>JAHREE010000118.1:6833752-6907435 GCA_033628505.1 Tringa tobata
GGGCACAGGGAAACCCCGACATTGCAGTGTGCTTTCTCAGTATACTCAGAGGATGCTGTCTTAGAGAAAATTGCTTTCTAATTAGTTCATAATCAAATCCTGAGAAATGGGGTAGAGCTTGTTTGTAAAAATCTGTTATCTGAAGCACCACGAGCCTGAGGGAAAGGAATCCTCAGTCCCAAGAGCTCAGGAGCCTCCAAACCACAGACGTGGCCTGCAGCAGGGCTGCCATCGGCTCTTGGCTGAGGACTAGTGGAACTAGTGGACACTGCCCATTGCTCCCTGCTCTGCCACTGGCTCCGGTGCTTTTGTGTGATGTTCAAAGCTACTGATTCGAGTCCCAAAATACCCGCTTCCTCCCCTTTCCCTCCTCAATGTGAACAGCTGCCACCGAGATTTTCTCTGCAGTGCATGTGTGGAGATCCCTCCTGTGTTTGGCGTCCCTGTACAGCAGAAATGTATCATAAAGCCCCTCAGGATTTGGCCCATGCTGTGTGTGAATATCTTGGCTTTCAGGTCTGAGGGACTAAGCAGTTTTTTATTTTCTTTTTTTAACCATGAAACTTCCTGGGGAGAGAAAAGCCTGAACTCAGCTGGTTTAGCATTGTCTTTTTGAAGGTGAACAGAAT
The DNA here is from genome assembly GCA_033628505.1 of Tringa tobata. Classification (NCBI taxonomy): domain Eukaryota; kingdom Metazoa; phylum Chordata; class Aves; order Charadriiformes; family Scolopacidae; genus Tringa; species Tringa tobata. The sequence goes on from JAHREE010000118.1 coordinate 6,834,382, forward strand.
AAGCCATTCCAGGCATTTTCTTCATCATGTTAGTAGGTAACCATACAGCTCAAGTTTGTGTCTACCCTATGTATATAGGGATTGGGAAGGCAAAAGGCAACTCTTCTACACTTTCCCACTGTCTTTACCAAGGCCTCAGCACATCTCCAGGCACTATTTCTCTTGCTACCAAGCTTCACATGGCTAATCTCTCCAAGAAGGGAAGCTGGAAAAAGAAAATTATGGGAGAGTAAATTCAACCTTCCCACCTTTGTATTAGCAAGCTGCAAATAATGACACATGTTGCAGTGTCACAAGACTGGATGGTAAAAGCTAACAAAACATCATTCAGTGCAGAAGACAGATTCCAACTTGAGCCATAAGTTGACACAGTGTTAATTCTGTCCGGAAACATTTTACTGTTCAGAGATACAGTTCACATTGCACTGTATATTTATGAAATTCTTTGCTGCTGAAGTGACCAACACACATCAAAACAACCCCAAATTTTACCAAGATGACCCTCCCACCCCATGGTTAAAGCAAGTATCACCAACAGCAAACCATCCACAACTGTTAAGTCAAAGCCTTACCAGGGTGACGGCCAACTTAGCTCAAACACTAGCACCAAACTAAAATATAAACCCAGCAAAGGAAGGACAACATAGAGTGGAAGAAGGCACCAGTCCTGAGAGGTGATCTGGTTTTGATAAAAAACTCACTACTGATTTCAGGATTTTGTTGTCCATGAAAAATGCCCTCAATTGCCAGCTGTCCTGAAAAGCTCTTCAAACATAGTAAGTGTGCCCAGAGATAGACTATCAGGCTACTGGGCTCCCTAGGGAAGCCACATACTTCTGTATTGCAGAGAACAAATTGTAAATGTATTTTTCATTAAGGCAGCCAGATAAAATAAGAACTAATCCAAATACCAAACTAAGTCCAAAACCTTTGTGAGAGTCAGATAAACACCCCCTAACTTATCCATGCAAGTATTGTTTGGCCATAAAAACACTAATTTTGCTGCTGTCCTAGGCTCCTATAAAAATTCCTGTCCTGCAAGCACCTGCCATTCCAGTATGATAAAGGTACTTTGTAGCTTCCATTCACACAAACTAAAATTTTGGAGTCGTATCCAAACTGAATTTCTGAAACCTCTGCAGTTTTAGAGGTTTACCCTTTAATGTTTTTTTAGGTGCTTCTAGATTTGCTCATTATCAATAAAAAACGCACCAAGATGTCTTCATATTCATTTCCATTTTCAGATCTTTCTGAGGCTCTGAAAATTGTTGTGTACATATGAGCTGCTAAAATAACTACCTTTCCTGTAGCTAGAGTGCACTTAAACAGTTTTCCTCATGACAGTCTCTGCTGCTGCAGATGGTTTGAAACCAGGGAGGCAAATGGGGATCTGAACTTTGTCAAAATTGGAGCTGGTCTGTGTCTGAGGTTTACCTCAGCACAGTATAGATGTAAGAGCCAGCCAAATACCTCAGATCTGAATGCTGTCTGCTTGGAGGAGCAAGTGTGCCCTGAAGTCTCTGTTCCCGGCCATGACCCTTTCCCATTTGTGTTTCCATTCCAAAGGCAGCACCCAGCCCGTTACAGTGCACTCATTGTCAGCATCTGCAGGTGTCTTCAGATAGAACTCATCTTGATTTTTTTTCCCTCTTCTACTTCATCTCTATTTTAAAAACAAAAATACATTTTGTTTTAATGATCTCTCCACCGTCCTTTTATTAAGTGGTTAGCTTCAGTCTGCTCTAACTGAGCTTACAAACACTTATATTTACTTTTCTTTTTTTTTCTGGTTTTTGTGCTTGACCATTTCTTCGTGCTTTTACTGCAGTGATCTCAGAGTCCTAAACCATGCAAGCAGACTTAAGAGCTGTGCAGCACTGTCAGGGCCCATAGACGGTGACAAAGAAAAGCCAGCTGAAGTCAGCCTCTCTGCCACTTGCTCCAAGACGAGTGCTGCTAGAGGAAGAAGCACAGAATTAGGGCCATGACATGGGGGCTAGAAGTGAGGTTATTACACAATATGTACAATCATAAAGGATTCTTCCCGTTTCCTCATTAGGGTAGGAAAAGGAATCTCAAAAAAACCCCTTACATAGTGTGATCTAGCAGCAAAGGATTTAATGAAAAGAGGTTGTCTGTTCCTTTACTAAATGACATCAACAGCTTTCAGTTTTCTTTTGTTTCTCACTTACCAGTGGGGGAATTGTATTTAATTTAAGATATTTCTCAACAGTTTACAAAGAAAACAAACCTAGAAGCAAATGTCCAAACCTGTTTTCTTCTGGTAAGTGACTCATACTGATATTATTCTCAGTCCGTATTTATATGTTAATGCAATCATACCTATGTCCTTCCCCTCATTTCCCAGCATGTCTTCTTTCACCACTCTTCTTGTAGCACTCCCCAAAGGTTTGCCTGTATCAGTCCACAGTGACTGATTTACACACTAGAAAGTCTCTGAAAGCATAAAGATGCATCATGCATAGCACTGCCTCAGTTTAGAGCAGGGACATGCACAAATTAATTCCCATGATATTTATGGGAACTTAAACATAGAGGGGCAGAGAATTAAAAACAGGGATGCTCCCTAGCAGGCAGGGAGACTGCTGGCTAATATACTCCCTTGGATGAAATCTCACCAGGAAAGTGTTTGGAGCCTAACCCTAGACTTTACATGCCAAGTTCTTCAGTCTGGTGCTATGCTAGATGTACCAGTCCAATCTGTGGCAGTGCGTGACTCAGCCAGACCTCACACAGCTGAACTGAGCTTGGAAGCCTCTGCCTATGAATTCCTGGTTTAGACTTCACTTTCTCTGCCTGTTTTCTATTAGCTCTGTGGGTTTTCAGGCTTTTATGGCAATCCTCTGACTGAAAATTACTGCTGCCCAAGACAGCCTGACTGCCAACAAGGTTGCAAACACAGAAGATCTTTTTCAGTAATTCTTTGGGGCATGAAAGGTTGGTTATTTTCAAACTTTTCATTAAATGTACATTTCTGAAAGCTGAAACGTTAATTTCCATGCACTCCTCTCTCCCTTTTTCTCTCTCCCTCTCACTTGCTCTCCTTTTTAAGCTGACATCAAGAATTCAGGCAGAGAGAGAGAGAGGGAGTGAGTGCAAATATATTTTTCATGTAACTCTACTGAAGTCGGGGAACTTACACTAAGGAAAATCTTGGGCCACTCTGTTTATTTTCTTATTCTGAGTTTGCTTAATTTCATGCCACTTAAAATTACATTTAATTGCAGCAGTTCTCTATTTCATTTTCAGTCGCACTCCTTTCCCAGCATGTTCCCCAGGACATTGGAAGAAGAGAAAGGCTGAATCAGGTTGGAAAAATGTGAATATTTCTGAATGTGTGGACACTTCTCACTTCTCAAGTGTGGGAGGAATATTTTACTGCCCACCTACCCATCACTCAAATGTCTCGATCAGGTTATTGAAATAAATTAACCTTAGGAATAATTATCTGAAAAGAAGAATTCTCTTCCTGCCTCAAAAGGCACATCTACTACTATGTAGGCTTTTTTACTATATATTTTTAAGCTTTTTTACCTAGGTATCATAAGCCCAGGTTGGTTTCAGAAAATAAATTGAGGAATGACTAACGCCTCCTCTGAGGCACCCACTCCTCAAGACTTGACCTGAAGTTGTGTTACTGGCAAATAAAACTCTCACACTACTCTAGCTACATTTTGAAACAACAACTTATACCATATGAGACATTTGTACTCTGAAAGCCAAGGCCCTGACATGTGGCCAGCTCTATGTGGGCTGGGGGAAAACACAGATCAAGGATTTTGTGAAAAAGCCTCTTGCAGAGGTTCCTTGACACTCATCAACACAAACTCTTGGACCACGTGCACTCTTAATTTCATTTGCAAATTCAGTAAACACTCACATGGTGGAGCTTAATTCTCTTGAAAGTTCATGGCAAGCAAATTTCAAAGTCACACGTAGGCATTCACATGCATGAGTAGTCACATAGGAGATTGCTCATTCACCAAGGAGAGAAACAGTGCCACGTGACTTATGGAAGCACTCGTAACTCAGTTACACATCTTGAATACTGTATATGGAATATTTGGAGACAGCTGTTCATGATTAACCCAGAAAGGTTTTAAAATATTTACATTCTTCCTTGTGGCCCTGATTCAGCAAGGTACGGAGGCATATGTGTAACTAAGCAAATAAATAGCAGAGCATAGTAAGGAAAGCACAGTGTGAGGGTATATAATCGAGACATTTTACTTCTCCTATTAATTCTGTCCCCTTTCAATGGATAGATAGAAAGAAATTTGGTTGTAGAAAAGATACGGGTAAGGAGAAGACAGTGGCCTGGAAGTGGAGTAGTGTGACCTCCTTCATGGATCAGTGCTGGTCCTTAGAAACATGGAAAAAGTCACACAAGAATAGAAAGCACGTGGGGTAATTCTGAAAGAAGTCCCGGTTTAATATATTTTTAATGCCAAAACTCTTAGTTGCAATTGAGTTTTGCTTGTGGATTTTTCATGAGCAGGAAAAGAAGATACATTCATTGGGTGATTTATGCATTTCAAATTATTTGCTCAGCTCACTGCAGAATGAATTGATATGCTGCAGAAATCCATATTACATCTATTTCCCCTTCCTGTAGCTTTGAGGATACATGGCAAAACAGCTTTGCTTAATGCCATATTCATGTGTCCTATGGGAGAAAAACTATTTTTTTTTTGTTCTTCTTCTGCATCTGTGTATTCATTAAACACACACACACACACACACACAGAGAGAAGCACTGAAATATGAAGAGAGTCCTAAAAGCAAAGCAAGCTGAGTTGGAACATATTTCTGAATTTGTTTGCAAACCTGCGACAGTGAACAAGTCTCAAAAAATGATAGTTAGGTGAGACTGCAAAGTTTTGGGGAAGTTCTTTGAACACATGTAAACATGATGTGTGTAGGCAAATGTTTAACTTGCCTTTTTTACTTCTACAAATTATATTATGAAATCAGATGTCTCTGACTTCTTAGGAATGTCAAATCAATGTATTCCTTCAAAACAGATAATTGTAGGGAACTGCTCTGCTTCTCAGCTTCTATAGTTTTGATTGTTCCACTTTCAGGCTGATAATGATCAGACGCTTCAGTTGTTTTAGCAGCTCATTTACATAATACAGGTAGTTTTGGAAACATCACCTGCAGCCCCACATATAGTGTGTTAGACACTGCAGACTCTGAACAAAAAAGAAGCAAACACATCGAGTTTATGCAACTAGAGGACAGAGACAAGTCTTGTGCTTTCATTCACTGCCCTTTGATCACAGAGACCTACATTTTAATCCATCCTAGGCAGAATCATGGAAAATGTATTTGATCTGATAGCTGTATCAGCACTACTTTAATACGCTTCTCTCTCAGATCCAGGATTGAAGCATGTAGTTTTAAAATGTCCTTCCGGTGCCAAAAGAGATTGAATTTGACAGATTAGGATTTATGAATACTGCTAACATGTAGCAGAGGTCATCTGATATGGTCACTCCTATATTGTTCCTATGAGAGAAAGCATTGTAGTGGTTTGGAAGCAGCAATATGGAAGATATAGTGTATGTCTTGTTACCACACACATAATTAGGATCTTAATGAGAAGCTTTCTATTAACATCATATTAGGACTAGTGACCTAGAGGGATACAAAGTCAATGGATCCATTACGTTGTGTGCCATACTGTACAAAAAGTCCCACTGAGAGCCACAGAATATTGAAGGGCCATCCATATGATGCCCTCAGGGTCTATTCTCCCTTCAATGCATATGTATAACTCTCATTAATGTTAATAGAAGTTACATCTGAATAGTTAGGGGAGAACAGAACCTCTGTTTAATATGAAAGTGTACTTGGAGGTGATTCCACAAGAGTTTTGGGATCCAAAACAATGTCAATGAAGTTACTACAAATCAATAGGTAAGCACCAAGTGAAATCAATGAGACATTATGCGCAGTTCACACCATGTGCCTAAATGCATTGGGAGTGCTCCCCACTTCAGACCTCCCAAAAAAGGACCTACAGTAGATTTTAAAATGGAGGTCATGTAAACCAAACCTGTCATATTCTTTACTCATCCCTTCCCATTATGTAATAGGCTCAGGAAACTCTTCTCATTTTGCAGACGAGAAGCCATCTCACCTAACTTTCATAGTCTAAAGATCAGTTTAATCTACTTTTCTAGACTCTTTTTATGATTCACGGGGACCCTAAGCCATCTGATTCTGGTTGTGTTGAGACAAAATGACTCATCCTTTAGGGGTGCAAATTTCCCTCCGCTGGCTGCACAGGAAGTGCAGACTTAGCTGACTCACACTACATGAGGTGACTGCAACCATCTCAGGGTCATACAACATGTATGAATGCATGAGGTCTTGAACCTTGGTTTTCACGGGTCAGCCCAGCAGTATGCAACCATACTGCCTGTCTGTAGTAATTGTCTGTCTTGACAATTACTCTAGATTCCTGGAAATCTTCCTATCTTTGAAAATGTATTGTTTGCCTTAAAATAACCTCTGTCATATTCAGTGGCTTTTCTCTGGAGAGCAGCGTATTCTCTGTGCAACTGCAGGCATAGCTGCAGAGGCACTGCCTGGCACATGTAGGATTATAATCATTCTCTGTATGTATACTATGAAGCAATGGTTCAGATTTTTTAATTAAAGAGTATAGATCTAAAACTCTAGACGTTCTCATCACTGGCCTAAAGGCTCCCACTGAAACCGTTGGGCAGAGCCCCTTTGACTGCCAAGGAGGAGCAAGAGCAGGACACTCTGAGGGGACCTGGGAGCTGGGAGCTGGGGCAGTGTGGGTGGAAATAGTAACCTCATCGATGTGCAGGGCAGTCCCACAGCATCCAAGCAAGAAAAAAAGAGAAGCTCCAGGGATGGTTACTGGATTCAGCCGAAGTCCGCTGATCATCCTCAAATCCATACAGGTGAGGCACATCCAAAGTCAAGCCAGAAAGTCAAATTGGTGCAGCTCGGGAACGGGCAAAGATGAGGGCCTGAGCTTAAAGGCCGCTTTCAAGCAAGGAGGGACAGACAGCCACTAAGACTGCAAGTCAGACATCTGCACCATACCTACACTGGCCTTGAGACCAGGCAGTCAAACTCCCAGGCAGGAGTAATGCAATGCACTCAGGACACTGACAGCCATCACTTCACAGTACAAACTCCCAACTTAAACTTCTAAAATGTTCATGCTTTTACTTTGTGCTTGCAAGAAAAATGATCAAAGTCACTCTAAATTTTGAAACGAGGTATGGATCATATCTCTGACTGTGGCTAGAGGAGGTTCCTATGAAGGCATGCATCAATGAAAGCACTTTTAAATCGCCATGAGTATGAGTCAACAAGTCCTGCATCCCCCAGGTCTCTTCTGCTAACAGCTAAGCTGGCAATGAACCACCATGTATTGTGTCATTAGACCACCCTGGAGCTAGGACAGACCTAAGGATAGATTTGAATTAGTGAAGCATGACAGAATGGGAAGGTGCTCTACTGTCACGCCTTCTCCTTACCTCACCAGCATATCTGGCTACTATCACTTCATTTAAGTATCTTCCCATCCTTCAGGCGATGATTTATCTGTGATTACTCTATGACCATTTTATCTTCTATCAGACCACTCTCTGACTCACCCTACCCTGTTCTGTGCCTGGAAGCATGTTCCCAAGAAGTGGGGACTAGTCATCAACTTCAGCACACCTATGTTCAAAGAAACAGTTAATACCTCTGGGTGAGATCCTCTTACTGCTTCATGTAGCCCCTGTGCTTGAGAGCAACCATCAAGTCTGCTACAATTGTCAAACTGAACCCCTGCATATATAAAATAGCCACTGCAATCTCTAATACACTCGTGTGTATTTAATTCATTGTCACACCTTCACTTTTTCTCAGGCAAGTTCACATATTTGTGAAAATGCAGTCTATTTACCCGACAGACAGCAACGACTGCAATGGAGGGTTAAAACTCTAGAAACAAGAATTTCCACTACAGTTAAAAAAAGCAATCTGTGGTTTGGAGTTTTTCAGTGTTTCATGTAATCACAGTCCTAGTGCTCGTACTGAAAAATATATGCAAGACTGAAATCTTTTTGAACAAAAACCAATTGAGGAGGAAAAGGACTATGTGTGTATATGTGTGTAGGTATCTGCATACAGTCATACCTAAATTGGGCAGTGTGTGTTTGTAGATATGTCCTTCTCTCCCTTTGTGTGACTATACATTTAGATATATGCAGCCAGTGTGTGTATATACCACATTTAGTTAAAAAATAAAGACTTCTATTCATATCTGCCTTGAAAAATGCATAAATGTACAGACAGTTTCTTGGCCACAACTACTGCATGCTTGACAGATATGGTCACCTCATACCAGACCTCACCTAGACCTGGGGCAAAGACAAATCCAGTTTGATTGATTGGGATATTGTGTATTCATTCATTAGTCCAGGCTTTGGCAGACAAGACCTGGCAGGTATCTTCTTGTAAGCAGACGGCTTTCCTGGTGTGGTCTTGGCTTTTCTGGCAGCTTAGCTGTGAAATTTTATACACTTCTGTGGCAGGGATTAAGGCTATCAGGACTCCAAGATTTCTCATATATTAGACAGCATATGCAGACTGAACCGTCTTGCTGTGTTCCCTGTCCCTAAGAAAATGAAGCCTGTGTTGCTGCTGTTGGGCTTTCCTATGTAGTGTGGGCCTGGGGCTCATTTTTCTAAGTTTCTTTCTATAAAGAAAGCACCTGGAATTCACAGCAAGTTTCATGTACGATTCTCTTCCAATTGATTTCAGCACAGTCCTCACAACCCAGACTGGGTTTTAATATTCCCCTCAAGAGAGGGAATTAAAATGAAAAAGAGAACCAAAAGAGTTAACCAGAAACCAAACCAAAACTTTTAGTGGTAATGCATGGTTTATAAGTCAATTATGTGTCAAAAGTACAGGTTTCCAGGCTTAGAGATAGTTCACCCTTAAGGTTGGTATTAAGATGTATAAACTGAAGCACTCTGGCTACTGAAGCAGTCAGCAGAAGGAAAACAGCTCATATTGGCCATTTAAATTATTTTTTCATTCATTATTTTCCCTAGATCGTAAATCCACTGCTTTGTAAACTCGCCAAGAAAAAAGTAAATTGGATCACACTGCAGAGGACAGGATTTGTTCAAAGTGAGCAAAGTTCATCAGTGAAAAAGGGCCAATGAGGCTCAATTAAAATAAGTGTTCTTAATTCTTATTTTCAGAAAACCCATTTTATAGCATTTAGCTGGTAATAAATACATTCACATCCACTAGAAGTTTCTTTATGTACTTCCAGAGTAGAGTAAAATGTCTTATTCTAAGTAAAAATCATGCCTACAGTTCTGAGATGGTTTTCTATAGATATGGATTCCCTATGTATGAAGGTCAAAAAAAAAAAAATTGGATAAATTTGTCCTTTCATTTAAAGAAACAGTAATACAAATAATGCACTTACACTTTAAAGTGTTCGTATATATTAGGCTTTGAGAAGGAAAGCAGAGCAAAGCATGTAAATATTGCTGATCTGTTTCTTTTTTTTATTATTCAGTCAACATGTAGTCTTTGTTTTTAATTAAATAAAGCTGACAGTATCATACTCTCTTCACTCCCACCCATCCAATGCCAGATCAGAACTAAACACAGTTTTGGGTTCTGAACCTGGAAAAGCTTAGATTCAGGCTTGACTTGATGAGTATAATTTGTCCCGTTACCTTCAGTGGATTGTCTTTAATAATGTTTTCTCATTCTGCAAGGAGTTAAGAAGGTTTGTAAGCAATTATGAGCACAAAAAATGAATACATTTATTGAGGTCACAATAACATGGCAATGGAGAGAGATCAATATTCTTTTGAGGAGACTCAGAGTTGTTGTATTATTATTAAATAATTAAAAATTACTAAATGATTCATGTTTTGTTTTGCTTTATTCATTCGCTGTTTAACAGGTAGGATTTTCTGTTACTTGATTAAAGACAACTACAATTCCTGTGAGAGCATGGCAAAAATTATTGTGTACTATTATCAAATAAAAGGTTTGATAAAATAGACCTTTTGCAACTAGTCACTGAACATACCTAATTTCCACCAGTGGGATCTTTTCTCAGTTGGTCACGTGCTATTCTTTTTTCAGATGCCTAAATCTTTTATAGTCAAAAGACGAAACCTTCCCATTAGCTGTTATTGGTGCTGGATCACACGTTTAGAGGAAACTTAATGGAGTATAATATAATTCATACACAAATGTGTTCACTGAAAATTCTGCCGGTTGCTGCAGATAACACCCATTCCGGGCACTACGTATCTTAACAAAGCCCCTAAAATAGAAGTTCTGTCTCACAAATATATAATATCAAACCCTGCCAGAAATCTTACAAAAGAATCTGCAGCCTTAAAGCAACTTAAAATATTTTTATTTAAAATTATTATTAATATTTGTTTAGATAGCCAAGAAAAATAGTAAAAATGGCTACCTCAGATAACAGTAAATGAAAAAAATTACTGTGATTCATTATTTATTGTAATTATCTTAATTTAAGGGAATCCACTTATACTTTGTAGTTGTGTTGAGATAACAGTATATAAAATTGACTACTTATACAAAAAATATTTTCAAAAGCAGCTGGAATAGTTGTCTATGTAGGTAATCAGATATTTGTGCATCAAATGACAGACAAGGCCACAAATTAAATGAAGCTGTATAGATAGGAACAGAGAGAAGTATAACATGCCCTGTTTATTAAATACTTGTTTGGTAGATAAATGCTGCATCCTCAAGTGAGATTTATGAAAAGCCCATAGAAAAATCTTTTTACAAACTGGATAAAAGTACTCTAGTCTGTTTGTTTAATGTTTTTTCTTTTCTTTTTTAAGATGACTAGCACAAAAGCCTTGTTTTTTAGTGCTGCACCAGTGTATGCGCAGCTAGCATGGAAAATGCTATGTAAATAATGGTATAACAAGGATGTGTTCCCACAGTAAAATTGGACTCCCTGCTATATGTTTGTATTTTACTTGGTTCATTCTAGGCATACGTTTTTAAAAAAGCAACAATTCCAGGGAATGGATGTTTGACAGGCAGGGCTGTTCTTAGAATTGGCTACCCCTTGGAGTACTGAAATGAGAGAGCTTTGGTTAGTGACTGTCATTGCATTGCCAGTTCATCACCTATTATTATGTGAGCAACTTATCTAAGCAGGGCTGCACTGTAAGACAGCCCCCATAGAGAAAAATAACATCCTGACATGAGCAGAATGGTTTATTGTGTACCCAATCTAAATAAACCAAGTTGAAGAGAAATCGGAGACCTACTCTCCTTCATCCTACCAACCACACAATATATAAAGGCAGTGGTGATGACCTTTTCCTCTTCATTGCTTTTCTAAAAAGCAGAGGCTTGTCTGCAAAATAGTAAGACAAGAGGACAACACAGATCTTTTTCACCTTGTGAACGCAGATGAGGACCAGGCAAACCAGTTAGGTAGGACATGGAAAACTGCTATTTTTGCCTGGCTGCTAATGCCAAAATGGCAGCCCATCCTGGAAGTAGGAATGGGTCCTAATCAGCAGAGCTGACAGAAGCACAATCCTGCTTGCAAGAGTGGTGTGGCAGCTCTCCTCTTGCAGAGTGTCAGCGCATCATACCTGCCACAAGCACTGTGGTGGCAGGCAGTCCCGCTACTCTGCCTCTCCTCTTCCTTTCTGTCCTCTCTGCCCAATTCTCAGTTATGTTGACTCTGAATTAATGCCATAATTGACCCTAGCCCATTAATCTTCTTTTAAACACGTCTCCCTTAAGTGCATTACTTAGTCCCATTTTGGAGATGGTGAAAATAAGATAAAGTGATTTACCCACAACGACTGAAGAAATCTTTACTGGTTGGGATCAGTCCCACTCAGACACACAGGAATGGCTCCAAACATGCATGATACTGTTGACTCAAACAGTTCTGGATGGATAACAGTTTAACTTTGTTCTGGTATCCACTTTTTGGTGTTTTGTAGCTAAAGTTTCCTTCAAAATTGGTAGTGGTGGGAAATCGTGAAAACTTCATGTAGGAACATAGTATTAGTGAGCCCTGTGAAAAGAGTCTCAGGACATCATTACTTGGGAAAGATAGTAGCTTCCAAGGTCAAAGGCTAATTCTGGACTAAGAACTGAGGCAAGAACAGCTTTAATGTCTTACCCGAGGGAGTCTGTGGCATTGCTGGGAACTGAACCCAGAATTTCTGAATCCTAGTCAAGTTCCATAACCACAAGACAACTCCAGGACTAGCTGTAACCTACAACTGCCCCTGCCCAAGAATTCAGCCAGGCGCCTTGTAATCAACGAGAAGTAGTTTATTGCTCTTGATGAAGTACAGATAAATCTCTAAGTGGGTGAGTCAGTAGGAACCAAGTAGTTTTTCTCCAATGAGACATAACCTGGCATATAATGTATTCCATCGCCTTCTCTTCCAAAGCAGTATGCTTCCTTTTCCGGAGGTCTGTGAGTTTTTGAAGCTCCATCCAGTATTGAAGGCATATGGGGGAAATGGGTCCTCGTTGATTCAAGATAGAATCTTTAGAGGATCACTATTTATGTTTTCTTCTGACAGTTATTTTTCCAGAATTGAGAATACGTCAAGATATTTTTAGGAAACGGCAGCATATGCCAAATATTTGCCTGAGTGCTTTATGACCTTATGGTGAGGCCTTCTTAAGGGGCACAACATTAGCAAAGAATGGTTCAGGATTCTGTTAGGAAAGTACCAAAAAAAAAAAAACCATGGTTTAGTGTCAGTAGAGAGCAAATCAACACATCCTTAACAAGCCTAGTATTCCTGGGGAAAAAAATACCAAAACAACACACACAAAGAAGCTTAATAATTTTCCAGCAATGGATTTTACAGGAGTGCTTGTTCCTGCAGAAGATTTCTTAATCTTTAACTGTGTTTAGTACAGTGCTCGGCTTCCCTACAATAAACAAAGGTGATCCAACCCCAGTGGAACCCACTACTTCAGCAAATGCCTGGCCTTTAACTCAAGAATACTCCCACCAATTAAATATTGTGCTAAATTGAGTCTCAGTAACAAGCAGTAGAAAAAACAAGGAATGAAAACAAACAAACAAAAAAGACATCAAAAAAACAAAGGAATGCAACGAAACCCTGATTTTAATATATATTTTTAAGGTTGGCTAAGAATTTTCATTAAGAGTCTTTTTCCTTTCTTTCAGAAAAAAGATTTTGCCTTTAGGCATGACAGGATTGAAACTAAATCAAATTCTTCCATGGTCAAGGTGCAATAGGAGCACTCCAGGCTTTTTTCATCCTTCAGATCCATTTTCTTGGGAAATAGAATTGGAGGAATAGGAACTTTTAGTAAAAAATCATTGATAAAATCTTATGGAGTCAAATTATTTTCCCCTTACTTTTATGTGCACTAATGCTTCTGTGCATAAAGGATAGAATTTGTATAAGGCATCTCTTTGAATACATAAGGCAATGTCAAGCTTAACAAAAAGAAAAGTACCGATGCTATCAGTTAAGTCATATAGGACAGGCAAAATCCAGGCCATTGCTTAGTGCTGTAGCTGAAATCTGAATTAGACAGTAGGCTCTATTTTCCATAAATTTCTTTCCATGCATAATATAGTGGAGAAGATGACATCAATAATGCTGCTTCTGATATTCTTAAAAATTAATATGGGAAGCTTCATGGAAAAGCTACTGGAAGGAAAGGAGGAAGTGAAGAAGGAAAGAGGGAAGGAAGAAAGAATGAAAGAAAATGATCCTGTTCCTCAGTACAGAAGCACTGTTTCAATAAGAAACTTCAGCACTCGTATAACTTTCACTGCATATGTGTTTCTATTAAATTCAGTACACTCTGCTGAATAAGACAGCTCATTCCCACAACTTCAATTTGTGCTGCACTGTAAGAAAGAAACATTGAAAATCAGGTTTGCTTGGCACACCAGGCTGTCATTAATCTCACAATGCAAGGCCACAGTGTCTTTAATTAATAGAATATTGTATTGCTAAAGTTAAGAATGAAAATTATAGCTTTTTTGCTTAACTTTCATATGGCACCTGACCACTGCTACAGGGAATGCTTAACTGGCAATAAGTTCACATATTAGTCACAGATTCAAGAGATAAAAAAAAATATTTGATCAGATGAGTATAAATATGCTTACCAAAAATATATTTTCAATATTTTTTATGACACTACATTTTCATGAATAGTCAATCGATATGAAAGATGACAGGATAGATTCAGTACATACTCATTCTACAAAATAGTGTACTTGAGTAGCTAGAAGCAATTGAAATTTCACCAGTGCCTTTCCATAAAAAACTGTACTGTTGTATATTCAAGGCTACTTAATGACAGTGCTCCAGTATTTCCTCTGTTTCATGTAGGTTCTATGTACATCCATATGGGGCTCATCAAAATCTACTGTGGAGTGACTGATCCACATTTTGGCTGAATACAAGAGCAACTGAACTTCTCCTGTGATGTTGTAAAATGAAATGAGTAATGTTACAGTCAAAAGTAATTTACAGTCTGTAGATTTAAACCTTGTTTATATACATAGTTGCTGCAGTTTAATTAAACTGGTGCCAACCTCCATTTGGACATCCTTCTGTTTTAGTTGGTTTAGTTTAAGCCTATTTTAAGTGACTTACAAATAATCCAGAATATGAGTGTCCACACAGAGCCTTCTGTACTATCCTAACCAAATGAATTTAAAGTGAGATTTTTAATTGACACCAGTACAGCTCAACAAATGGCCAAGTCTCAGATACAGAAGGGACTATATGAGTTGCTGCAAAGGATGAAAGTCCACCTGATATCTATTAGTGGTAAATTCAATGCAATAATTTAGAAGCAAGTGCTAAAAGGAGTACAGATGGAAGACATTAAGTGAAACAATAATTACAGAGACCAATAATGAGAACAGAAAAATCCAAATGAAGTTGAACTAGATTCATGGCCTCATGTATGTCTTTTCTATGCTCATCACTTTAAGCCAAGCCTCAAGTAACTATAGGTAGGCATGCAGGGGTGTCTCCTCCAGATTTACATCACTGCCTTCCATGCTGATAAAATAAAATGATGGAGGAGTCCGTGGTAGAAGCAACAGGAACTGGGATGAGATTTCACTAGGATCCTCACTTTGTTATCCTGCTTAGCACAGGGCAGCACCTGTTGATAGAAGACAAAACCTTTACAGAGAGGAAGCTTTTGGTTCTCGCTAACTCACAGTTCCCCTGGGGCAGGGTGGAAGACAGATATTTATAGCAGGCAATAAAGAGTATGCATAAAGTCTGGGTTAGGCAGGCCAAATATATTTTATCGAATCAAATTACTTTGGATTTCCCTGGGAAATCTGTGACTCTGGCCTCCCTTAGTATATTGGCACAAATTCTTCATCCTGATGGCAGTAAGGTTGTTTCGTGTATGGCTGCACAAGAAGCTACTGGAGGGTTCCTACAGGCTATTACTTCTTGTGATCTCATTCACTTCTCTCATCCCATCATCACTAACTGTAGGAGCAGGATGCCAGCACATGATGTCAGAATTTTCCAGAAATATAAAGACTGGTGCACTTTATATTCCCACCTACTTCAACAGTGGTGGCTTCACTTGCTGCCAGATGGCAAACTCTCTAATTTCCATTGACTTTAGGGGAAGTTGTACAGGCTCAGAACATAGGAGAAAAAGGCTACTGAGGCATGGACTGAAGTGGTTTCTAGCAAGGATTTTCAGATGCTGATCAAACCAGATGATCTTTTTGAACCATTAGGAAAGAGAATCCAACCTCCTGGACTGTCCTGATAATTTATGGTATTACATCTTTCCTGTGGGCATATACATTTTATTTTAAGTGGTAGCAATTAAGAAGTTGAAGAGTTGTAATATGGGTACTTAAGATCATCATTTATGTACTATAGGGTCCGCAGCACACCTTGATTCACAAAGGCTGTATAAAATATGAAAGCATTAGACTGTATCAGGAAAGCACATACACATATGCTCACGTTCATTCACATTGATGTAAAAGATTACATATCTGCATAAATTAAAACTGATATTGAATAATGAATGATTCTTAGATACTTTCCTAGGAAACACCCTGTAAGCTGGAGCCTGGAACAGCATGTATATACATATATCATACATATATGTTCCTAGAGACACCAAAAACATCTCAGAGTTTATTGCTGAACCGTAATCAAAATTCCAAGCAAAAGGTTGGAAAGTTGTTGGTTAGACAAGCGTTTCTGTAGTGAACTGTCATGATTTGAGGTAAAACAGAACCAGCTTCCTGTTCAGTAATTTTACTTCTTAGCTAGGCCACTTCTAACCCTCTGAAACTGACAGCATATTTTGCCGAAAACTGTTCATCCTCAGAGTGATAAAATTAATCTTTATCGTTCATGCCAAGGAATGGTATGCAGAGAGGCTCTTGCTTATACTTATTGCTATAACAACCAGGGTCAGCTAACTTTGCTATTTGCTCCGCTGGAGGGTTGAAAATGGAAAAGCATACAGGTGTCCCACCTGCAGGGGGGAGTGGACAGGACAGGTGACCCAAACCTGACCAACAAGGATATTCCATCCCATCTACCCCATGCTCAGTATATAAGCTGAGGGATCAAAGGGCCAGCCCTCTTTCTTCAATAGCCAGTGTCCAAAGAGGACCCTGTCTGTTCATTTGCCTTTTGATCCTGATCTGTGTGTTCCTGACCCCAGAGCTGGAATCCAGTTCCCATTCATCACTAGGTCCAGCCTGGGTGGACCAGTGCCTGCTGGTGACGTCACCCTTGGAGCTTGATATGGTTTTGTATATATTGTATCTATTTTCATGATTTTCTTTTTATTTTATTAATAATATTTCATTAAAGTAGTTTAGTTCCTTCTAAACTCATAAATCTCTTTATCTCTCCTCTTCTCCTCAAAGTGAGAAGGCCGGGGGGAACATCTGTTGCCTGTAATTGGCCAATTCAGCCTAAACCACGACATAAAAGTATCTATGGAAAGTGGTTGATTATCTTTACAAACTGAGAATCATGTTGAGGTCCATATGAAAAAAACACCCTGATGCTGTCATCCTCATCCTAGTGCAATTTCTGTATTTGGTGGCCTGGTCCACATACTTAAATCATATCCTGCTAGTATCAGAAGCAAAGAAAAAAACATTAACCCAGGATTTGTAAGTATTTGGTTTTCTCTCCTAGGTAAAGAAAAAAAGAGAATCAAATCCTACCATTGTATTGACTTTAACAATAAATGTGCCAGTGTATTCCACTTATTGTTTGCATGTAATGAATAACTGGGTATCCTGTTTTAAATAGATAAACAAGTAATGTTTATCTCCTTTAGGACTGTCTCCTATGGAAAGCCATATGTTATACAAACACAGTCATAAAACAACATTGCAGGCTTTATTTTAATTAGGACTAACATTAGGACATATAGACTCCTTTCTCAAGACTTCTTCCTGTGTTCAGGCAACTGCATTTTTACACTTGGAAGAAAAGGAACAAAAATATTGAACTGACAAAAGTTGTTGCCTATATTATTCTTTCATGCATATTCAGTACATACAATCTACTATGTTGCAAAACTAAAATTTGTCATATATTAAGGTGGGACTGAATCAAAGTCCACTTAATATATGCCAACAAATTGAAATCTGGAAAAGTCTTAGTTATAGATGCTCATGCCCATTTCTACAAACTGCTGTGTAATCTAATATAGATTACAGTTGTGAGTGTCCAGACTTGAGAGAGGTCATTTTATTGCATTAGCAAAGCAGATGATCTATTTTGTGTTTGACTCAAGCTGTGTTGTATGTGCATCCACTTTTTCAAATTAATGTGTCAGCCTTTAGGGAGCAGAAGGCGGTGGTGCACATCTTTTTGGCCATGTGGATGCCTGCTTGAATCCAAACCGGGATTCCTTAGGATTATATTATTGTTCCTCTTTGGCCACGATGGCAGTGAAACTGCTGATTGTCTCCAAATCTGGCAGCAGAGAGGTGTGAGCCCAGAGGCAATACTTCAGGAATGCAAGGTGAGATTTTTGGACTTTTTTTTTCTCACAGAAATATTGAAAAGTGGGAGGAAATGATTTTACCTCAGAGGATTTGCATTCAAGGTTCTGGGCTTGTCCTGAATCAACCAGCAACATCCAGGAAAAATAGGTGGGCACACTGTCAGTCATGCTGGCTCACCCTGGGCTGTTGTTTTCCACACTTCCCTCTAGCAGTCTGTTTTACTTTGTCTTATATTTGGACTTCAAGATTCGGGGGGAGAGATGGGGCTGGAGAAACAGACTGCTCCATGTTTGCACAATGTCCAGCACAAGGACAGTGGGGTACAGTATTAGGCCACCTTGGGGGCTACTGCAGTGTTACCTCTGTCGACACCAAGGCTGACAACACTGACACTGTATGCCAGTAATTAAAACACAGAAAGGTCCAAAACAGAGTGGAGCTGAGTCATTTTCATTCCTCTTGATTTGAATGAGAATGCTACAACGAATCAAGGAAACTCTCAGCCTGCATGCTTAAAATGCACAAAAGGGAAAGTTTGTTTTCACACAGCACAATAATTAATTCGTGAGACTTATTGTCATATCAAGTGAAGATGGCTAAAAGTAAAAAGGTAGCTAAGAACAGATTAGACAAATTTATGGATGACAGACTGCTGCCCTATGTCTATTAAATTTAGTGGGGCAGATGCAAGCCTAGGCTCATGAAACCCTCACATTATATCTGCAAGAAGCTGGGCAGGAACACCTGAGGGAGGATGCCTTTGTATAAACTCTGCTCTTATTTTCTTTCCTATGTATCCTCTACTCACTGTTGTTGTCTATTAGGACAGCAGTCCTAATAGACTAGTGTTCAGACTGGAATCAATATGTGCTCTTATATTCTTAACTGCATGTACTTAAGATATAGTCAGATAGGACCAAGAAAGGGAATTGTGGTTTATTTGCCTATTTCAGTCATGATCTCATTTTTTTTAGTAACTGTGAGTATTGTACCATGAGTGTCACAGAATCATGATATCACAGAATGGCTGAGGTTGGAAGAGACATCTGGAGGTCATCTTGTCCAGCCCTCCTGCCCAAGCATCCAGAGCCAGTTGCCGAGAATCATGTCCAGGTGGCTTTTTAATATCTCCAAGTATGGAAATTCCACAACCTCTCTGGACAACCTGTGCTAGTGCTCACAGTGAAAAAATGTTTCCTGATGTTCAGACAGAATGTTCTGTGTTTCAGTCTGTGCCCATTACCCCTGGTCCAGTCTCTGGACACCACTGAAAAGAGCTTGCCTCTGTCTTCTTTACATCCTCCCTTCTGACATTAGTATAGGTTGATAACATCACACGTACACCTTTTCTTCTCCAGGCTGAACAGTCCCACCTCTCTCATCCTTTCCTCATATGGGAGTTGCTCCAGTCCCTTAATCATCTTAGTGGCCCTTCACTGGACTCCTTTCAGTAGCTCCATGTCTCTCTTTTACTGGGGATATATGTCTGGGAAGCCCAGAATTGGACAGAGCACTCCAGGTATGGTCTCACTAGCACTGAGATTGCAATAGAGATTACTCACCTTCCTCACCTGCTGGCAACACTTTGTTTAATGCAGCCCAGGAAAACTTTAGCCTCCTTTGAGGCAATGGCATATCGCTGGCTCATGTCAAATAATGTAGATAACATGTAGAAGAGCACACAATTCCTAAAACATTCTGGTGGGCTTTTTCTTCCAATATATGACCAACAGAACTTTTGTAGTGATAATGTAAGCAAGTATATATAGTGATGTGCTATGCTAAGTCATCAGCTCGGCTACAGGATGTGTGCAGAATGGTCAGCTGCAAAGAAGCCTCCAATATTGCCCAAGGGCATCATTTTAGGGATACAGTGAGCTGCTCCATCTTTACATACATTTAATCCTTGGCCTCTATGAGGAGACTGCCAGCAAGGCTGACAATTAGTGCCAATTGTGGTGGACATTTGAAGTTGGCCAGTAATTTAATTGCTGGCTAATAGGTGCAACTTGGAAGTCTGGGAACTTTGTGGTCTCATAACTCTCCCTTTCGTCCCCATTCGAGCCCTGCCATTTCACTGGGTTATTTCATCACGGGAAGTAATTATAAAAGCTGATAGCAGTTTTCTCTAAATTGTTGGCAGGAAGCCAGCATTATGCACAGAGGTGCGGTGCACTGCATCAAGTGGTTGCACTGAGTGACGCTCTGTAATGATGTGATGTGGCTATGTGATTAAATACTGGCTTCCTGCCGAACCATTCTCCCTGGGAAACAATTGTCACTGCACTTAGCATCTCTCCCCATTTGAGAGCAATGTGCCCTGCTTTCACCAGAAGGGAAAGGCTTTTATTGCTAAGGGTGAAAACCTGACGTCTTTTACTGGTGCCTTCTTCAGATAAACCTTTCCTGAGGCCAAGGACATGAAGATTTGGTCTCAGGAAGGTTTTGTCTTTCAGTGAAAATAGTGAAGAAAACCCAAGCAGGAAAAACACAATGTGTCCTGTTTCCTAACTAGTCCTTCCACTCATTGTCCTCTCCTATCGTCCATATACTTTCCACTGTCCTTAGTCCAGAGTGTACTCCACACACTTTCTGAGGAAAAGAGCTTTTTAAGACCTCCTTCGATAGTGCTAGGACTCAAAGGAGCCATCCATATCAGCTCTAAGCAACTGCACAAAGCATGGGCCAAAGTGCACTCCTCTGAGATGCAGCGGACCCCTTTCAACCTCTCCTACAACCAGCCACTCTCAGTCCCCCTGCAAGGTCCTCTGCCAGGTGGACTTTTGAACAAGAATCTAGGAGATCCCTGTATTGATGAGAAGAAGACTGGTTTCTAGCAGACTTGATAAAGGACAAACCTCCTTCTGGGAAGAAGTGAGAGAATGACAAAATGAAACTAGTGGTCATCTGCTTATCCAAAACTCCTTTGGAAATACTGCCAGGAGGAGAGATCTCCTTTGTGATGGTAAGAAATCCACATACATAAGGTAAATCCAAACCTCTGGCAATTCCCTAATTAATCCCCATTGACCTATTAACCTGAGGATTATGAGGGACAAAGCAGCTAGTCTGGATTCCCAGAACTCAATGGAAACATATTTCTTGCGTTGAGCCAAAGCACTTAGGGTCCTTGACAGGGCAAGCTCTCAATTTGAGATGGAAAACAGGACACCTCTCTTATACAGCTAGCACCATCTAGTGACAGCTACTAAAGGGACCTCCAGTAGGTTACAACATGAGGACCTATGATATCTGTAAGTGCCTATTTATGGAACAAAGAGAAATGCAAATCTTTACAGAAAAGAAAAAAAGAACGTTTTTATCTGTCTGCACTGTCCTACCTGTATCAAAATAAGTTCCACATGCACAGCTGTATACACGTCTTTGGCAGTCATAAGGTTCATATGTGATCAATGAAGCCTCCGCACAAACATACAGCAGCCACTTGCTTCCAATATTGGCAGGCAGGTCAAAATTGCAATGCACACTGCTCACTTATTGAGCGGTGCAATCAGTCCTGGAGGCACTGATGGGTATGTGTAAATGTACAGTACAAAGAAAAGATCTGAAACAGAGCCATAAGAAAACCTCCGTGGCACAGATGTTACAGCATGCAAATCTGCTGTTTGCACAGGTCCAGAAATGTGCACAGAGGAGTACTCCATCAGTGGGACACAACTGTGTCCTTTTAGGATACTGTACTCTGAGATCAGTTAAAAAGTAGATTTATATGAACACACATGATTTCCGATTCTCAGTGAAGAGTACCTCTTTTATCAAGGGACAATTGTGAAACGTGATGGCACATAGCAATCTAACAGAGTCATATTACTAACTGTTGCCTTTGAAAATGATAGGTACAGTAGATATTGAGTTAATGTTTTTCTTGGCAAGTTCTTTGCTTTCTCCTGGCAGTATTCTCCTGAATACTCTTTATTAAACCTGCCACGATATGGATAAAGAGGAGGTTTTTCATGCAGTAAAATAGGCAACGCTTTGCTAAGACTTCCTTCACAAATAAACCCAGCTTCTTCTCTCAGTTAAACTGATACAACTCTTTTGAAATTTTTAGTCTCTTTGAAAAATGTCCTTATATCATCTTAGAATTCTTTCCTTTCTCTCATGCTACTTCAGGAATTAAAAGACACAGTGTCCCTACTCATTAAGAAAGTTGGGAACATCATAGTTTCCTTCACATTTATGGCTAAATAAGTTTAATATATTCTGTTATTGTAAGCTTCATATTTACCATATCTGAAAAGAAACTTAATAAAGAGAAAATATGTACATTGCATAAATTCATTTTCACTTCTTCTTAATCTACCACCTTTCAGACATGTCCATTGTTTACGACAAAATAAATGCAGTCAGAGAGAAGAGATTGCCCACATCTTTAAAATTGGTCAGATCCTCAGGTAAGGTTAACTGGCATAACATGTGCTATATGAGAATGTGAATTCATGTTCCTTGATTTGAGAATAAAACATTCACTATGAAGAGATCATCACTTTCTTCATGATCTTTTTTTTCCATGCAGGTTCTAAATAAATGATAATATGGTTTATTTCAATCTTCTCTTTTGAGATTGTTGTACAGTTTTTATGTGGAAAAAATGTGATAAATATATAAAACCTGAATGGGATGCTGTCTTAACACAGGTCAGGGCAGATATGCTCAGAACAGCCCCAGAAACTGTAAGATTAGCTTTGCATCCCACAATCAGTCTGTTGACAGATTATGACACATGAGGCATCTAGCCCAAACCTCCCCAGAACATCTCATTTGAGAAAGGTGTTCACTCATTTCTAATGCAAGCTTTTGTATATTTCATCTAAATTTTGCACATTTTATCTTTTCTATTGAAGAAGAACTGGAACCTTGAGACAGAGACTTATCAAAATAACTATTTATGCAAAAATAACACATTCTGGATTGCACTAATTTTTCTGTCTTAAAAAGACACTTGGAGAAAGGGAACATTTTCATTTTTTCAACTTTATCATTGTAATTCCAAATTATTGGCCTTGCCAAATTGAGGACTATGACTCAGCTTCTATCAGGATGTCACAAGTACATGCAGGAATGATTCTGAAGACAAAAAAACAGGGAAGTGAGCCTCCACCTCTAATACTCTCACGTCGTGGTTGTTCCTTGTCATGCATCTGCATCACTCCGTGCATTGTGCATGAGCAGGACTCTTATTTCCTTTGAGGCAGAAAAATTACCCCTTGATGCCAAGCATTTAAACCAGGTGTCAAAGAAAAAAAAAAAAAAAAAAAGAAAATTATATCCTACTTGACACTGGATGAAAATAAATTCATTTGATATTGATTTCTTTATTCAGAAGCTTGATCTTCCTTATTCATTTCTCATACATAAATGGGAACCAATATGCCCCTTCTGCATAAAAAAAAAGAAATTATATTATTAATCAAAATCAGATAAATGAGGCAAAAAGCTCAACCCTGCCCTTGTGCCTAACTAATTATTTTGAACAGCTCTGGTCTGTTCACCTCTGTGCTGAGTTGGTAATGTATCCCCCTTTGGTCGATTCAAGATCTCTAGCAACACCTATGGGAGATTCTTTAATTAATCCTCTGTTACTGTTGTAATTGCATTATCCTGAGGGAAAGCCTGACTAGCCAGGAATATTATTTTAAACGTATACTGTAAACAACATATGTCCTCAGGAGAGTTCAGTTAATACAACCATTTTGACCCTTTCACTGCTGGGTGCTTAACAGTTTATTTTCATAACCACTAAAAAGGACATTTTCCTTTTCATGTGGGGTTATTTAGACTTCATGCTTAAAAACTATACAGTGCAATTACATATCTACCCACCAAATAAAATAATTGCTTACAGGCTGCTTAAAGTATTTTCGGCTAAATGAAGAAGGCATTGACACTTTGCTCTGTTCCAGTCTACCGGCTTATTATGAAACACAGCCCTTTGTGAAAACAGATTTCTCTAACAGTGGCATAACCTCTGCCTCTTCTGTACCTTCTATATATGCTGCAAAGCAGAACGATATAGCCCAGCAGGATCTCCTTGTTCTCCTCATTTCTTTTACACATTTGCTGTAAAGGCAGGATTACACATCCTTTGGAGCGAGAGAGTGGGAGCCTGGAGTGCTGCTCCCGGTCTCGCAGTTCTCCTATGAATTTTGTCAATTGTAAAAAGTTAGTAAAATTTCACATGTCTAGGTCTAAATATTTTGATTTCTAGAAGTATGAGGACTTTTTTAATATTCCAAACTTTGACTAAAATTATAGAGGAATTCCTCTTCAGAGGGTTTCTCCATGCTTCATTTCACAAGCTTTCTGTTGTCAAAAAAGAGACATGCAACTTCCTTTGCTTTCATTGACTCAAGGCAGAAACGGGCAGAGTATTGCCTGCTATTTCACCAGCACTCTGGGAGGTTATGTTCAAATCTGTGAAGCGTCGGAGATTCTCCTGTGGAAAGTGTTATGTAAGTACAATGTATTTTTAGCAAGGACATGAATAAAAAAGCAAAATAGGTCTCTGAGGTTGGCTTGTTTATTTTATTAGAATGCCTTGACCATTTTTTTAAACCACCTTTTTTTACTTCCCTGATCCACAGATACCAGGTATGACAGGTGCAGTGTAATGAGATCAACATATTACATTAACTGCACAAGATTATGGAAGGTCAGGCTCTGGCACAACTTTTAAAACCTTCACTTATTTTAGGCACTATCCAATGATGTCCCTAAAGTATGGGTGGATTTACCTTGCTTTCTGATTTCAAGGAATAATACGGCAGCCACAGCTGGTCACTCATTTCTGCACATTTCTCCTCTTAAATATTTTTCTTTCTTGTTTGTGAGTTAACTGTCCTATAAAAACGGCTATCTTGTACAGCTGTTGCACCAGCTCGGTTAACACTTTTCTTCTGCACGTTGAAATCTCAGCCTGTCCCAGGACCTAAAGAGATTCTTAACATGCATATTCAAATGAACGTTCAAGCAAATCTCTTCTCTTGCTCATTTTTCTTTTCCTCAAGTGTTTCAATAACCTTTCCTGAAACATCAGAATGAATATTGTTTGCAGGACAAACACAATGAAATAAATCTTCTCACTGGGCCAGTTTGGGAAATTAAACATTGATTGGATTGCACCCAGAAAAGCATGAGGAAAACATACAACTAGACACAAACAAAACACAAGTGGCACAAACTCATTATGTAGAATGGCCGGATTAAAGGCTCTTAGGCTCAATAGGACTAAGCTGAGCCCTTCCTCATGACTCTCCCTGCACAAGTATTATCTGACCAAGAAAAACAATGACAAAAAGTAAATAATTTCAGTGACTTGCATAATGCCAGAAAGACACAGTATATCAGGAAAAAAAAAAAAAATTGCACTGAAATCATGTTTTCCACAGAGTGAGAAAAAGATCATGACCACAGTTAAATCATACAGCATTAGACCATAATGTATGAAAAACCTTTTTACAAACAGAAATATTTTCTCTGGACTTAGTAGAAAGTACAACTGTAATTAATTTATAAAAGGAAAAAGCAAGCAGTACATTTCTTAAACTAACAGTCCTGACAATATAGTATGTGTATCTCTCTTCTGGAAAATTTATTAAGCATTAGGAGGGGGGAGAAAAGAGAGAGAGAGAGAGAAAGAGAGAGACCAAATTGAATCTCTCTGTTCTTGCCAGTTTTTTGCTGCTGTGGTGAATTATCACAAACTTCATAAATGTAAGTAAAATGGGACCCTTGAAGTCTCAGTCACTTTATTTCAACAGAATGTAACCATATTCCAATTTGCACTTGAATTAATGGGAGACTACATAGCTTTGAAAGTCTTAAAGTGCATGTCACACCTATTATAACACATTTTATTAATCAGTGACTTACATTAAGAAAGACCATCCAGCCCAGCTTTCTGCAACTCTTTCAGGAGAATAAAAAAAGAAAAAAACCCAAAACAAACCACCCTTATTTGTTCTTTGCATACAGTAACTCAACAATATCACAAACTGGTTTTGTTAAACAGACACATTAGGAATGTGTTATGTTGAACATTCAGCTTTACTTAAATCAACTTCAGTAATAGTTAATATTAGATATTTTTTTAAGAACACTAAATGTTAGTCCTTTGATATCAAGGGCTTCTTTTCTCCACTCATTTTTTCTATACATCATCCCTCATGTCCAACCTCCATCAGAGCAAACACATCCTATCTCCCTTTGATGTTGTCAAATATTAGGATTGGCTTTTGACAATGTTGATACAGTGCTGTTAGTCAATATTCATAGGTGTAACATGAAATGTTCAAGAAGCCTCTGGTACATAATGGGAACACCAGTGATACACGGTGTGTATCAGTCAAAAAAAAGAGATTTTTTTACATACAATCCAGGCATCACCACTTTGGGTCCCCGATGTTGGTATACTTTCATGAAGTAGAGAAACATAAACAGTTTCCTCCTGCTCCTTCCATTTGAATGCCTGGGAGAGCAGGACCATGCAATTGCTATGCCCGTAATAGCAATCGTATTAATAACTTCTGTGAGAATATATTATCCATATTCATTATAACAAATATAGAATAGAGAAACTATAAATAGAAATTACAGCTTTGCTGGACTGCAGTGGGAATATTGGATCTACATAAGGAAAAGAGCAATATAAAGGAATTTGAATTGGCAACAAGTCCAAATCTGGGAATATTTATACACATGAGCTTGTCTGATAATATTTATGTACATGAGGCACAGCAGCCCACAGAATTCTTTAGAAACTTCAGTGAGCTGTTTGACACCACCTCCAAATGAAAAATAAATATATGTCCTATTATCTGGAATCTTTTTATAGGTTTCTCATTTTCTAAGACATACCAGTATCATTCTTTGCAAAGTGACTCAATTGTTTCTGTTTAAATGTTTGCATACAATGGAGAAGTTAAATTCTGCCCTCCCAAGTCCATGACTGGCATGGATTCATAGGTGATAGCTTGCAGAAATTAGAGCTGGAAAAAACTCAACATCAGAGAATGTCCCAGTATATACCTTGGAGTGTTTTGTCCACTTCAGGTTTAAAGTGAAGCAGGCAAACAGACTTCTGTCTCCTGCTTTGGGAGCATTTTCAAAAAAGTTGAACAGTTTCCTGATACTAATTCTAAACTTTCCTGTTCTCAGGTTCATCTCTTCTGTCCCCACCCAAAAGCTGTATCAATAAACAAAATAACATACAAAGAACCTGACCTTCCAAAACTGTAATTTATAGCACTTTCCACAATACAGTGTGCCAAACAAACAGACTATAAAAAGAGCAATAGATGTTTTTAATTTTGTTTGTTATTCATTTGTTCATTCGATGAAGCCTCACATAATGTCTGTGGCTGACCTTGAATTAAATTACGTTTTCACTCTGCTTACATTTTCCTGATACACCAAACAAACAAAAGAACAGAGACCATGGCATTTCAGCATCTTTGTTACCTCTACACACAGCATCAACTGAACCATTTCTTCTTGCTTCTTGTGGAACATTGACAAGCTGTTGAAATCTCTTACATCAGACAAATGAACTTTATTATACAAGAGAGCGCTTCATAAGTGCAAACCTTTGGGGATGACAAAAAACCCACTGAATTCTCCACTTTCCACCAAAGCTGCCAGCAATTTCCTGGTTTTGGCAGACTTACTAACAAAATTCTGTTAGTGAAGGCAGAAACTCTAAGCCTAGGTCCAGTTGCTGCCAGTCTGCCACACACAGAAAACAGATCTCAACTTTCCACATCTGATCATTGTTTGAAGGGGCATTTAAAAGCTTACATTCGGGGGAATTTCTTTCTACAGTCAGAACATTTAATCCTTCTGATATCCAACCCATTCTGAAAGAGAAATATGTTTATGGCAAAGTCAATTCAAATTAAACTGATGTGCTATTTCATTTCTTAGGTGAAAAACGAGGGCCTGATCCTAAAAGATGTCAATCATTCTCAAAACTGAGGTCTCGAAACACATTGCTGAAAATACTTAGCACCTTCCAGGTTAGAGCCCTTAACGCTATTAAAAATGTTTTCACTTGACACACATATAGGAATATGTGTGCTTTAAGCAGTCTTAGACTTTCCAGGAAAATATTCAGTACAGATTTACAGTGATTTATAATGAAAAAATTACCCTGTTCAATTTGAGCTACAAAACTGGTGTCAGTGAGTGGGGCTGGAGATGGAGATTATGGCAAAACCAAAGACAGAGTAGATCTCTAAACACTGCTTCCCACACAGGGCCCTCACCTTTAACATGAAAACAGTGTCTTCTGAGTGGTCAGATACTTATTATGTGCTTAGAGATATCAACAGATTATTTTATGAAGTTGTGTAAGTCAGAAGAAGGGAATATTAATTTCCAAGTAGAAATGTAAGAATCATTTAGAGAGAAGATGCCCTTTTTTGTTACCTAGAAAATCAGACAATAGGTTCATTTGTTGTGTTGTGTTTTGGTTTGTTTTTTTTTTTCCTGAGGGAAGATGCAGAATATCTACTTCCTTTATGAAAAAATTATCCTTTGCTTTTCAAGGAAGTTACACACGTCCAGGAAAGGCCCTCTATATGTAAAGGTCATGGAACCATGGAACATAGCTGCTAGTCCAGACCTAACCCCCTTGTTAGGTCATGGCATTTCTCTCTGAAGCAGACTTGCTGAATTTTATTCATTAAAGACTCTGAGTATTTTTTTGTGGCACAACACATGAGGCATATATCTGCACCCATACTTGATGCACTGCTATTGATTGCACTGTGTGTAGATATAAGCTGTGATGTGAAGCAGTCGTGCCACTAACTGCGTTCAAAATCATTGTCATATAAGTTACACAGCACCTAAAAAGGTTCATAGTTAGAGATGCAAGGGGATAGAAAGAGTTCCAGAATTAAAAACAAATCCTGAGGCTTCTCTGGCAAGGGGAAACTTGAATGGAGCAGACTAAAGAGACATACAGTGTCTGGAGGAGAATGGCCTGGAATAAAAATGCAAGATAAATATTTATAATGTCATGGAAAACCTAATGTAAGGGATTTGAGTTAGTACCTTAACATATCTGCCAAGGTTAATTTTTCTTCCCTGAATTCAAAAATATGTTGTTGCCTAGTTATGCAGTGGGGTATGTAGCTCTCTCGATGTGTGTAAAAGTGTAAGCAACATATAGTAGGAGTTTGAATATAAAAGACAACTGTATTAACTAAGCATCCCCCAAACTGTTGTGATTTGTTTTTTTTTTTAAGGATGAACGAAAAAAACAAGTGAAAAGGCTCAGTGAATGGGGTCAGAAGAAGTCAGAAGAAGACTTGTAAACTATTTGGCTGATGGATCACAAAAGTTTAGTTCATTTGGGCTCAGAATTTGAAGAAGGATCTTTTTCTACAGACTTCCTAATACACTGGTATTTGTGCTGGATTTTCTATATCCAAAACTGTCAAATAAAACCCACCTTCCTTCTTTTACCTATCGGCATCACACACAGAGAAATGAAAATGGAAAATAAAGACCAGGATACATATAAAATCTTAGGGTTTGGACTTCGTAAAATATTTCTATCTAAATGCAGATTTCTGTAAAAATATCCTAGAAAATTTACATCCAGCATGCAAATCTATGCTGTATAGAGAATTTCCAGTCAGACTTCTTTTAAACAGAGTG
The DNA here is from genome assembly GCA_033628505.1 of Tringa tobata. Lineage (NCBI taxonomy): Eukaryota > Metazoa > Chordata > Aves > Charadriiformes > Scolopacidae > Tringa > Tringa tobata. Next base: position 6,864,161 of record JAHREE010000118.1, read on the forward strand.
AGACTTGCATTATGTTTTGATTTGAGTACCCAGGAGATCTGAGAAATGTCCTGTTCTCCAGTTATCTATGTCTCAAGTTTACTGTAGCCAGTGTTAAGTTTTTCTGCAATAGCCATGACTTGTGTGTTGGATTAGATAGATATTAGTCCCATTCTTAACATGGTGATAAATTTGTTTCCACACTTACTACCACATTCAAAAGCAGAACTATCAGTCATAGAAAAAATTAGTAAAGAAGGAACCAGTAAAAATAATTCTTGTCATAAGTACATTGGCTTCAAAAGATTTAAACCAGGTTTGGAATTTGTCCCGAGTCATTTTAGTATTTAGTATTAATGGTGCAGGACTTTACTTCAGCATAAAAAGCTAGAGAAGCAATACCAGAATACCTGGCAATTTGTGAAACCACTGGACTCCATCATACGCTCATTTGCATAGTAATATCGACAGTGCCTTTCCTGCTGGTACCTCTTACAGTCTACTGCAAGTACTGATCACTCCCTCCACGTCTTTTGCAGGGATGACTTATATTCCCAAAGTTTCCTTGCCCTTTTATTCCTCAAATCTCATTCAAGGTCTGGACACCATCGTGGGCACAGGAGTCTCCTGGGTTCTATTTGCTTTGATAGTGATGATTTTTTTGCTTGTTTTAGTTATTTTGTAAAACAACATAAATATCTACAATAAGTTGTGGGTCTGTTGACGTAGTGGTCCAAACCAATGGCCGCTACGTTTGTTCATAGGAAAAGGAGGCTCATCTAGAAAGCAGGATGGCAACATCTAGTCGTGAGACCCCAACTAGTTTCCTCAAACAGCTGCAAGAAAAAAGGTGGGGCACTGAATGTGCTGAAATACTTATGGTGAAGGACTGGGAGAGAACTAATCCTAAAGGATAGGAGCATTCATGGAGAATGCATCCAGAGCTGGTCATACCGGTTTTCAGTTGTGGTTTGTTTGAGAGGTAGTTTAACTGAACTGACATTGAAAACAGAGTCATAAAATCTCACTGATTTTTTTTAAAACTACCTCACAATCTTCTCAAAGGTTGGTGTAAAGAAAAATGAAAGCAATTTGCAAGTAGGTTTATCTCACTCTGTTAGAAAATGTCTGATGTGCACAGGCCAAGCAAGAGCAACATCTAGCAGAAATACTGGTGGGCTGGGGCGGTGTATTCTGTCAAGTTAGGGAAATCATCTCCAAAGACTAGATAAAAGATTCGGATTTTTAATAAAATTTCAATAATGTGCTGAAAAAAACTCCCTGTGAAGTTGATAAAGGTTGGCTCCTTAATAGTGTCTGTAATCATTAGATATTTCTCTGATCACGCTATCAGCTCCTGCTGAAGTGCCCCCAAAAGCCAGAACATCTTCACAAATTATAACTCTGAGATACTCAGAAGAACTGGGTTGGCCAGTGCTGCTAAAACACTCTGAATGTTCAGACAAAAGGAAAAGGAAAAAAAAAGATACTATATCAAAGCAGCCTGAGTTGAAATTGTTGGGTTTCAAGCCCAAATTCAACGAAGCACTTAAGAATGACTTCACTGAGGCATAAGCATATGCTTACATGGTTTTGTTCAGCAGAGGTTTACAGTAGACTGTAATATTCTTCAAAGATCTCAAATAAGATCAACAATTTTATTAATTTTCTTTTTTTCTCCCCTGCTTCTTTAATTAAGGGTTCTGTGACTCTGCAACCAGGACAGCTTGTGGTACTGCAGTGATATAATAAGAAATCCATGCCCAATTGGACACGATAACTTGACAATTTTGCTTTGAGTGTGAAAGTGTTCATACAGCTCTACCATCTAACACCACTGACACTCGCTTATTCTATCTCACACTGCAGCTGTTTGCATGCTGTTTCTTCCCAGCTTCACTGCTGTTCTCTACTTTCTGACTAGCTAACTGGTGTTGGACCCAACTGCTACTCGAATGCTTTTCCCTCCCCTCCGCCGGTAACAAAGACGGCACAGCATAGCAACTTGCTTCCAGTTTCAAATTTAGCATATAAGTCTAAAAAATTCCAGTCTGACTCTACCAGCCACTAAATGAAAATGATAGTATGAGCTTCATTCCTGGCACCTTGTGCTTCTGAAGTTGAAGGGAACAACATGCTGTAACCGAGGACCCCATTTGTCCCTCACGGTTTAATAAACATGTCTGATCTGATACCAGCTCCAAGGGACTGGCCCTTTTTCTGGCCTTATTGATAGATGAATATCTCAGACGGATAGAGAGACAGAGTGGCCACCCTGAAAAATGAATAGTTTCTCTTCACAGCACTATGGGCATTTTTTAGGCTGAATTCATGAAACTGCTGCATAATTATGTGAGACCATGTGGTCATTACTTCAGTATTCGCAGTAGACCTATTTTGCTTCTGAAACCTGAGAATCAGGAAAATACATTTTATTTCCCTTTTGGATCTTCTGCAGTGTGTACAAGCAGTTATTTTTTAAATGACACTCACCAACTGTCCTCTTTTAATATTTCCACCTCCACTCCATTTCCACACAATACACGCACATGTACACATGTACACACACTCTCCAGCCCTTGGAATCCACACTGAGATTTGATTTTACTTACAGAGGATACTCTGCCATGACTGTCACCAAAGTTATATAATTGGAAGGAAACAATAAAATGACAGATTGCTTGTTCTAAATAATTGGATAGACAGGGTAGCAAACAGTGGGTTATGAAAAATATTCCTCAAAGGATGTCAAACTTCAATAACTCACATAACAAAAAGACACTGATATCTGTCCTCCTGTCACAATGGAATATTTTAAGATCGAGTTATAATTTTCTACATCAATTTTTAAATCTTTTTTAAGAAATAGGGAGAGAAAAGCCTGAGGATCATTGCTGAAGTTTTATTTACAAAAATGACACCAAAATGCTCAACTGTGTGTTTAGGGTAGAAAGTCTCTAACCTTTAAACAATGTGAAAATATCAAGCTCAATACTATTAATTAGTTTTCAGACAGCGAAGCACACAGAGACCCTGACTGAAATCACAACTCTGGTGTGAGAGGTGCTATCCACATACTTTACAAAAGATAGTCCTTTCTTGAGAGAGATTTTATCTTATAGACTGTTATTGGGGTCAAAGAAAAATAAGCGGTTTTTTCCACTCAAGTGTGTTAGCAAAAGATCTTGGAATAAAACTTAGTTTTTCAGTTGCCCTATCAGCTAAACCACACTCACTAGCTGTCACTTGTTTATTTTTTTATATCCTAAAAAATAGGACTTGTGCAATAACCACTAGGATAAAAGCTAGCATAATTGAAAGAAGTGAGGTATTTCCACCGCCTAGTTTTGCTGTTCAAATTACAGAAAAAAGCCCCACAGGTTTACATCTTCAGTGACATCTTTCCAAGCATTGCAGAAAAATCTGGAAGTAAATTCCACAATCAGAGGCTCTGCACGGTTACTTGGGGCAGCATGACCAACTGGCCAGTTACTGACAGCTCTTCCTGGTCCTGGAGGCATCTGTCTTCCTCAGCTGGAAGCTTTTTCCCTTTGTTATTGCTCCATCATAGATGAGCAGTTGTCCCCACTTTTATATATAAGTAAACAAAAAATTACTTCCTTGAAGCCCAGACAGAGTTAGAAAACGTAAAATTTGAATTAAGATTTTACCTATGATTTGTCTGTGATTTTTTTTACAAACCCACAGGAATACATGCAAAGACTTCCATTGGCATTGGTATTCTGCAGAGCAGATCGTACTCCACTGTCTGTGTAGCATCAGACTTTTCACCAATACAAATTTATTCACCAGAAAATGCAACGTGTCATTTGAGCTCATTGATGGGTTCTAATGTTGTTCCTCTACTATTACTCTTCAGTTTGAAAACACTACATGCATCAGGCTTTAAGACCATGTTCCTACTCTATACTTCTTCATTAATATTTTCTGTAACTGTACAGAGTTTTACACTACATTCATTTCTGCAGTAAATGAGCACTAGAAGTGTAGAGTCTCTCTCTGTCATCTCTCTCTCCCACACGCTCACTCCTTGACTGAATCTAACTTGAGTTAAATTTTGATATGGCCAAAGATTATACATAGTGTTTCCTGTAAGGAGCTGTTTCATATAAAGATGGGGGTTTTTTGTTTCATTGTGTGCTGTGTGAATATTTCTAAAAATGTATATGCTTGGTTAGTTTTGTTTGCGGTACTACGTCTTCTTAATCGAACAGAATCTACTGGAAAAAAATCTACATGGTGGGGAAAATGATAAAACACTGGTTTTCAATGCGGGGTCTCAGCCCACAAGTGAATCTGCACTTAGGTTGCAGGTTGTCTAGAGAACGTGTGGGAGTAAAGTTTTCAAAACTAAATCAGAGCACAGAGAAGGCTGCAAGACTCTGGAGAAAAAAAAAAAAAAGATAAAGACAAGTTAATAATATTTCACAAATCAATTAAAATAAATTTTTATTATGCCTACTCTCACACAAAATCTAGAATTGTAAAATATCTCAAGTTCAAAGGGACCCATCAGGATCATTGAGTCCAACTCACTGCTCCTTGCAGGACTACCCAAATCTAAACCATATGACTGAGAGCATAATCCTGAAGCTCCTTGAACTCTGACAGGTTTGGTGCCTTGACAGATGACCACTTTCCTGGTGACAGACCAACAGATCAACCACACTCTCAGTGAAGAACCTTTACTTAATGTCCAAACCTACTACCTTATTTTACTGCACTACTTTTTCCCTGAAAAAATCTGGACTTTCCATGGATTGGAGTCTTTGAATCAAAATTATACAGTGATTTAAGACACATTGTAGGTTATACACAAGTTATAGATATGATGCAGAAATTCTCTGCTCTGGTTCACTGGACAGAACTGGACACAGTGCTCCAGATGGGGCCTCACCAGGGCAGAGTAGAGGGGGAGGATGACCTCCCTCAACCTGTTGGCCACACTCTTCATGATGCACTCCAGGATGCCATTGGCCTTCTTGGCCACAGAACTCCAAGGTCTTTTTCCACCAAGCTGCTCTCCAGCGGGTCAGCCTCTAACCTGTGCTGATGCATGGGGTTATTCCTCTCCAGGAGCAGCACCCTACACTTGCCGTTGTTGAATTTCACAAGGTTTCCAAGGCCTGTGCCATTCCTGCTTGTGGACAACTTAGCTGACACTATGCTGTGGGTAACCCAAAACAGCAGCAGCTTCTTCAGACGCAAATACTGCTAGAAAGCTCTCTAGACAACACTTTACCAGGCAACCACATTTGGGTGACCACAGAGCAAGATCATCATAATTCTCCTGGATTTAAAAATGACAAATCTCAGAGCTTTAGTCTATCTATTATTTGCTGTTTGGTGAGCCTAGTAAAATATTTCATAAAGGAAAAGAAATAGTTTCATTGCATCCTGCTATTCATAATACAGGCTATCATCACTGCAAAGCAGCCTCCAGAACAGGGCTGGTCTGGGACCAAAAAAAAAAGAAAGAAAGAGAGAACATGTCTCTAGGCAGAAGATAAGGCTTCAACAGTCTGCACTTGTTTAAAATGCTGCTGTGTGGTAGCATGAATGATATAAGGTGGTGGTCCATATGAATTGCTCATCCCTCTACAAATAAAGTGCCGTTGCTGCCAAGATATCATGGTAGTTTGTGTTAACTGCCAACCATGGTTGTCTCCAATAGGTTACAAAAAACATTCATGTTTAAGATATATTAATGGCACTGCGTTATCTCATAATAAAGTACTTGCAAATATGTGTCATTGCTGAACACCCACATGGCACCCTATTCTAGGGCATATGGTACTGTATGCTTTTACTAGGCAGTGAGTGGACTAATTAGACTGTGCCTTAAATAGGTATTTAGTTTTAAAGGGCTTCATGGTATTTAAGTATACATTTGGTTTAGTGAACAGAAGATGCATTTTCCTATCTGGGTTCCACACTAGTAATTCATATTTCTGACCGTGTATTTTGGTAAGCATCTCAGAAAAATGAGGTGTTAATTTTTAGAAACAATTATCATCCTGACCTTGATGATTAAGTATGATAATTAAAAGACGTTGTGAGTAATATGTTTTATATCATAAACATTCCTTTCTGATTTACTTACTGAAAAAAATGCCATTTTAGAAAAGAAATGAGTATTTTTTTAACATGATTAGCAAGCCATCTGTTGACATTTCAGTACAGTCTCTTATGAAAGTCCCTAGCTTACTGCTTCAGTTTTAACATAGGAAGAACCCAAAATAGTAATGCCTTTTGCAGTTAAATCAGAATAAGGTGATTTAGAAAGGGCAGATTTGAAAGAACAATAAAATACATAGTTCCTCGAGCTCTGCAAAACTTTCATAATGAAGCCTGAAGGCAAGGGGAATTCACCCCATTTGGGGCTTTTTTGTTTGTTTTTTATACTGGAAACTGGTCCAGATTCCACAAAAAGATTAGCTGATGCTGGCAGACTTTTCAGCTAACCTCATCAGAGTTTCAAGACATCTTTGCTAATTTTCAAAGTTTCAACCTAGGTGACACTTGGGTGAAACCCGTATGAGTGTAGCATTTGCCTTCCTGAAGAAGAAACTATATGACTGAGTAGAGACTTACACTACGTTTTCTTGTCTTCAGTATCCCCCATGCTGAAGGGTAGACAAATGTGCTTGAGCAAAAAGGTGTTTTACGCTTGTCTTTGAAAGTAGGACAAGCTACCTCACATTCAATGTGAGCTGAAAGTGTCCTCATGAAGCACTCGCACAACAGCTAGATAGCAATTCAGCCTCACTTAGCACATGGAGCCTTCTCCCGAAACACATTCTGAGGATGAATGAAAAAAGGCTGAAGTCAGTAGATCCTTACTCATCCCATAATTACACACCAGTACCACCCCAGTGAAATTAATAGTAAATTCCTCAAGCTTGATTCACCACTGTGGTAGTCCACTTACGGAAATATGGGCCGTCCCTATCACATCCCCGTCAAAGACGGAGGATTCACCTGAGATTTATTTTGAGATTTGGGGTATATTTGAGCCTGAAACTCCAAAGGCATATCAAGCAGAACAGGTGTATATTTAAGTCCCACATGTCACCTGCGCCTGCACAACCCTGGCAAGTACAGTTTTACAGATCCAGCACTCGGCACTAGGGAACAAACTCGACATCTGACAGAACTGACCGATGTGAAACAATTCGCATCTGGTGCACCCCACCACCAACAGGTCTCCAATGATGCAGCTCTTTGTTCTGGGGAAGGGAAAATACATCTACAGAGCTCAGAGTCCTCTGCAGAGCTTGGATAAGGAAAATTTGTCCTGTTTCACACTTGCAGAAACAAAGACTTTCTAAGGATCTACAAGACAAAAGCAAACACAGGAGCAAAATCCACTTTCCTGGATTTCAAGCCCAACTCTCAAACTGCCCTTATTTTCATTTAACTTTAAATAAACACATCTCTTTTTCTCCTTTCTCTTGGTTTGTTTTTTTTTTTTTTTTTTGGCGGGGGGGAGGGGGAGAGGGGAGGAGTACACTAAGAAAACCTGCTTCCATTTCTGAAGTATTCAGTAGGCTAAATATGCCTCTCATCACCCATTCTGATTTCCTGATATAGTTTATATATGATTTCTCTTCTCCTACCCGCTCTCAGTCTCTCCTCCCCTACTGTAATTCCCTATTTTTAGGAAGTTATGCAAGAAAAGAAAGGAAAAGCCAGTAACCAGCTAGCTCACAACTGGGAAAGGTAAACAAAAAGAGGAACTGGTGGCATTTTTTTATTTATTTACTCGTCCTAATTTTTCTCATAAGCATCAGTTAAGCAGAGCTTTACAAAGACACTGTTGACTCCCCTATTGTCTGTGAGACTTTTGCAGATAGAGAATAGCTCCAGGGCTACTCTAATCTCCCCAAGCCACCCAATTAGCATTCGACCCGTTGTGAGAAGCCTGTGCATTGAATTTTCAGTCACCTGGGCCTGGCGGACATCTGTGGATGATGAATGTTTGCTTGTTCTCACGATACAGGGGTCCTGAACAAGTGGACAGCATATGTACCATAATTTCCTGGCTGAACACTGCAGTTCTTTACTAATTATTAAAGATGCAGAAGCCTCTTTCTCTCTCCCACCCTGTCGCTCTCTCTGCCTCTCTCACTTTCTTTATGTCTTTGTTCTGAGCAGCAGCTTCAGCAATGGAAGAACGGCAGTTTAGACGCCACAGTGTCTTGCTTGATTGAAGTGGGTTGAGTACAATATCCTTTCGTTCTGTTATATTTACAAACCAGAACAGCTGAACTCTACATCAAAGAGCAGCCAAAACATTTCTTCTGTCACTTCACAGGCAGTGTATCTCACCAATGTCTGCTTGTATAAAGTAAGCAATTAAGATTGCATTGAACTCCCTTAAAGTACCAATACACCCACTTTGGGCTTCAGCCTTTCTTGGATCCAATCATCTTAATCTAATCAGTCCTGTGGCTTATGTTTGTGTTTTGTTTTGGGTTTTTGTGGGGGGGGTTTGGTTTTTTTTTTAATCTTAAATTAATTAAGTTTGATTTATTTCTGGTCATTTTTGTAATTGAATGTACCTGGGTAAAATGGGATTTTAAAAAATGCTAGGCAGACTAGGGCAAAAGGATGAAAGGACTTTGACCCAATGCTTCATTTCAGTCATATCCTACTTCTAATCTTTTCTTCTATGCTCTTACAAACAAGAAATATATCCTAAAATATAAAATGAGGTAGGCATTAAGGGCTCATTTACAATCCCCAATGCACAACCAACAGAAGAGCAAACTTGCCCTTCTTCCCATATGTGGCTTCCGAGCATCGTGACAGCTTGCAGGATGGCAGTGGGGGGTGAGATCAGTCACTGCCTTGGAGAAATGGGGAAAAGGCAGACAGTGGGATAGCTCTGGGTCCCCCACCCCCACCCCACTACTCTGGTCCTAAACCAAGAGCCAGACTATGGAGTATTAATCTGGTTGCCACACTTAACCTCCCTGCTGGGATCAGATTGTTGTGCTCACTCCTATCTGGCTTCCACGAGAGCTGTGCAAATTCTGCCCACTCTCAGCCTGATGGGATGGTGGCACCCACAGTGTCACCTGGGTACGGGCATAACATTTGCATCAAACCTCCCTGGAACACGGCAGGGGTTCACCAGCAAATGCTGACCTCGCTCAATTTTTATGTCAGCTCATTGCTTGAGCCTTTGTAACCAGTAGACCCCTGTCTTAGCATTCTCCACATGTGCACCAATGTTTCAAACCCAGAAGACTGTAAAGAGCGAATTCCACTGAACTCCTTTTAATGTGGTCTTTTGGCTGGAGTCAGAAGTAATGCACTCCATTTAGAAAATGTTTTAAATGCTTTCCATGTTCATTGTGAAATAACAATGTCCTCTGATTAAAAAGCCATATCAAAGCTGAAGGGGTGGGTAGCACAGCTTTCGCCAAAGAGTGTTTCAATTAGATTTGAAATGGTATCAATAAGAGAAAAAAAATGACCCATGCACAGAGATTTTTCTTGCTGCCTGGTTTCTTACTGAGCCTATGCAGTTACACACCCCAGAAAAACTTTCTGTTTTTCAGAGGGATTTGTGTCTGTGTGTGTGCATGGGGCTGGGGGTTAGGAGAGAGAGGTTAAACTGCACAGCAGCTTAGACAAAGTCTGAGCTCTTTGTGGTATTTAAATGATTGATCTTCTCTATTTAAATGAGTTTTTAAAATTAAACAGCTAACTTTGAGGTTGCACAGTGTGTTTTGTGGCTAAAACAATAACTTTTTAAGGGAGGTGTAACTGTGCCTTTCGTTGTATCGGTGAAAAAATGCTAGCAGCTGGCTTCGAACCAGCAGGGTTGGTGCAGATGACCGTGGGCACAATTATCACTGCTCCTGCAAAAACACTGCAATCCGTCCCTTACCTTACAACTGACCTGCACAAACAATGCATCAATCAGAAAGCAGATCTGTCTATCTACTTACTTGTCTGGCTCTCATTGCTGTGCGGCTCTGATCATCGCAGTAGTATGAAACCTTTCCTAATCCACCTACTGTCCCTCCTCTTTTTTCATTCATTTTGACAGTGATAACTGCTTGAGCCTTTCCTGTCATCATTTGCCCTTGACTCTGTGGAAGAGTTTGGAGATCTTTCAAAGGCTTGGCCTGTTGTCAGCGTCAGACTGTGGCAAGGAAATGGATGGTAACAACATACAGAAAGGTCTGTGCTGTGGAACTTGCTCCACAATTAATTCATCTACTCTGCCTGAAAATTAACAATCCTGAATCTATCTAGGAGCATAAGTGTTTCTGAAAATACGCATGATATTGAATGGGCTTTCACAATGTCTCTAGGAGCTAACCATCAAGCAATGAATTCTGTTTGTCTGGAGATTATTACAGTTTATTAAAATATTTTCCTTTGCAGTATGTCATACAATCCCGTAAGTCCACCTTTGTTTAGAATCTTTGCCTCTGTTGTTTTTTTTTTTTAGATGACATTGCAGGTTATTGCTGTTTGATGCAGTTGGAGTTGGCGTTTTAAAATATTCATTTCAGATCAGAAGTGATGTATTTGCTTGAGACGTGAGTGGTTTATAACTGCCAGCATTGACTTTAAATTTAATGACACAAAGAATGTCACGTACATGTGACACAGTCATCATTCCCTTCATTGTAATGCAACTTTGTGGCACAGACGACATCATTTGTATGCGAGTTTCCATGCAAATAATGTCATTTGAATCCTTTTAACAGGAGATAATGACACAAAATTCCAGGAGAACAGGGAACAGGCCATGAAATAAGGACTTTCAAGTGACAAATGGCAAGTTACCTTCCTTATTTACATTTCTCTAATTTTTCTCCTTTTTCTTATTGCTCGAGGCCAGTCGCACCCAAAGGAATGGTCAGGTGGGGAATTAGAGCTACAAACACCTTCATGTCCCCACTAATACATAGTCTGGATAGAGGGGCACTCCCACTGGGCTGCACTCAAAAGTTGCTCTGATAGTTTTATTCCATTCAAAGTTTAAAAAAAACCCCTAAAAACCAAAAAACTTTTCACCTTTCACAATGGAAATGTCACCACCCTTTACCAATACAATAAGTGCACACCTGGTAGAGTTGGTAAATACCTCAAGATGTGACAGTCCTCCCCTCTTTGTTCTGTCTTATCTCATCATTCAGAGCACAGCCAGATTTCTTGGGCTCCTCTAACATCCCATCCCTCACATTATCCCATGATGTTTCCCACAAAGTGGTGGCCTCATGCCCACCCTGGCCCTGTTTTTTCACAGCCATACTCTTGCTGTGGTTACCTGAAAGCTTGGCTCCTCTAGATGGGTCTTTCCTGTTGACCTTGCAAAGCTGTCTGTGCCCCAATAAGGTCAGATATCAGTCAATAACTGCAATGTCCTGGACTCCTTACCCCAGCACTCAGAAACAGAGTTCTGTGCCATTATGCTTAGGACTGATGCATAGACAGTGCCTTTTGGATAAACTGCATCCAGTTAGTCCTCTTTTATTGATTCAAGCGTGTCTCTCAATTTCTGAATGAAGTGCATCATTAACGGAATGAAAAAATAATACATAAAAGCATGGCTGCTTTTTTTTTTTTTTTTTACCCTGTGTAATTTTACCATCTTTAAGCACAGTGGTTTGTAGCTAATATGAGTGACCAGAAGCAGCATTTTGGATTTTTCTCCACCTCCCTCCTTCTTTAATTTATGCACACACATCTCTCTTTTGAGCAGAAGGCTGGTTGTGTTGCCTCTCTTGTACTCTGCACCCTGAGATGGGATTTGACACAAGGAATCAAATAATTGATCTGTCATGCCCCTCACAATGTTTCCAGGGGTGCTTGATGTGTCAATGCCCACAACAGAAGATGAGGCTGTTCCTTTTGTCCAGTAGCTGCATGTTTAAATGCTGCTCTCCTCTATGGACATGTATATAGCCCATAAGGAGCCACATTAGGGGCTTGTCACGGCAAGTCTTGGCATCCGATTTGCATAGCTTTCTGGCACAAAAAGTAGCTTTCCCTATGGAAAGGGAAGGGGTCAGAGGATTACATGGGAAAGGCCATTATTCACGAAAATGGGTTCGTCTGTTATGTCTTGTCTTTCACAGCTTTAGGCTCCAAAACTTCAAATATAGTGGGAAACAGCCCTCTTGAGGTAAAAGGCAAGGGTTAACACTGTTTTTCACATGGTGAGAGAATAAATCACTTTCCTCAAAGTGGTACCAGGATATTTACAAATTTGAAGCTATTTTGAGTGTTTACGTGTTGTTATTTTTGCCAAACTTTTCAAATGCCCACGAGAAACACCTCATGTTGTCTGTGCTGCTTGGATGGTTACCTGCATGACACTATGTTTGTAGAATACTGGTCCTCTCTCCTACCCACACGGCACTGCCTGCACGTGGGAAGAGGCAGCCCCAACCCAAAATCAGCACAGCCAACATTGGTGTTGCTGCTCAGGTACCTGTAACTCCTAAGGCACCAAGCACCCCTGGAAGTACCATGCCAAACATGATAGACCAGTGTTTGATTCCTTGCAACAAGCCCCATCTCAGGATGTTGAGTGCAGGAGGAGGAACATCACTCTATCAAGGAGGGAATGGCTGCAGCACGCCACAGTTCGGGTGTTGGAGGCTTTCAATTTTCTCACCAGATGCACTAAGGCAATGTTCAGTGCTGGTTAGAAGAGGAAGGAGGTACAACCTGTTAGTGCCTGGTCTTAATGCTTTAGATTGCCGGCTGCCACTAAGTAGTGTCACACATTTGCCTTGCAGCATGCCACAAGGCCCAGATAACCAGTGTGGAAACCTGCCAAGATTGCCACGGACTCCTTTGGTCTATTAATTTAGGTTTTCTTCCTGGGGAGGTCATAGATAGATGTAATCAAGAGCTAGGGTTGCAACTTTAAAATATCTTATGCACAACAAGGCCTCATCAGCACAATCAGCTTTAAATGGGAAACATACGAAACGCACAGATTTCAAGGCAGAGCAGTGTATTTCCAATTTTAGCTTGTAGCACTGGGCAAGTGCTGTAAGTTTTGAAATCTGTGTAACCTGTGAAAAACATCCATTTTTGCTGTGGAGATAGCAGCACAGAGCAGCTCATATGCACTGAACTATGGTAGTGTAAGGCAAGCTGATCTTTAACCTACAAAAGTCTAGGAGCTTCCCCAGCTGCTGCCTGCACTAGCCTACACACGTAGGTTTCTCACCAAAATGCAATTAAAAGTGCCCTTTTTGAGGTCCATATGAAACAAAGATATATGCTGCCTCTCAATTTTTTCCAGACTTCAGGGTCAGACGGTGACCAGACACGCAAATAACAGTCAAATTATACAGGAAGTTGTCAAAAGGGTCCTAGCACAGGCAGAAAGGACTTTTGACCTTCCTGGGTGTCAAAGGTCTGGTTCAAGTTTCTTTATAGTAATCTGTAGCTATGGCAATGAAAACAGACCCTTTGAGTGAATCAGTTTGTAGATTTTGCTTTGAAAGTTTCTTTGACTTTCATATTTGAATTGAATTTTAATTAAAAAAAATTGCTTAAAGCTATAACCCAAGAAAGACTTTATTTACAATAGAAAAAGAGCTGAGGCTGACAGCTGTAAGGGTGGGCTCAGGACAAAAAGAAAAAAAAAAAAAAGGATAAAGAAAAAGCACAATGATGACTCCCCACACCAGAATCAGATTGAGGTTTCTTTTTTCTTCTGTCTCTTTCTCCTTCTCTCCCTCTCCCCAATCACTTAGGGAAGAGGTTACCTGCCACACAATTCCATAGAGCCTAAAAATATTTTCAGAGATGTAAGTAGCCTGTGAGAAAATCAGTAGGATGTGCTGACAATGTCATCAAAGTCAGACAGAAAAAGAGAAGACTAAAGGAAAATTAAAATGGTTTGCAAAGAGCAAAAAAAGGGTTGCTATTTTTTCCCCCCCTCCGTGGCCACTTGTCATAATCAGAACCATCCTTACTTTTTGGTGTTGTGGTAGTTGTTGTTGTCTTGCAGATTCATTAAGTAAGCATAGGAAAAGATTAAAATAGTTTAGATTATGACACAACTATCGATACTGGTGCCTGACAGCAATATTATCACCTCATTGATATAAATGCTGAGCATAGGTGATTTTAAAAGTGTGACTGATTAAAGCAACATAAATAGTGGTCCTGGCACTAATGCTGTCAAGCATAAATCTGGGACCTTGACAGTATCGTGTGAACCCCAGCCTCTGACTGGACTGAAACCCTCTATTTATGCCTCATCGAGAACATGCCTGTCACCTCTCTTTTTTTCCCTGTTTTTAACTGAGGACAGCAAAAATATTTTTTTCTTTTTTAAGTGGATGATATCAGAATATTGTCCCTTAGGACCTATCATATTTCATCAGGGTTTTTTTTGTTTGTTTTTTTTTTTAAAAAAAAGGAAAAATGGTAACAAATGTCCTCAATAGTTGCTCAGACCATGCCAGAGAAATCCTGTGAGGAGAAATTTGATGCTGCCGTGTTTTGTAATCAAAGAAATCTTCATCATTAGGCTGCTACATGTCCTTTTTCTTTTTTTCTAGATGCCTTTTTTTTAACTTCCTGCTGATGGCTTCCTCAGTATGTGCAGATAATCTCAGTCATGCAGATAGGCTGTAATAGTGCACTGGGTCCTTGACCCATTAAATGTAATGGGTGCATGCAAGCCCTCTCTGTGGCATATGTAACAGTCCATCTCAGTGTGTAAATTTCCAAGAGAGAAATTTGGGAACATGCTGTACTAAATGCACCCAGGTCTGCCTCTACAGCTTTGACCACCCTCCAGCCAAGAGTGGCTTGGGTGCTCAGGGGGAGCCTCAGCAAGTGCAGGTGGTGATGCCAGGGACAACAAAGAGCACCCTGCGCTCGCCTTGTTTCATACCTTACACTCAGCCACTGCTTGCCAAGTGTTGGGTGAAATCTGTGCTGAAGACAAGAGATATCCACACGATGTATCGCATACTGACGTGGAAGGGAAGCATTCAGCATCCAAGTGGTAATAACATTTCTACATGGTCCAGGAGACCTGGCCAGGCCTGAGCTCCACCTGAGTAGGGATGAGATGTTTTGGGCCAGAAGTAGAGCTGAGCAGCAGACAGTCATGGGGAGCGGAAAAGATGGGTTAGTGTTTCGACATCTGCTCTTGTGCTCTTTTTCACCTCAGTAGATAGAGAAACAGAGACCCACAGTGTCACCTATAACATACCTGAGCTGATCGGGTAGGAGTGGAGGTTAGGAGGCTAGTTTTCTATGAAATAATCATCCAAAGCTGTCCAAAGATATATCATAAAAGGACCTGTTCTTTATTTCCCATTGCTTTTAAGATTGGGTTATGGTCCTACTGTTTATCACATTCACCCTCCAAAGATAGCCAAACAATTGAATCAGACACCCAGATTACAACAAATACTGGAAACTGCAATATCCGTGCACCATGTGGCACAGAGGAAATGGTATTCCTGAGATCATGAGTCCTAATCAGAGGGAAAATGTTGTCTTAAAGTAACATATACACATGTTGGGTTCTTTGCAGCGCAAACATGCCATCAAGTATCTAAACAAACTCAGTTCAGTTCCGTGTAAAGACTTAGTATAGTTTCCACTTCCACTTTACAATATCATTTGTTTGAGGATCTCCTGATATCTTGCAATTGCAAATGAAATTGTGTCCCCTACACACCCTGGAATAGTCACCGTTATATTGTATGTAGAGGACTGGCTTCTGACCTCTTTTATGCCACAGTACGTGAGTTATTTCAGTGTAATGAGAGACCTGGTAGTGATGGGAACTCTTGGGCTCTGATGAGGCAAAGGGTGAACCAACATTTTTTCTCCTTTCACACTTTCCCAGCTAAGATGGGGAAGTGTGTGTCCCAAATATAAATAATCTTGGAAGACACAATCCAAAACTATCAAAGTAGGGAAGGTTAGAAAACAGTTTAATTTAAAAAAATAGCAGTGAAAAAATGCCTCCATAAGAATTAGCCAAAATTTTTAGATATTTTTCATCAAAAGAATAGAAGAATAAGAGCACACTGGGCCTGCCACACTCCTTTACATGCTTCTCCCAATCCAGAATATTCTTCCATTACAGAATTTAACTGGGACACTGAAGATTCACATTTCGATCTCCTTAGTGCCTGATATGGAGCCCTGATTTTAATCTGAGTCTCTTTCACTTTGGTGAATAACCCCTGAGTTAACAGAGAAATCTCTGAAATCTTCCTCCCACAAGTTATATCTCAGAAGATAGAAATCTTTTTGGCCGATCGGTATTTTAGGAGGCAGCAGAGGAGAAAATATTGAAAAAATCCTGACCAGATCAATTTTCAAAATTTGAGAAGATTAAAAGAAACCAAAAACCACACCACCATTCACACCTAAAAATCAAAGGATAATCACTGCAAATCATGGAGTACAGAAAAAAAATATCTCACTGGTTGAACTCCTAGACTACTTAGGTTTTAAAATCTAGATCTGTATGGTTTAGAAGTACTTTTCTTCACTTTCTGTTTTGCTAAAAGTCACTGAACAGGAAAAAGAGGAACTTTAGAATATAACACATGACTAGTGTTTGAGTACCCAACTCTATGTTTTGACTCAATGAATTAATTTTTGCTTTTACCTAAACATCATTCCTGATTTTCCTGTTTCCAATGCAAACAAGATGTGGCCTGATGCTTTTCAGATTGGCTTTATGACCTTTTTTCCCAGATCAGAGTGAATGGGATATTAGCAGGAGCCAACCACAGTCAAGGCAAGGGAATTAGATCATAGTAGCTTCGTACTGCAGGGATACTCAGAGCTCCTACAGTTCTCTCCCTTCTTTTTTTTCTCATGTCTCCAAATTTTAGAAGCAAGTTAAGCAAGCATCCTGTGATTTTAATAACTGAGTGTAGCAATGTGATTATACATATTTGGATGGAAATTCACTATAGTTATCTTTTTTCTTCTTTGTTCCTCTGAATCATGGTCGTAACCTTTTTGCCATTGCAAGATGTAGTTTGAATTCTGCAGGTTGGAAGGACAACACCTGTTTTACAGCAGGAAGAA
Source organism: Tringa tobata (assembly GCA_033628505.1). NCBI lineage: Eukaryota > Metazoa > Chordata > Aves > Charadriiformes > Scolopacidae > Tringa > Tringa tobata. Next base: position 6,881,228 of record JAHREE010000118.1, read on the forward strand.
AGTTAGTGAGAAAAAGCAAAAGCAAATGCTGCTGCTTTTTTTTTCTTTTTTTTTTTCTTTCCTTTTTCTTTTTTCTACATACAGTGGCTAATTGCAGTTTTGGCAGGCAGTATGTGAGGGGATAGACCTTATTTAATGTGTCCCAAACAGCATTCCACTAAGCAAACAGTAATCGGGCTTAAAGGAAATATTTTTGCTCCTTGAGCCAAAATAGAGATCTAATCTTATTCAACTAATCAGGGGTACTAAACAGTGCTTCGCCTGGTGGATTTGTCTACTGCTGTTTTGCAGGGGGAGAGCTGTCAAGTACAACCTAGGCTGCTGCAACTGCAAGAATCATCCTTTGAAAGGTTGGTTGAATCCAAACACACACTGATTAAGGTCAGGCAGAGAGCCCAATTCCCCAAAGTACTAATTTTGCAGCTTGAGGAGTAAAGGTGGTGCTGTGTGTAGTTCCTGTAAAGTGAAGGAGAGTGGGAAGCTTTTTAATTTCAAACTTAAATGAGAACTTAGCATCAGAGATGCCTGCCTCTCTGTTAACCTTTATTATAAGAATGTACAATTTGCATTAAGCAAGAGTTTGTATAGCTTGCAATTTCCTACCCATCTGATTTCAGCAAAATAAGTAAGTAGGACACTATGTAAAATAAAATCTCAAGTCAGTGTTTTAATGTGAATCCTGAGAAAAGCATGCAAGGCACCTTGCAGTCTTCTTGGTCTGTTTGATGCTCTACATGTAGGGAAAGATTAATTTAAAAAGAAGTTTCGTGTCGAAAACATTGGTATACAGACATTAAAACTGAGGTGACAAAGAGATTTCTGGCACTGCTGCAGTCCTTTCTGTAGCTGAGTTTACTCTTTCCTTTTTTTATAAATACCTGTTAATAGGAGGGTGAAAACTGATAGCAAAATTTTCTGTGTAGGCCCGATCCTGCACCAATGCTTTCCATGGAAGCAACCTTAGATGCTTTGGGTAAAAGATGAAGTCAGCAAAGACTTTGATTTTGGTGGGTGAAAGATAAGCTAGTTTGCTTAGCTTTCCCACAACACATGTTTATCTGTACAGGTTTCCAAGGTCGGTGTCTTTCTCTTTCTGTGCATCTACCAGCTTATAGCACTCTCATTATGTAGTATCTAAGCACATTTTCACTACCTTCTTCCAGCACAGTTCAGATTTTTTTTCTTTTTCATTTCTTTCTCCATCTCCATAACTCTTTTTTCCTCCCAGTTTTTAATAGCTGTGAGATCTCTACTTTCCAGGACTCCTACAGGAGGCTGTTGGTAATATCTCACTGCAGTGACTTAGTAAGAGCCACTAATATGCCAGCTGAGCCACCAGAGAGGTCTGACCTTCCCCACTTAACAGGAATGTACTTTTGATCAGTTCTCCTTGTTTCAGTCAGAAATTTAAAACTATGGTGATGAAAGTGAATGTCTTTTTTTTTGAGGAAAAGCAGTAAAGTAGTTATTAAAACGATACCTGCCAGGGAAAGGGACAGATTTATATTTAACAATCAACAGATTAATGTTAATGTTTGCAGTAGCTAGGACTGGAGAAGTGCACTTCCGTTCTTCTCCACGTCGATGTAGATCCTACTCTCTTCTTGCTAAGGGCTTGAAGAAAGTCAAGGTAAATCACTAAAAGGCTTAAGTAATAACACATTAGTTTAATATGTTAGACTCCTACATGGATGCTTTTATTCAGAAGCAGTTTGTGTTTGCCTCAGCTTCATTCTGAAGTTATGTTACCTTATTCAAAAGCCCTTGCACAATGCATCAGCTGTCTTGATACTCTTGAAGAACAGTAAATATCTGAGGGCTAATTGGGAGCATTTCAAAGTTCTGTAGAGGTCTTGACTACTGAAACTAGTTAATAATGTTACAATAATTTTACATGGTAAAATCTGCAGATCTGGACACCACAGAGTTGCTCATCTTCCTAAAGTCTCTTTGCCTATGTTAAAACTGGTCTCTCGCTCCTGCTGCTGGTGGTGTAGACTATGAAAAGAACATTTTTCTATGTTGATGTTTTTTGTGTTTTTTTTTTTTTTGTATCAAAGAAAATTTTCTTGCAGGAACAACCTTTCTAGTTGCTTAAATTTTCTTTTCTGTGAGGAAGATATGCACTCCCAAATTTCTTCTGCTCACTATCCTCCCTGTTCTGCAGCCTCCTCCTTCCAGTCATCATCTGCTTTTCTCTACTGTTTCTTTCTCTCCTGCCTACATTTCCTGGTCAGGGTGCATTTACTTGCAACAGCAGGAAACCCCTCTATCTCCCTCTGACCATATCACATGGTAAATGGAGAGGGATGGACAATAGGGGAAGCTCTTCATGTCAGACAGGTGAGGACATCTAGGGGACGAGGGAGCCTAACAGTTTCTACAAATAATTTCCCACCCTGTTGCCATGCCAGCCCAAAGATTGTATATTACTGCAGCTGCACAGCTTGTGGAAAACTCAGCAGCACCCTCAAAATGTCCTTTGTCCCATAAGAGTTACCCATAGTAGGAAGGAGAGGGATCACCAGCACCTTTTTTTGTGTACAGAGGGACTCTCAGTTTGAGGACCACCACAGATCTGGGATTTGTCCCCTGAGTGAGGTGTCGGTAAGAGGATGTTATCAGGTTAACCCTTTTACCTTGAACCTTCCATGAATAATTCAGCCCTTCACATTTAATATTCATCCACATAACCTCAGTTGTCACTCACCAAGGGTCATTACTTCCTACCCATGTCCAATTTTACTTGTTCCTGAATCTTTCCCTCATACCTTTTTTAAGTGGTGATCACACGTGGCAGAGATACACAAGGTCTCTTTTTGACCGAAATGGAGATTACCGTGTCGGGTCACTGGGAGTGTGGTTTGTGTGTGCATTCACTCTGCAATGATAGGATACAAAATCTATTTTCAGGAAACCCACATCTTAAAACTGGTAGTGAACGTTTACGTACTACGTATGGCAGCCTTTGTGTTGCCTCACTCTCCTCATTGCTCTCTGGAAAGAGACTTCTCGAAATTAGCTCAACAGAGAGAAACAACTCAGTCCATTGGGTTTACAGACTGAACTTTCAGGTTTAGCAGGAGATCAACGTTCCCAAAAAAACCAGGCAAGAATTCCTAATGTTACAAATGAAGGTTCACACAAGGACACTTTATAGACATCAAACCATTTTCACTAAAAAATCAGATAAAGGTATACAAAAATGACAAAATGCCTGTGCTTCCAAACCTACAAAGCTGCCTGACTTCGCTGACTCTACATTAGTGAGGCTATCTCTTGTCTAGTTGAAGCATCACTGGGGACGCAGACGGTGGTGCAAGTTAGAGCAGCCACTAGGTTAGTGGAAGCATAAATTAATGTTGTGAATGCTTAAAGAAAAGACCAGTTCAGGTCAAAGAGGTACACTTCTTACAGACCACTAAATGGCAGCTAAATGCAAAGAGTTTTAACCATCTGTTTGCTAAATATCCACAAAAGTTACATCCTTCAACATTAACTCCTTAACTGTCCCCTTCCAGCTGAAACTTTGCAGTTAGAAGTGATGTAGCAATTATGACTATTAGCAGTCTTTCCATTGCCAAAGAGCTCAGCTAGATCACAGGAGCTTCTTTCCTCATCTGCTAATTTTTTCAGACCATAAATTTGGCTAGAACCAAACATTTTCCCATCAGAGTTTCCTTCAACAGCAACAGACCACTGGTCACTTCACCCCCATGGTTGCAGAAGCCATTGAGATTCCCTGGAAGAGCCATTTGTGTCTGTGTGAAGCACAATCTGAAATCAGTGTTCAGCCAGGGCCCTGGTTTGCAACTGGCTGATGAGCATGAGCATTATCTGTGCTGTGTGTTCTGTCTCTTTCTCTCTACCTCTTTTTTTTTTTTTTTTCCTCAAGAAAGAAACTGTCATGGAATGTTTCCACGACACACTTGTTAATATAAAAATTCCCTTATCAGTAACATGTGATTATGAGAGCAAGGCTGCCAGTCAGACCATTGTCAGACCAGGTCGTTGGTATGATCTGGTCCAAAAGCTTCTCTTTTTTCTTCCTCGTTAACATGCCTCCCCCCATCATGGTGTTGCCATTGTCTCTCTTATCAACATACAATTTCCAGGTGGTTTTAATGTGCAATTTTTAAACTGTCTTTGTTAATATTTTTTAATGGTTTTGTTTGTAAAATATTTCAAATCTAAGTTACAACTTTATGCAGAGAAAAACACAGGGGTTGATATTTAAGTGACTAATGACTGAAGGGAAATAGCAAGTCTGAAAGGATGGAGCCTTGAAGCAACAGCCTAACTACAACCTTGAGACAGAGCGACCTTGTGTGATATCCTGGCAAGTTCTTCCTTACCAGCCTTTCTGTCTGTTAACAATAAACATATCTCATTTACTAATAACTAGTATTTCACATATTAGTAAGTTGATGAAACTGCAGTCATTCAGATGTTTATTTTCAGTGGGGTAAACTACGTTGATTCAAGGTAAGGAGAATCAAACTGCTGGACTCCTGGGCTTGGTTTAGAGCTACATCCACCAGCCCACTCTGGCAGGTGAGACAGACCATGAAAAAAAAAAAAGATGTGTATGGAGGCTCCTATCATTGCATTGATCTAGACACTTAAAACTAAACCTGAGATATTTTCAGCTGTAATGACCTTTGCTGTATGTTAAGAAAGTAGCACATCTTGAATACCTCCTTAACAATATCCATGAGAGATCCCAATATTTCTCTTCAGTAACGATTTACAATAGCCCCACACAAGTGGCCTCACTGAATTGCTCATACCAAGATGAATGTGAATGAGATATAGTGAAAAGAGAGATATAACCTTGCTGAACCAGACAATAGATGGCTCAAGTGACAAATATAAACAAAGAAAATACAGCTTTTACATGAATTTTTATCCCAAACTCTATCCCAGACAGGCTGGGAATACTCACTGACAGTTCATTGTGGCATTTAAAAGAGAGCAGACAAAATTGATGAGTAGGAAAGTGTACCCAGAGCTAGTTTACAGCTGCAATATATCATAACAATGCAGAGGGTTGAAAGCAGGACAGGATTTGCCTCCCTTGCCTGCAGAAAGAAATCTCCTCTGAAAATTCCAAAAGAACTGGTGATTTTGCAACCTTACAGTTCTTCCACTTCTGCTCCCAGCTAGAAATAGCAAGTGCAGGAGTTCACAAAAAAAGGCAGTGACGTTAGAGAGAAAAGTCTGATCGAAGTCCCAAAAAAGTGATTTGATTGGATCTACTTTGAAAATATGAGCAAAATTTTGCACTAAGTTGTTCTTTGCATTGTCTGGACTGCTCTTAATTTAATTGAGATGTGTGTGAGTGGTATATAGTGAGAAGTGAGATCTTACTGCACTGAAGCCTGTTCTCAGAAATAGCTAGCTGTGTAAAGGGATCCCTGTAGTAAAGGTTAAGTGTACACTGTATATTATCTTCTCCCTCTCTTTCCTTTTTTTTTTTTCTTTCTTTTTAAACAAAAAGAAGAAAGGGAAAAGAAAAAAAAAAAGTGTTGTGAAAGTTTAAAAGTATGACCTCCAGAACCAGACATGCTGAGACTGGGCAATATTGAATCCAGAAACAGAAGGGGTTGGATAAAAGGCTTTGTGATATGAATCTCTGTCTCTCCTGCCCTCAGCAGAAAGGCTTAAATATCTCCTTCTTGGACAAACAGATCAATACAAGCTTTTTAACATCTTCAATGAGAGCTCATTAATGCTCTCATGGTGTCCTCTTTTGTGCCCTGATGACCTGGTGGGAGCCAGGGAAACTGAACTGCAGCTTGGTAATTATCACAGGAATAACACTTCATATCATCTCCTAGTGAAATGTGAATTGTTTTCCTAATTATTCAGGACAGCAGCGAGCGAAAGTGCAAACTAATTGAAAGGATATTATGATTTATTTGAGTATGTGAGATTGGACCTATTAGTTTGGGTTAAATGTTAACCAATAGAATATTTGCTATCTCTTTGAAGAGCTGAATGCTAGAAAAGCACGAGAACAGAAAACTCTATTTCCTACGATCATTTCTTCGTTATATGGAGTTCATGGATTTTCTTTTGCCACTGGAAGAATCTGGATGTTTCCTCTTCTATTACTGGTATCCAGGCTGGGTTTAGGATCTTCAAATCTTTTGAGGATCTGAGCAATATGGGTTGCATGTGGGCTAATGACTTTTGTTAAGACAAATCGTGAAAGAAGCAAGAGTATTATATGATCGATATACTGAATAATTGAGTAAATAACATTTAACATGATTCAACACCAGGTGGGATTTTATAAGGAAGCTGTTCTGTTTGTTTTATACAGACCAGTTGCGTTGTTCATATGTTTTTACATCAGTTTTATTCTATGTTGTATTTCTACACCACAGTTTGAGAATTAAGATCTTGCATAAAGAAGGGGCAAAAAGAAATTTTCAGTTTAAAATATTTCCCCTTAAACTAAAGAAAGTTCAGCAGACACACAAAAAGAACAGATTAACAGAGTAAAAAATGTCAAATGTCAAATAGTCCGTGAGGTTACTTGCTGCATAGGTGTGACCTAACATTCAAAGTGACCTGTTTGATTGAACTCCTGAGCGGCAGGGGAAGAAAAGAAGTGCTCAGACATTTTAATGGAGTTGGATCTTCCATAAACACTGAAAATTAGAAAATCAGACCCTCTGCATATGTCTGATTTTGAGTCCTGGAAAACCATAATACTCAGAATCACTCACTGCTTTTGAAAATTGAAGCCATGTAGATTAAAATAGGTATTTAATTTACATAAGATGTTTGCTCTTTCAAGCACCTGTCTCAAGCAGGTTCTTATTATTGACAATATAGGTTGCCACAGTGCCAAGCTCTTACTACTGTATATTAGCCTGAAAATAACATTGTAGTTGCAAAACTGGGAAAATTCTTTTCATCTTCACAAATAGTATGTAATTTTTGGGGTGACCCATCTGTTAGGCCAGGCATGTAATAGCTAATCAAGATACAGTGCAAAGATACCAGAACCCACAATTTTTAATTAAAATAAAAATATACGGGAAAAAAAAGGAACAACAAAAAAAAAGCTGCCCTGATCTATTTTAGTCACACTTTATAATCCTGTTTTTAGTGCAAGATTTTAATTATACATATTTTTATCATTTCTTGTATTCTGACATATTAATTAAGGATGCTCTAATTCAATTCCTGTGGCACTATTGGCCTATCCTGTAAAAACATTTTCCTGGTTTTGTACAAATACAAAAATGAAGAGGAAAGTAAAGGCAGCACCTCAGTTTGCTGCCTACATGCTGCCGTTCCTTCTTGTCATTGAAATAGCAGGCTAATTATTTTATAAAGTGATAGATTCTCCCATCTGTACAGTGCTCAGTGTCACTAACACTTAATAAAATATACATGGGAAAACAGCAGTATCCTGGAGGTTCCTGGGCTAAAATGTGTGTCTGCCTCTGATGGCAGAGCCATGAAAACAAGGTGAAGTGCCTCACACTTTTACTATGATTTCACACTGCCTTTGTCCCCATTATATATTCTTTGAAAACTTTTTAAGCAGTAGGTAAGGTTTGCAGACACATATGTCCTCTCAGGTCCTCCTTAAGACTCTTAGTGACTAGAAGGCATCACCTCAGGGTAAAGCAGATGGCTAAACTTGGCTTCTATTGTTTTTGTCATAATGGATTTAATCCTTCAGCTATGATCCCAAAGTATTGCAGATTCAGTACGCACAGGTGAATCTCAGCAGTAACTAATGCAACAATATGACAGTAAATAGTGCACAAACTGCAGTCAAATAGATACCAAAGTTGCCATCCATGATTCAAACATGCCGATATCTAGCATGCCCGTAGCTAGCGGGCCTTAAGAAGCCATGTGCCTAGCATCAGCTCCCTCCACTTGAAGCTGCCACTGAGGTGAGGAGGTTCCTGCAGAAAGTGTGACAGCTGGACCTGCCTCACACGGCAAGCCAAGGGCAGAGCCCAAACTCATGCCATCAAGCCAGCAATTTGCAAATGCTTTTGCACTCATGGGCACAGCCTGAGGACGATGCTCAGCCTGGGTCAGGTTAGTTCGCACTGAGGAGGCAGGGAAAGGAGAAGGGAGAAAAGTGCCGCTTTCCCATTTTGGCCATTTTCCACCTCTATTACTGTTGTGGTATGTGTCAAGTTAAATGCATGCTAGGTCCAAGTCCAGCCACCTCAAAATGCACAAGGGGATTGTGGGAGCATCTGTGACTAATGAGAGCTACAGGACAGTCTGGAAATTAAAACCAAAAATACTCTGACAAACACTGAAGGGGGACAACAAGGCTCACATAAACACTGGCACACGCACACAAGGGAGAGAACAGAATAGCCTTGGACTCTTCAGTACTGGCAGGTGAATTAATGTCTGTAGAAGTTGCTCAGACTATCATTAACATATACCTGATAAGTATGGCAGTGGGATCTCAAGGTCTCCACTGTAATCCTGCCTTCTCCTTTTAATTCAAAGGAAAGTGTTGTACCTTAAAGCGATGCAGACATGCAACAATCATTTAGCTGTCCCCTGTTCCTGTCGGAGGGACATGAGCTGGTTGTGAATCATTCCCTCAAGAAATCTTGGTAATCTTGACTATTTTTGAATTTCTTAATATATTTTGATTTAAAGCCTAAATTAGACTTAAGCCGGCGATAGTGTGTCTTGAACCACTTTTGAAAATAAATGAGATATGCTGATGCCGAAATGTTGGTAAAAGGGGATTAAGAAGACTAGGCTGCTTTCCACCCCAGTGGCTTTGCGTTACTATTAAGAGGGATGGATTAATATCAGATTTCTGGTATCTGGTTCCTCAGTGATACTGCTTAATTATCCAGATAAGTTATCAGAGTCAAAGCATGAGTGGCAGCATAAATATAAAGAACACCATCTTATTTTTTTTTTTTCCCTTAAAAAACATGTATATTAGTTTTAGTATCATAAAGATACATTTTTAAAGTGCTCATTAAAGTTTAAATTTTAAGTAGTTTTTAGATACTCAGTTTTGGTTAGTCACCCTTTAAAAAGAAAAGTCACAGTTTATTTATTCATTAACAGACACAGACAAGTGGCTCACACTGAAAGACTTCCAAAAACACTGGCCTGCTTGTCCCTGCATTAAGTAGCTTCTCCCACCCATTCCCCCCACCCCAGCAGATTATTCCATTTTCTTCCTTTTCACTCTCACAGCCCTGTCGCAGAGACCTCACCCTCGCTGAAGGGGCTGGGCCACCGAGCTTCCCCTGGCTCTCATCAGAGGCTGAAAACATCTGGTCTCTCTGCTCAAGCTGTGGAGGGGAGGACCATGAATTCCCAGGTTGCTCTTGAGCCCAGATCTTCTCTATAGTTCTGGTCTCTGTTGGCTGGTAATTTTATCCAGTAACACATTTGATATGTGTATGTGTGAATGCACTTGTGTGACAACCTCCAGACTCCCAGTGTAAACAAGTACTTGGATTGATCAGGATCTTAAGATGGCAGAAAAAGATTTGACACCTAGAACCGGTTCAAATAGAATCACTTTTGGTTGTGGAGCCACTTAGTGGCTCCCTCACTAAGTCCTTTGTTCAAGAATCTGAGGTTGTTGTCAGATGTGAGGCAATGAGTTAAAGATGATTTCAGCAGAATTTCTTACTGGAAATCTTTTGTGATTTATGCTTGCCCTTCCTAATTTGCCAGCAGGGCAGGATTTCCAGATATCTTGAAACTGAAAGGTAGAGTGGAAATTTCTGTGTTGGGGGAGAATAATTTCCTCAGTACCTTCAGAGCATGAAAGTTGTGAGATTCTGTCTGGGGCAGTTCCTCCATCCCTCAGGTAAGCAGGAAAGAGAACAAACTGCCTACACTCACTAGGCTTAAAAAAAAAAAAAACAACTGTAAAAGAATGTTTGGCCAAAAAAAGGAAAAATCGAAACTTGTGCACATAGTAGGCAGCCAAATCTGAATACAACCTAAATCAGGAACTAGAGCACCGTTTGCTTCCCTGAATGCTCAAACTTCTTCAGCTGTACATATTTTAGATTTAATTTGTTCCTAATCAAATTTGCACATCTGTACTATACATTGTAGCACACACCAGCCATAATACAGCTCGATTTTATACTACAGAGAAAATGTTTTCATTTTCTTTTCTGGTGTTCTGCATTTCAGTCATTGCAACTACTGTAACTTCTTTATAGCCCTTTCCTCCAGTTTACCAAGAAGCTGGAGAAATCAAGCTAATAATCCAGTTTGCATTTGCACTCTACCATTGCAAGTGAACACCAATTCAAATGGTGCTAACAGAAACCACCGATTCAGAAAACTGCCTCCCACTTTTTTCTTCTTCTGCCTCCTCCAGGTAGGGTGCTAAAACCTACGGTGGGTTGTAGATACAAAAGAGAATTGAAAGTTGTGGACTTGAGAACCTCATACACTTTGACAGCAGTCTAGACCTCACTCATACAGTTTCTCACTTCATTCTGTAGGTGGAGAGACTATTTGACAATGACTCAGAAAGGGGGGAGGAAAGACTCATCATCATACTGGTTCGAATTTGAGTCTGCACCAAGAGGAAGATTATTGATATGGGTCTAGCACCTTCATTTCTGCAACTGAGGTAAACTAGAAGCTCAAGAAAACATCTTTTAATATGTTCAGTGTTTTGAATGGATTTGGTACTAACAGGCAAAAGACAATGTGTAATCACTATAGAAAATGATACCTGTGTGTTAAACAGGCCAGCATGTTGGTATGTGAACCTAAGAAAAAAGTGCATTCCTGACAATGCTACATGAGATATTTTAGATAAGAGGAATCATTTACAATTTCTTCATATGACAGATTTTTCTCTAAAGTCCATCTTACCAAGGATGAGTTCTTGTCAGAACATAGGTTCCTCATCAGATAGGTCTGGTCAGCTGGTGTATTAGACAAAACCAAAGAAAAGCTCTTTAAACTGTTGTTATTCACTGACACTCACCTGAGTTAATAATATCCTAGCATGGCATTAAAGAATTTTCTAGTGTGGGAGGTGACATCTTTTGAAGAGGACGTGATTAGTCCTTGGACATCCTCTGCCATTTCATCCCACTGTGTTCTCTAGAGTGACTGTTCACATGTCATACCTTAATTGCAGCTAACTGCTGTTCTCAGTGCCTACCTATACATGCTTTTCACTTACAATTCAACCTACAGTGCGTTTTTTTTCCTGTGGATAAAGCAAAATTATTTTATATCAAGATATGTGAATTTCAGTGCTAGGAGAATGGTATGGAAAGTGAAAAAGGTTTCTGTTCAGTCCTTTCTATGGGTCAGCTCGGTTCTCTTCCTGGATCTTATATGACTTAACCTTGTGAGGAAAGTATTGAAACTTTCCTAGATTTTCACAAACGCTGCAAAGGCTGATGTAGCTAACCGGGACACTTCATTCTCAGCAGTAGAAGAGCATGTGATCCCTTGAGTACCTGTCCTCGGTTTCAAGTCAGGCGTAAGATCATATGGCTTTACCACACTCCTGAGTCATCTGCTAATGCTGTCGCTTAAAAAAATGCAATTAGTATTGTCCTGTTTATTTCAAACTGTTTAAATATGAACATGGCCCTTGGCACAGTTTTGAACCACACCAACTAACGTTCACCAAATGATGTCTGGGCATGGGAATATTATGCAGTACAAGATATAGGAGGGATATCAAGATAGCTTGATTACTAATATGAAAACCCAAGTGTCAAAACATTACCCAGAGAGCAAACTACATATCTGTAAGCACCTTGTGCTTGACTTTACTAACACTGTGTATGTTGACATTGCTGTGCATATACACTGATATATTCAACAGACAGATGCAGAAAATACACCAATAATATCACAAGTATAAAATACAAACTGGGGGGGACACTATTAAAGGCAGAGTCTCATCACAGAAATACTCTCCCTGTATTAGCCACCTGTGAAGCAAAAGATTAAATACATTATTTCTTCCTGAGCAGACTAGCTACAAAAGAAGACAATTTCCCCCATAATTTATACAGTTGTTTGTGTCATTGATAATTTAACCAGGGCCAGGAAATAGAAAGAACATTTTCAAGAAACATCACATAATACTTTTGTCACTTTATTTTGAGCTGTGTCCAACTCATCACGATGTTATTTTTTGAGCAGTTTTAAGAGCTGTTAAAATTTCAGTTAAGCACCAAGATTCACTTTTTCAGTCCAAAGCCTATTTGTATGTTGTTTTCATTGGGTTTCTTGGAACATTTATTTATTTTTTTATTCTGCATTCAACACCCAAATACCATGGCAGCAATTTTAAGCAGTCACAGATTCTGGAGAAGAGACATTGTAAGAAGGAACAATCTATTGGGATTCCTACCTCTGTGGTGTATCACTATAAAGAAAAAAAAAAACAAACCAGAAATACAAGGCTGGCTGCTCAGTGTGTCTGATTTTAGTAAAGATGTGCCAAATTATACTACCTCAAAACCTAGAGTGTCAATAATATTTTTTTCATCAGCAGTAACAACGAGACTTGTGGTAGAGTCTATGATTCTACAATAATCCAAAGATTTGACCAGAGCTCTATGCTGAACACAGGCACTGAGCTATCTAGCAGGAAAAGTGAAGTATCAAACTCGATTTCCCTTACACTAATTTACATCCCAGATTTTATGCTGTGTTCTCCCCTTATTTTGTGGCTGTTTGGTTTCAGAAATGGGAATTTAGAAGAGGAAGCTCACACCATGGGTCATTACTATGCTCCGATACATCAAAACAACATTTCAGTCTCCAGGACTATTTGCCTAGCAACTTTCACAAGCCCTAAAAGAACTTTAAACCAAAATGAATACAGATCCATGGAAGTCTGCTAAGACAAGTAAAAAGCTTTTTTTTTTTTCCTCCTGAAGAATTTAGGGTGTCAAGAACTGTTAGAAATATTTTAGAAAAGGTAGAACTGCTTCATCCAGAAGTACTGAGTCTCTGTGAAACAGGCATCAAAAAAATCTTACAAATTCTGATCTCTCAATAAATATGTTGCCTTTTTTTTTTAACAGATTCACACATTAAAGCTAGATCTATGGCTGATGTAAAATCCATTTAGCTGCATTGAGGTTAATGAACTGAAGATGATATACAACCATTGAGAATCAGCCTTTGCATGTGATCAGTTACAATGCTATTTGTTTTTATTGGCTTAGCCGTTGATGTGTTACTATGTGGCTCGGCAAGTTTTCTTAATCAATATGACTTAGCATACTTGTAAACTATGCTTCTCTGGAAAGCCTGAAAAGGCTATGAGATGGAGGTATGGTTATATACCGAAGAAATCAGAACATTTTTAACTGAATTTTCTGCTAAATGAGTGACTCAGCACACATTTATCCTCCATGAGAAACAGGAGAAATTTTGCAAAATGAGTGAATCTTTCACCCCTCATAAGAGGTTATCTCAGAGTAGGAGAACATTAAGGGGAAAGAGTAATATCTCATGCACACCAGATTTTTAAAAAAATAATTCTACTTTATAAATAAATGCAATACAGTGTATAAAAAAAAAGCATTGTATTATGAATAGATACCTTTGGAAATAAATTTCAGAAGCCTCCAGAGAGCTTGAGAAAATAACTAGCATGCACAGCATTAAGTGGAAGGAGTTCCCCTAAGGGAATCAAGGGATCAGAGATATCCTGTCTTGGTTAGTCTTTGATAAGTTTGCATCTGTGTCTTTTCACACTGCTGGTAATAAGCTGAGAGATGCAGTGTTACATGGAGGGAAATGGCAAAATTGTTTCTTAGGTTGAGAATATGAAAAATGATTGATTTTATTGGAATTACATTAGCACAATTTCACACTCTATTCAAGATGGACAAGGGGAAATGGATTCAGGGTTTGCTTTCTCCCCTTCTCATAACCTCACTGTGTAGCCCTAAACAGAAACACTCGGAACTACTTCAGCACAAAACAAATCTGTGATGATGAGACTAAACATAAACCATGTCTCTTTTCTGTCTATGAATAGTTTTTGACAGACCTAGAGAAACATCACTCAGTTTCTTAAATACACTTAAAATAAAGTAGAATGTGTCAGCACATTTTTGTACGAGCTCAGGATTCATCTCACCCAACTTCAGGCATGAACAGAGTAGACGTTTATCTCTGAACTAGTCAGCCTAGAGTCCATTTACAGTCAGTAAAGAGATATAAGAACTTTTAAGGTGTGAGTCATTGGACTTATTTCAGACATCTACTTTTTAATGAGATATACTGCTCAGAGAAATACCTGTTTCCTTCTGTTGTCTATAAAGGAAGCTTATATTGATTAACTCGGAAATATATTATAGACATCCACTTTTGCTTAGATGAATATCACTTGAAAAGGCTAGAGAATAAAGCTCTCCTCTGCAAGTGACCAAAGAAACCCCTACTAAATTACTTAATGTAAATAAGTACAATCACCTATTTAAAGGTAGTACAGAATCAAGTGAATCCTGTTGTGAGGTCTAAAAGACATCTGGAAGCTAATATTTATTTTCTGAGAGGTTCAAAATCATCAAAACAATCATGCTTTCTCCTGCAGACTGAGACGTTTAATTTTATTTTATTTTTAAGAATAGGAATGTAGGCATTTGGTCAGGTGTCCTTCTGGCTTCCTTTCATACCAGAAATTAGTGATGGAGTTGCTTTTTAAGGGGCAAACCAGACCCAATACTCTGCCCATAGTCACCTAAAACCCAAGACTGAAATAAGATTTAAATCTAGTCATTCATACTAATGTACCTGCAGCCTCTTATTCTGAGGAACAGGAAAATGTGGAGTCAGAGATTTAAGACACTTGGTATACTAATAGATACATAAAACATAAAATTTATATATCAGCTAACATAGCATTAAAATTTGCCCTTCTGAAAATTGAGCTGCAAAACTCTAAAATGAAACAAGATCCACTGAAAACACAAAGAGAGACAAAAAATTGTTGTAAATATAATTGTCACACTGCTGGCCACTCTTTTTTCAAGTATTTCTGTACTCTGCTTCATATGAGCAATTAATATACTTGAATTTTCTCTCCTTTTCTTGGTGTAAATCAATAGTAACACAATACTTTGAGGAAAGATAAAACATCGTTAGAACTGTTGTAAATTGCTTGATGTTACACATTTCTTCTAGGAAATGAGAATTCATAGAAGACAAATTCTTGGAAACATCTAACGTGAGGATGTGTCAAAAAATGTAATGATACATTACAATTAACTTGGAAAATTCCATTTTGACCTCTTCAGAACAGAATATTTAGTTATCATCTAGAACTAGTATTGTCTTGTGATTAAAAATAAGTTAAAATAAGAAAAAAATAATTTGATTTAATCAAAACAAAAGAATTGAACATGAACAATTTATTAGCTTTGTATTGCATAAAATTGGAAAGCATTGATTTTGTTTGCTTTGTAAAAGAGAAGAAAACACAATTCTTACTCTTGCAGCAACAAAGAAATCAGTTTCCTTTCTACCTTTGTTAATAGCACAACTCTATAGTGAATGAGAGAAAAATCACACACCTAGGAAGCCAGGAAGTCATTTAAACCTATCCCCCCAAAGACCTAATTTTTATGGCCCTAATTCCCACAAAACATTTCAATGTGACATAATTTATTTAGATGCTAGAAACTTCATAAGGACAGGGAAACAAGAAGTATGTAAAAAAGACATGAAAAATGAAACCTTTACAGAAGCCTAAGCATGTTAATAACATATTCACATAATAACTGGAGAAAAGCACAATATGCACAGTATGTTTTATATGAATTATTTATTTTACCTTTATACATATACTAGTAGACAAAAATTTCTTCCCAAATAATTGCACGTTGTTAATGGGTACATAGTACAACATATATTTTGGCAATATCTTTCAAAGTCATAGAGGCATCTTTATTCACCTGAAGAATTCAAAATAACTGAATGGGAGCAAACTTAAGAATGGAAATATTTACATGTGGCAAGCTTTGAATCTGACCCAGCCCTATATAAATGAAGTTAAGAATTGCCAGGCACACAATGAATACAAAAGCAGAGGAATCTGCCTCTGACTCCCCTTCCTGTAGCATGTTATCAGAGGAAGATCTGAGCAACACGGAAACAGTTTTGTCATTGGCTTATCAGGGACTGAATTTCAGTCCTGAAATTTCAAAGAAATCCAAGACAGGTGTTAATAATAAATCAGAATATAAATAGGCTAAACAGCCTTCCTGCCTTCCATTATGTACCACCATATTTTGCCCTAATTCAAATATTTGCCTTATGTAAAGAGGGAGCTTCCAGTGAAAAACAGAAAAGCCATCACAACAGTATTCAGTACATTTTTTAATGAGATGAGATGCAAAAAAATATTTGGAGATAGACAAACTGGGGTACCACTCTCCTGGGCTTGTGGCAGGAGCTAGAGGCGTACTGACGAGAGACTTTGCTGTCTTTGACAGTAGCCCGATTAAGCTTAATCACCTTGGATGCATTCCTCTATGGTTTCCCCCTTTGTTAGCCTACTTAAAACTCATCAGTGACATCAAACTTACAGAAGCTGCTGATCTGCTGGAGCTGCAAGTGCTGCACGCATATGTCATATTCTGCTTTCACTTCTCTCTACTATATTATTATAATTATGAAGAAGGGAGGTAAACACTTCTTATAGACTGAATGCAGAGTATTTCTTATTTCAAATGTGAATAGTATGTTTAAGATGTATTCTCCCAGCTTGGACTCCTTCGTGTTACTGCAAAGTAACAAACAATTTAACAATAGTATGTACGCATACAAAGAGAAATGCAATAATGCCTGTGCATTATATGCACTGTCTATAATTATTATTCTGTTGTATAATAACAATAAATGAAACTTTAGAGTCTTGAACCAATACTGAAGAATATTTTTGTGGTTTTTACAAGGGTTTTTAAAGGTTTAAGCAATTTCCATTTACAAATGTATTTATATAACCCTAGTAAGTGTAGTCTATGATAACAAAATAACAATTATGTAGGAAAGCATCTCCTAATGTTTTATCTCATAGGCCATTCTTGCCAAACAAAAGAAGCTGAAATGACCTAGTTACATGAATCCTTT
This sequence comes from Tringa tobata, assembly GCA_033628505.1. NCBI lineage: Eukaryota > Metazoa > Chordata > Aves > Charadriiformes > Scolopacidae > Tringa > Tringa tobata. The sequence goes on from JAHREE010000118.1 coordinate 6,898,349, forward strand.
CCTTTCTGCATCCTGACAAGGATCTACAGGCCCTAAAGGAACCTGGATCGAGCATTTTCTTCCCTGGAGAAAAATTATTAACACTAATCCTTGTCTTTGAACACAGCAACCTTTTGATTGGTGTAATTGAGCTACATTACCTCACTTTTCTACTTCTGTCACAGCATCCTATAGATGTAGCACAACTGAATTCATGAGCCTCATACAGAAAGGGTCAGAGTATTAATATGTTAATAGTGTGCTGGCTTGCAAATGATGTTTTTTTTTCATAAAGTCTCAGTTAATTACATTGCAAGGTTTTGAAGCCAGACTGAATTTTACTCCTGTAAATTTGCAATGCTAAGTGTTCTTAAGTAGACAAAATGAGAGAATTCCATAAGAATTTGGTTAAAATATGTGGATCTGATTTTTGCAAATGACATCTGGTTTTGTAGATGTCAAATCGCATGTGCATAACTAGCTGTTACATGCCTGAACATGTGAAATGAAATGTGCTTGCTTCTAGGCCACATCACATGTTGGAAAGAACAACCAAAAAGGGTGAAGATAAGAAGGACTTTAACTCTCTATCACTTTCCAGTCTGGATCAGTGTGCTATAAGCCAATCCACCTGAAGCTACTCAGCAGTACTATTAAGACATTTTAGAGAGTGATAAAAAAAGGAACAAATAGTATGTTGTATGTCCACTGCACTGATGGGATACAGCAAAAAGTTGATACAGCAGTTTCTAGATATCTTGTTAAAACTGGGGGGAAAAAGAAAAAAGATATCATTCAAACTCTTTCTAATCTGATCCTGTCCCAAAGGCAATTGAGGGCTGTGAGTTGAAAGAAATACTGAAGTTGCATGTGTTCAATCCCCATTTGTCTGGAGATCCCCTATTGCTATGTCAGCCAGCTGTGGGGAGAATTTTGTGCCATGGAAATTCAAAGGGAGTCTCAGTGGGAGGTAAGGGTCAAAATCAGGCTGGACAGGCTTTTGAGCAACCTGATCTAGTGCACAATTTGCCTGTCCGCAGCAGGAGGGTTGGAACTAGATGATCTTTACAGGTCCCTTCCAACGCAAACCATTCTGTGATTCTATGGAACAAAATTGCTTGGGCGAAATGACCTATGCTGAAAATTAAGAAAAAAAAAAAAGCATAGAAAACTTGGAGCAGGGGGTTTCCCACCAATCTATTCTGAAAGTGATAAAAACACTTCTAATATAAGATGGCTTCACTCTGAGTCATACGCTTAAGGAATGTGAAACCTCTCTGCTAAGAATCTATCCCCACACACGCTTGATACAGAAAATCTCTTTGTGATTGTGATGTCAAAAGCACTTTTTAAAGCATTTACCTTTCTCCAGTTCAATGTTCTCTTTTCATCGCTGTTTTTCAGATTAGCACTTAATGCCACAAGCCACGATCACTGTTTAAAGTCAAGCAACTTTGAGATCAGTTTGGCTTGCTCTTCAAGTGATGCAAATAATATAAAATTATGTTCCTAAAAGCCAGGATGGTCAGTCTCATGCTTCCTGGCAGGAAGCTGAACTACAGATCTGTCTTTGTTCTTAAAGCCACTACAGAGCTCTGCTGTGACCTGAGACAGGTAATGTTGCATGGGATTGATCTCATCTAACTCTAAAGCTCTGCAGTGTAGGCACCTGAGCCAGTTACCCCCCCACCTTTCAGAGTCAATTGAGAGAAACGAGCATTTTTAAGGAACAATTTGTCTGATATAGCTGAGTTTCTGCATTAGGAGGAGATATGTTGTGTATGTTACAGATATCTGTACTTGATCAGACTGCTTCCACCCCTGGATTTTGCTTGTATCTGGAGCTTTTCACATGCTTTACCAGATTTTGCTATTTAGACTCTCTTCACAACAGGCAAAAAAAAGTGTGCGTTTTTGAGTACTACCAAGATGCAGCTGGTTTGCACAAGGTCAGGTTAGCTGTTTTCTATATTCACATGGAGAGGAGGTACTCTATGCAACTCAACAAAGATCTTCATTTGCATTCAACTTCAAAGAGTTTAGAAGACTGAAAAAGAAATATTTTCTGATTTTGGCTTGTGTTACAGTAAGAATATTTTTATGTCCAACATATAGCACCACAGGGACTCAACTGCAGTTCAGGTCTTTAGGTCATTGAATATAAATATTATTACTGTAAGACATATAGGTCTGCTTCTATTACTATATATTTCTCTATCAATTGAATGTGAAATATTAAATCAATCATTCCACTCAGTCTTTAAAATAGTGAAAGCCTTACTTATACTATATGCTTGTGTTCTGGTGTGTCTTCATAATAATAGTGTTCCTACTCATTCTTTAGAAAAGGCCCTTGGAATCTACAGGGTTATATCCTGGGATTAGTGATAAGGCAACAACTGAATACAAAACGGTGTGTAAAATTTATAACAGATCCAAAAAGATGCCTCTGAGCTACTAGTTCTGAGGCTCAAAACAGTTTGTGTCCTTTCCATGCATGAGTCTGAAAAGAAATTTAATTTTTATCCTTGTTTACCTCCACAGTTTTCATCTAGCTAATGCATGAAAACTGGGACTCAAGGATAGTCTATGACTAAGTGTTTATATAGTGCCTGCCACAAGAATGCCTGAACTGTCATTTGTGGCCTCTACTGTCGTAGTAACAGTATTTCTGAAGATCTATTGAAGTATTTGCCACTGAATGGAGATGAAGTATCAGTGAATGTTAAACCATGATGTAGTGTGTATTCCTACAAGTCCTGCAGTAACCAGAATTACATTGTTGGAATATAAAATGCAGTTCTACCAAGCACTAACTGGTCCCCTCTTTCTGCTATGTTATTTGAGCAATAATGGGCAACGGTCAAAGTGGTTTTCACCCACAGCTGGTCAACTGAGCCTTCTCAGAGGATCCTGCCATCACTGCAGTGATGTGCCGGCATTTCTCATAGCAGCTGCTACCTCCATACAGTAGAGGCCAGGACAAGGATACATCTTAGAAAAACCTCATCTGTGAGGCCTCTCTCAGGGGTGACTACCTCTGAAAGAAAGAGGAGGCACAGACAGAAGTGGGAACCTCTGCAGCCAACCAAGGAAAAGCTACTCCTTCTTGTGAATATGAGCCCACAGCATCAAAAAAAGATTTTCCTCACTGGTAGCATATTTTTTAATAGATGATTTTCTGCTCAGCATAGCCTTTAAAAAGTATATCAAAACCAATAGCCAAGGCCTTTTATCAGTTGCTGATCTAGGCTGGTGGTTTTAGTGGTCTTACTGATTTGCAGTGTCAGCTAACTGTCAAGCAAAAGCCATACCTGATAAGTGGGCTGTTTTCACACCACAACTAATCTTTTGGAAGACATGCTGAAACTTTGTCAGGAGGCGATAGGCTGAGGAACGCCAGGTTGCCCCCCCTCTTCCAACCTCACGATGGTGGTGACAGCTTTGGGTTTAAGGTGTTGTGCAATAGAAAGTGTACCTTATTTATCCATATAACGATCACACCCTACCACCACAACACCTGACCAGTAGTGAAGAGTTTACTGCTTATTTAGAACAGACACAAAAACTTGAACCATGCTATTTGTTAGGTTAAAGTGCCTGGAAGAGTCGCAGGGAGTTGTGTGTTCCATGAAGAATATACTTTCTAGATTTAACTAAACGGGCAGGTTAAGACATGAGTCTACAGTGGAGAGTTCATATCTGGAGTTGGATATAAAGATCCTAGAAGTTTGTCAGGTAATGCAGTGGGTCAGGGTGCGCTCTGGTGTATAATATGTTCTGGGGCCATCCTCATGTACTGGTCAAAATGCCTAACACAATATAGGGGTGCAGAATTAAGCACAATGGACTCAAAAAGGATTGCAAGTCTCAGATAAACTAGTATGCTTCATGTGAGCCATTCAGTTTGAAAATATATATGAGTCCCATTCTGCACTCCTGGTGTCAGCAGTTCTTATGCACTTGAATAACCACAATGACAACAGGTCTGCTTCTGTGGATAGCTGTTATATGAGCAAAGGCTTAACAAAGCCATTTATCTGTGAACGTTTTGATAGCGTTACCCCACAGTGTGGGGCCCAAGCATCTACAGTTTCAAACTACCATTTAGTTTCAATATATCATATGCCAGCACTTGTTTGTCTAAACACATCATTCAAAAAAACACATTAGTGTTTTTAGTCAATTATCTACTCCATTTGTTTTCTTAGCTGCATGTGCTTTTGAATGGTTATCTCAGCTTGGTACTGTGGTTCTGTGAGGTGTGTCCAACACTTAGAATACAATATTTCTCATGCTCACTGAAGCGGAGAAAAAATAGTTGAAATCAGCAGCAATCAACTTCACATAGTTCTGCTGCATATGGCATGCATGTTTGGGTCTGAGCCTTCAATCCTTTCATATTAAAAATTCCCAGGAAATCAGAGTCAGTCTTTGCTGAATCTAAAAGCCCTGTAGGATCAGTCCCTTAATGAATACTTTAATGGTTGTGCAGGTGTACTGAAAATAGCTAGGTGCTTAGGGATTTCTGACTAGTACTGATATGTCTGATATGTAATTCTGTGAAAAGCCAGAGCTTTGTCTGGGAATAGAACTTCTTCAATCTTGAAGTCAATGGCAGATTTTCCTAAGTTCATAGAAAACAGGGCTGAAAGGACTTCTTCTGCCATCTAGTCCATCAGCTTGCAACACTGCTGATTTATTTCCCCTCAATGTTAGCGAGAACTACAGGCAGATAGAGGTCAGCCCTAAGATTTAAGTTTCCACAGGACTCTCTTATCTTTCTTGCAGAAATTGGCTCTGAAGTGCCACAAAAACACAGGGGTCCTTGTCCTTTCCACTGTTCAACAGGCTCCAAGGAGAGAACACCACATCCTTTTCACTCACGATCTCAGGATGGATTTGAACTGCAGTTGCTGAGGTGAAAGGGCTTGACAAGGCATGCTGCTGCCTTCCCCTAAACAGCTGGAAGAGCATCAAAATCTTTTATTCTATGCATCTCTCCCCCACTTTATTCTGGAGGAAAATAATACGCTGTCTAGTGAGCTGCATTTTTTTTTAAGATAATAGCAAAGTATGTCTAATTCAAACCAACTGAACTAATTGGACAAAAAAGGATGCAAACAGCCCAGCCTACCAGACTGTATTTAAAACAATTGTTAGCAATCAATAAATCCTGCTGGATTGTTTGATTTCATTAAAGATGTATTTGTTACTAAGCAGCTGGCACCCAAACAGCTGCTTTAAATAGAGAGAGATTTTTCCTGCTCTGTTTTATCATGGTTTTCATTATTTTATTTGCACATTTTGAGAGACAATGACTACTGAATAGAATCAAAATGCAGATAAGCCTATCATATCCTTGTCTGAGCATGTGGTGGGTCAGGGGAATGCATAGGAGAAATGACAGCCTGCTTCCCTTTCTACTATCCCTGAACATTGTCTTTCAGGCTTTCAACAGTCAGTCATGAGTATAAAACCAAACCTGAGACTAGCCTACTGATTAAATAATAAACTAAAGATATCATAGCTTCTTTTCAAAGCCCTGAATTTGTCTTTCTGTGAATACTGACCTGAACATTCACATCCATCGAGCAGAGTGGTCACAAAATGAGGATTCCCTGGTGTTATAAAAGTGCTGCATAGTGGAGTTAGTTCCTTTTAAAGACCACTTTAAAGTATATTTAAACTGAACCCTACCCAGATGATACCTCTACCCCATTATGTAACACATATAATGAATGTAATAGTTTTTGTGTTACATTTTGGTAGCAAACCAGGTAGCCTTCCTTTGTGGCTATGTTGTCACCAAGCAAGAATATTAGCAGCTGAAGCATGGACAGCTTTTAGAAAGGAAAGCAAAATCAGATAATAAAACAGCTGCAAATTTGAAATCTGTCCCAGGATCACTTAGGTGCATGCAGCTGAGCCAAATTCCCAGGGAGCAATGTGGAAGCAAGATAAACTTAGATTTTCTTGATCTCCTGCCAGATTTAGTCACACTGTGGTCATTGTGATGCTCTCAGTTCTACACTCACATCCTCAAGTCGAAGGACAGTCAGCAGAAAGAGGAAGGTGGCATTCCCTGCCAGTTCTGCAGCCTGACAGACTTCTTTAGGCACAGAAAGGTATGTTTTTATGTCTTCCTCGTTTTCCAGTAAAGTTGGGCTCTGGGGCTATAGGCATGTTTGCAGCAGCACTGTTGAAATGACAAGGGAAAAAGGTGTCCTTTGTTGTCATTATTATTAACAGGAGCAGAGGTTTTTATTTCAAATTCAAAAATCCCTTACTCTTCATCAGACCTTCGTTACTCTCATAGGTTCCTCTGTTTTCATGGTGTTCACATTTGGCTGCAATGCACATCCATCACCTTCAGTTAAGATGTCAGTGGTCTAGAGTTTATCTTCTCTTCATCTGGCTAACAAGGGGTGTATATAGGCTTCTTCCAGAAGAGCCCCAGCACCCCTCCTCAGTGGTGTTCCCAAACAGTCCAGTAGCCTGGAGAATAAGTTAGGATCTTAGAGTCAGTGTAAAGTCATAGTCATGGTGTTCAGAATACAGTTTAAGATGGAGGAAACTATTTCTTTTTAAAGTAATTATTGCTTGAACTGCAGAAAAATCGGTAATGGTTTACCTAACAAAGCAACAGAAGAGAGGGAAAAAAAAAAACCCAAGAGGTCAAATTTACAGAATTCAAATCTCTGCCAGAACAGTCACACTGCACATCTGCACAGTCCCATTGATAGGGTTTAGTCCATGGTACACATGTGGCTCAGGTGATGTTTGATGATACAGATTAGCACTTTCCTGAAGTTGCAAGGTACTTGGATCAAGGGGTTTCATTTCATGCTTGTTCTATGATTGGCCCAAGCAGCTGAAACCTCAAACTAAACCCAAATTAGACTGATCGCTCCTTGAAGATAAAAAAGGACTGAACTACATTGATGCTGATTTATTTTAACTTCCCTTTGAATTTTATGAGGCAGATCCTGAGCTGACGTCATTAGAGCCACGCTGATGTGCACAACCCCAGTCCAAACAAAACTCAAAAGCCTAATTACTGAAACATCACACAAGAGTTTATTCTTGCAACATTTCAGACTCTTTGACAATCAGGTGGTGGCAAGACTCTCCTAAGAAGAAAGCTTGCCTCTCAGCCCTGTTTCTAGACCAAAGAAGTTTGAATAAACACACAAACTTTTTAGACTCATATTGCAAACATTTTGAAGTCTGCCCAACACTAATTATCTGTCACATCTCGGCCTACGGCCATGCAGGTTCTTTGCAGCCAGCCACAAGAAAAAGGAAGCAGTAGGTATTTTTTAATACCCATCTATTCCTCTGTAGTTTGAAAAAATAATAATCCTATTTTAGACAGGCAGAATGTTTCAATGGAACTTTAGATTCATCCTAACATCTTAGGCCCTGCTGTGTTGACCCTCCCCTCTCCCTCTGCTCTCTGCAGAATTTGTATGCAAAACCCACGAAAAGATTTTGGAACAGGCCATACATCCAAAAGCTTTTGACAAGGAAGAGGGACTACTTAAAAGAAAAGGTCTTCTGAAGCAGTTTTTCTTTTCTTCTGTCCCTTTTTTCCCCCTGAATTCATGCACCCCTTAACAACTTCACTGGTACTTTAGCCTGTGTGGGCTTCGTCCAGCACAATAAAAGAAAGTGTGCAAACTCTCTGTGTTTAACACACTGTTGGAAAGGAGAGCTGTGTATGCCAAAAAAGAACCTGGCTTGCTTAGGACGCATGTGCTATGTCCAGTGATTCTTAGTTCCTGTTATAAACCAGAGGACAACATATTTTCATAATAAGACACACTTATTGCATAACATATTTTGGCAGATGTTTGCAAGTAAACATCACTAATAATTTCTCCCACTGAAACGTAAGCAAGAATGACTTTTGAGCAAGAATTGAAAGAATGGCTTTTCACATATCCACACAGATTAAGTAGGGCATGGAGAATTAAGATGGGGCATTTGCGCACATCAGTTTCAGGCAGCTGAATGTTACATCTAAGGTTTAATCCTTCAATACCTCACCCATTACTTACAACGTGCATCAAAAAGGTTAGTAGATGTGTCCCAAGGGATCAGACTACATATGTATATGTGTCCATTGCCCCACCTCTGTAAATCAGCAGATGACAATGCCAAAACAGAAGGAACCTTCACACATTATATTTTATTCCTGGTTGTCTTGGAGCATGGCTGAGTCTTTTCTACAGCCTCCTAAATCCTCTGTGGTTTGCCTGCCCTGTAATACCCCAGTAGCTAAAATAAATTACACTCTAAGTGTCGAGCCCAACACAAAGCAGCACGGAACTCAAGCATAAAAGTAAGATAAAGTCATCTCTGTACGTCATTATATACCAAGTTTGACTGCAGGTTATTCTTTGTCTGGACCTTACAATCTTCTGTAAGTGTTCAAGAGCTGGTTGACAGATGGTCAAACTTGTTCAAAAGTGACCATCTGAAATTCTCATTGATATGATCTACTACATTGCTCTCTAGTAAACCCTACTGGTGCAGTTTACCTGGCTTAAATATGATGTAAATCACGTTTCCACACACAAAAAATTCTTCCTTTGAAACCTCAGACATATGGTTAAGTAGTCATAGCTTAACATGTTAAGATGTGTAAACTCAGCTGAGCCATGTACATGAGGTTCACCTTTGGATATGGATATGGGCTTAGACATTATCACATCTTGAGTGAATATCTCATTCACTTGCATTTAGTGTGGTCTAGTTGCGTGCAAGGGTAGTTACAACAATTCAGTTTATGGAGTAATTTATTACATAACAGAAATGTTAGAGTCGAAGTCCCAACTTAAATGGTGTTACTTTAACTGATTGCATTCAGCCAGTGAAAGACCCCTGTTATTTCAGTTTAAAGGTCACATTTGTCAATTTAAATTAACCCTGTTAAATTAAAGATTTAAGCTCTGTCAACAATAATCAGACTTCAGTCAAGGGGAAAAGTGTCCATCCTGCTTTTGTTACTGCTTAGCTACATCACTTCCAACTTGGACTTTTCTTGAGAGAGATGTCATCTTTGGATTAACAATATGCTTTCCTCCTTGACCACACGTGCTA
>JAHREE010000118.1:6907506-6936069 GCA_033628505.1 Tringa tobata
GAGAGCAAAATTCGCCCAACACCTGTGAAAATGGCCCTATCTCTTTTAGTGGTGCCTAGGAATGCAATCAGTGGGGGAGAGGGCAGATATGTGGGTTTAAAGAGAAGGTGTGTATGGAGGGGCTGGTTTCAGTGGGTTAAAAGGAAGGGGGGGAAAAAGGAAAAAAAAAAAAAAAAGAAAAGAAAAAGAGGGGGGGGGGGGGAAAGGAGGCGGAGAATTGAGTTATACAGGGAATAGCAGTAGGGCATTGCAGGCTCCCGCAGCCTGCGGGACACAGGGAACAAGCTGTAGTGATGCTGGGCGGAGGAGCCCGCGATGCCCAGCAGGACCAGGCGGAGCACGGCCGGGTCCTCGGGCGGAGCTGCACGAATCCTTCGGCTGCAGGACAAACCCAGCCAGCTCGGTGTGACAGAGGAGTCCGCCAGCAGCTCCACTCCCTGCCACCCACCACACCACCGGCCTGGCCTTGCCTTTATCTAGCCCTGCTTCCTTTCTTTTTGACCTTCGAAAGGAGAAGCAGAGTTGTTTCCTTGTGAGAAAAATAATACAACAGCTTGAAAGACCAAAACCGGAGCATTTCTGCTATGGTTGGATCAGTCCTGTTCGATGCTGCACCACTCAGGACTCCCAGGATCTGACGGGCTGTGCGACTGTCTGTGCTATTCTCATTTTACAGCGTTAGCAGCAATAAATAGAACTTTAAATTATTTCTAACGGGATCTGGGTCCCTTCCTTACATAACAGATCTGGTCCTCCTGGTGCAAAGCACAAAGCAGGTGGCAGACAGAGCTCAGGGGGCTGGGGACCAGCTAAAAGAGGCCATTGCAAGTCCCTCATTCAGGACATAAGGAAGATGAGAATGGGGGAAGAGATTCTGACCATGCTCCAGCAATGTCATAAACTGATGGCTGTTATTCAACCCGTGAGCCCTAAAAACTCATTTCCCTCGTCTGAGAAGGAGGATGTCAAACTCCATCCCTGTCCACGCAAGTACCACTCTAGACCAGCAGAAGAACAACTCTAGTTCCTCATCTCACTGGGCTGTATGTGCAAGTAATTCAATGCAAGCTGTCGGAAAATGTAATGCTTTGGATTTGCCTTGAAACAACAACTGAGTTTCCCATTTCTAATCTCACGAAGGGGAATTAAGATCAGGGAGGGGGAGATCAGTGTTGCTTGACTGCTATTTCAACACTCATACGTGTATGAAAACAATTACCTTTAGATGAAAGAATGATGAGTGCATTAAGCGAGCATAGATAGTAGAAGATGACTCATAAAATATTCCATTGTCATTAATGCACAGAGTGGTTAACTAGAGAAATAAAGAATTAAAAGGTTGGACCTCTCATTAATACTAATCTTGACTGCATGTTTCTATATTTTACAGCTATCTGGTATACTTGGATATATTTCATTTACAGTATGGGCTAAGTAATGCCCAGTATAGCTAATGTTTTTTGGCATAATCATATATTCCTGAAAGCTTATTTTGAGACTAAAATATTTCAGCATTGTTCTTTGATCTACAGTTAATTTATGTTTCAAGGAGACAGGCTAAAATCTGTGAAACATACTGATTTTTCAGTTCCTTGGTCATTCCAAAAAATCCATCACAGCTCAGACATACATGCTACATTGTTTGGGGTCCTGAAATGATAATTTTTCTGGATTCCTGATGGTTTGCATACAAGTATTTTTGATTGAAACAACAGGTTTATTCAGCATGGAACAGAATGTTTGAGTTAAATTTAGGATATTTTTAATGAAATACAAAGAACTTGGGAAATAAAAGACTACCTTCATAATGGGATTCAAGTACTACTCATTCAACACAGAAGGAGCACTCTGTTTCCTTGCCACTGAAGCCAGTCCTGAGGAGTTATTCTGTGGTGTGGGAGAGCCAGGGTTCAAACCTTTATTTGCATGATTCAGCACAGGACTTTGAGTTTTGAGTGTTCCGTCTGATTTACTAATATTCATTGAGCCACCTTTGGATAACCATTTCCAGCATTCAGCTTTTCTGGGCGCTTATGGTCCTGATTCTTGCCATTTAGGTGTGCTGTAAAAGGAAGGAATATTTTGCACAGGGGAGCAGAGCCCAGTGACAGCTGCAATCGGGCAGGTACAGTCTTAAATTCAGGGGTATTTTCTCAGGGTCTGAAAGCATCATGGTTACATTGCCTTCAGGATGCATTTGAGCTAGTAAGTTCTGACTCTGGGGTGTGATGGTGGGCCACCACCACTGAAATTTGTCTGGTCTTACTGCTAGTTTAGTCCCGTCTGGCACTCCTGTACCATGCTGAGCTGTGATTGGTATATAGTAGTTAAGTAGTATAGTAGTTGAGTACTAGGCCTGCCCCCGCTTTCTCAAGACACGTGGACATGAACACATACAGTCTGCCTTCCCAGTGCAATTAGATCGGTCCCTGCTCATGTCTTCTGTTCTCTTGTGAAGTTAGCCTTGAGAAGACTCAAGAAATACTTAAGGAAACTGCTTTCAATGTTTCTGATACTTTATCCTTCTTTTTTCTTTGTGGCTAAATGCACTCATGAAATGTATATGCAAACACCAGCTCCAGCTGAATATTGGGAAAAGCTTCACCGTGAGGACAGTTAGGTGATGGGACAAGTTGCCTGCAGAGGCTATGCAGATTCCATCCTTGGAGGTTTTCAAGACACTACTGGGTGAAGCCCTGACCAACCTGGTCTCAGGGCTGGCCCTACTCTGAGCAGCAGGTTGGACTAGAAACCTCCTGAGGTCCATCCCTGCCTGGATTACCCTGTGACCCCAGGGTCCTGTCTAGACATTGGATTGGCCCTACTTCCACTGACTTCATTGGACACTGCAGTTTCTCAGCATTACTGTGAAGGGAGACTAGAAACAGATTCGTGAGATCAGGTCTTGCACTGGTGTAAAGTGGCAAACAGTTGCTGAAGAGGCAGCATTATCCAAAGACTAAGACACTGTGCCAGGCCTCAGAAAGTCTAGGCATCCCCTGAGAAAGGCTCTTTTATCTTCTATGCCTGTCTGTTCCTCTCCCTTGTTTTTCTCACATATTTTGACAGGGAGATTCTTTGGAGAGCAACTGCCTCATGGCACTTACAGTCTATAATAAAGCTAGGTTTCAACTTCACTTGGGACTTCATGGCTCAGCTATTAGGTAAATAATAACAATTCACTGCTTTCAGTGCTTCTATGCCAGTTTACACCCTCTTAAGGAATAGTGAAGGCCAGATGAATCATGTACTCTCTAATTATATACTCTGACCTCCAAATAAAAATTTCACTTAGTACTTAAGGCAGTGCAAATAATTACTTCAGGATTGAGGCCCTGAAATAGTATACTCTATATTGTTTCCGAATAAGCATTTACAAATTTAAATTCCCCACCTTGAGATGTCTAAGTACAAGTTACAAAAGTCAGCTCAAAACTGGGTGTTAACAAATGCCCTATCCATCAGCCTCAAATAGTTGGTATCTGAGAGTACACTCAAACAAAATGGATTTAGATTTAACAAAGATAGGCACCTTTGAAAGTTGACTAGTGACAGGGAAGGACAGCATATTTCAAATATTTGCCTGCAAAAAATATATGCAAGTGCATGGACTGTCCATCAACATCCATGGGACAAAATCCTGCTCTCCATCAAAACTAACGACTCCACATGCAAAGGAGAGTGATAAGGGGCAAAGCGGGACTGCTGTAGGAATGTGTACCTACAGAGTTCACGTCTGAAAAATGGTGCTGCCTGGCAGCCTGCCTGAGCAGAGGAGGATGGATCACACTGCAGAAAGGTGAGGCTTGAAATTATGAAATGGGTTAGCTTATCACTCACCCTGGCAGACTGCAAATACTATAAAATCCTCTCTGACCATGGCTTGCAATAAGGTATGTAACATAGTTCTATATTTGCTCTGTGTCAAAAGAGAAAAATTCCTCCTGCATATTTGCCCTTAGAAAGCAGTCCAGCTGTTAAGCTACATGCTCAAAAAAGATCCTTTGTGATTCAAACAATCTGTAGATCCTGCACACAAAATTTGCAATTTCTGTGCAGCCGTTCCTTGCTCACGTGCAATTTCTGTTCAGCCAGTGAGTTACCTTCAAGGCATTCAGAATCAAAGACTGATTATTGAAATAGCCCATCCTCCTTAAAATCATACCTATAAATCCCTTTGTCTATCTCGTACATATGTATAGACAGATGTGCGTGCCCAAACCATCTATATTTGGTTTATGGGAACAGGAATTGCAGAAGATGACAGGCAAGTCCTCCATACTGGATTGGGGGCAATTTAGCCTAGAACAGATACCACCAAAGGTGCTGAGCACACAGCTAAGCACCTAAGCAAAGACTGATTTGTTGAGCTTGAGGGGTTTCCTGCTAGCACTCACAAAAGACAGATAGGCCCTTTTCCTTACAGTCTTAAGTAGACAATAGACAGATATAAAAAGAAAAAAGGAAAGCAGAAAGGATACTAGGACCCAAAGACAAAACCTGATTAAAACCTTGCATCTGAAAAGTCTTTGCCATTAGTCAGTTCTTAAAAAACAGATACCAAGTTACAATCTCCTTCCATGCAGTAAGTAGGCGGGACACTCCTGCAAAGAGCTCTGGTGGCTGTGGGATGGTTGAAGGATCATAATGCCATGGACTGGACACTCCACAATATTTGCTTAATAAATTTTTCTCCAGCCTGCTGTATCCTATGCAAGGCCAGTGGAGGAGATGACAATTTGGAAGTCATAAACAACAGTTCACTAGTAGTTCACTTCTCTGCAATGAGCCAATGCAAACAGAGAATTTGGTCCAAAGTGTCACAGCAAATATTTGAAAAGGACTAGGTGAATGTTTCGTATCTTGGGGTTTGGTTTGTGGTTTATTTGGAGTGGTGTCATATACCGGGCATAAGTCATGCTCATTTTACATAGTTCAATTAAAATCTTGTGTTCAGAAGCATTATGTAAATTGATGGTTGAAAATTACTGAAGAGTGGTTGCAAATATTGCCAGGTACCTTTGTGGTCACTGATAGCTCTCATTCAACCTAAAATATTTTCCACAAAAGCTTTAAAATACCATACAAAAACTTTCTTATGGTACTTCTACCTGCTATTTCACTAGTTTAATTACAGCAGTCTGTAATTCAAAAGTCAGTGGCCATGGAAATCCTGAGAAGGAAGAAGGAGGGGGGAAAAGGGGGTGGAGAGGGGGAGGAAGGGAGAGAGAGAGACAAAGCTCTCTAAAAGGAAAAATGGGGGTGAGGGAAAGTAAAGTTAAAATTCATCCAAGGAGTTAGTCTCAATTTCAAAGTAATATTCATAGACCATTTAGAATGTCACCATGCTTCTTAAAAACTGTGATTGATGGTATCTGTTGGCAGGATAATGTAACATGAAAAAGAATCTCGGACTGTATTAGATTACTTCTTCCATTCCTTTTTTTCGCCCCTTTCCAAATTTGTGGGTGAATTTTAATGTGTATGAGAGTCAGGGCACTGCTAAGGGTCAAATGTGCTCTAGGAAGGAACTGTAGAGGCATCTCTAGGGGCTCTGCCAGCATCTCTTATTTGCCCCTTCACAGGCCTGCACACGCTGCTCCCCATTTCCACTCTGCCTTGGGCAGTGATTCATGGAGGAGGTTGTTCTTCCCAAGTGATGCCAACCCAAGGGGTGGTTTCGTGATGTGATCAATTCAGAACGGATGAGGTGACTTAAGAGGAACAATGTTACTGAAGTTCATTCCAGGAGTTGTGGGTGAAAAAAACAAATGTTTTATTTCACAAGCTCCTAAATCAACATTTAATTTCTGGCTACCATAATCTATGTTATATGATTAACAGATTTAAAGAGATGTAGAGCTATTTCTGATTTTATTGCAGCCTTTAAGGTGGCCCTGCGTTGCCACCCTATAGAGACAGGCAGCTAATAGGAGAAAAAAGGGGCCTGGCAACTTGTAGAAATGAAGGGCTTTGCTGCCCACTTCTCATGTCCTTCCTTTACTGTTTCCCCTTCTGATTTGTGCAATCCTCTTTTATTCCTTAGTGCTGAGGCTCCTTCCCTTTACTGCCTTTCTTCCCAACCTGTTCCTCCTTCTCCCTAATTTCTCAAGACTTCTCCTGAAAAGGATGCCACAATCTTCCTCTTGCTCTATGACCCACGTTCACAGTGCAGGTTGTTGACCTGCAGGTCTTTGTATGAGGGAAAGATCACCAACATCGATTAGTCACAGCCCAAACTTCTGAGGAAGACCCAACCAGGACAATTCTGTGAGCCCCAAACTCACTGTGAAGAGTTGCTGGGCCACTCCTCTTCCCCTTGCATTTTGTTTCCCCTGTGGTGGAAGTGCCATGGCTTGTAGGGTGTATCAAATAAGCAGGCTGCCAAGCTCCATGGCATTACCTGAACGGGTCACAGGCTCCCCTGAAGTGATGCTGGACACTGGCAGAATGAGGAGACAGTGGTGCAAAGCACCACAATGGTTAGAATACGTGGGAGCCCCCCACTGCCTTCTGTCTGTGTTATAATAAATTTGAAAACAGCTATCACAGAATCACAGAATGATATGGGGTCAGAAGGACCTCGGGAGATCATCTAGTCCAAACCCCCTCCCAGAGCAGGTCCACCTAGAGCACATTGCGCAGGAACGTGTCCAGGTGGGTTTTGAACGTCTCCAGAGATGGAGACTCCAGCACTTGGAGGCCTTGGTAAAATGTCAGTATTTGAGGAGATGCATTGGTATAAGAATACATAGAGTGAATACATTTGTGTGTCCCAAGAGTTATTCCTGCAAGTTCATTTTTCAACCGGAAGGTGGTGAAGACACGGTGGTGGAGTAAACAGGGATATTGTGGGTAGGACCCTAAAGGTGTTATGACCCAGCAGCTGCCTTTGAACCTGTTAGAAGCCATCCTGGTACCGCACTAATAGGCAAACACCAAGCCAGGAGGATCATCATATTTCATGGGAAGAGCACTGTCAAGAGGCGTAAAGCAATATTGTTTGTCAGGACTGGTTTCATGCATAAGTGATACTGGCAGCTATGCTGTGAATGCCACGCTGGGGTTAAGATGAGCACTCCCACCATCTCCAGGCTCTGGCAAGGGGATTCAAGGTTTCCAACCAGAAACGCGGAGCAAAATGCAGACGTTGCAAGCTCATGCAAATTGAGACTGAAACAAAGGTCAGTGCGAACCCTTGTGAACTACTGTTAATCTCTGAGATTCTCAGGGCTCTGATTGTGCATTTTAATATATTGGAAAGGTTTTTGCTTTTGCAGAACTAATCAGGATACTGGCTGGATCCTACACCTAGAGAATCAAAAACCTTTTATCTCCCCTGACACTGTAGGCAGAACCTCAGGATAGTTGAATCCAGTCCTGCAGGGTTTTAGTGATTGAAATTCTGTGTTTGCATGCCAATTTTCCAGCCAGTAACTCTTAGAGTTGTCAGGACATAAAGACCTGAAAATGAGCACACTTCTAGATGACCATCAGTGTATAATTAGCCCATTAAAATTGTCAAGATGCTACTTTTGGTTAGTTAAAAGATGCATCAAAATCATTCTATTGTTTAAAAATAGAAGACTTTTTTGTCCCCCAAGGAGAAAGCAAGCTTATTCCTTCACCTATGATTTATGATCAAGGGTGTGTTGCTGTTTAAACACTCTGTTGACACCCCAAATGGGCTTGCTGGTGATTCTGAATTGTTGATTTCAGTGTAACTGCAGGTAAGCCAAGTTAAAGTCAATGAGAACTGTGCTGAGAATATGTAAAGTTGTGCAAAATTTTGAGCCCTCTGAAAAAAATAAGACTCTAGATTTTTCATTGTGAACATTCAAAGACATCTTTTGACTGCATCTCAATCCCCATATGTAAAATGGAGACGGTAACAGTGCCTTGGCTCACAAGTTTTCTGTAATGATCAGGTCGTTTGGTTTGTGCAGAACAGAGGATCAGAACCGCCAGTGCCCCGAAGCTCCAATCTTTTACATCAGACAGTGACCTGGCCTCGGGCAGAACATCATTCATGCCAAGAATCCTTCTTAATTGGTGGCCATGTAACGCTGACATGTTGAGCTAGTTGCACTGTGATGCAATGTATCGTGAGACATGTACATTCTCAGATAAGAAAATGTGTTGCAATGCAGCAGATTCTTGTTTTTACATCAGCAATTACATTTTTATTGTGATTTTCATTTTGCAAACACGGTTTTGAATGAGCAATTCTTGTGTTCACAAAGCTTGGAAAAAGCATGCACAGTGTTATAGGAAGCTGGAGGAGCGACCTGATTTGAATTCATAAGTTCCTTTTATTCCTTTTTTACCATAGTTTTTAATAGATAAACACTAAGAATGGATGATTTGCAATCATCAGCTGTGTGAGGCTTGCTCTATATGCATGGCATAGTTTTCCCATGAAAAGCTTTGTTTGGAATGCAAAAATTTACTTGTGAAAAATTACACATATAAAATTTTTAGCATATTTCCAAAGAAGGATAGCAAGACTGCCTCTGACAGTTTGGCCCCAGAAGTCCCAAATCTGCAATGCTTGTTTGGATGAGTTTGTTTTATTTTTGTCAAACTTTTTTTTCCTATCCAACTTGTACAAACTCTTTGCATATTTTTTTAATACACATGAATAAAAGATATTCCTGCGGACTGATGTAGTACACAGACTTTCCAGATCAAATGTTTTCCTTCTCCAGGTGAAATGTGGAAATGAGAGATAGCGTTGTCATTATACTGTATTATTTGTTTGTTTGAACAAATATGGCCACAGCAATCATTTTCATCGATTTTCTAAGAATAACAGGTTTGGGGATTTTTTTAACAGAAATCAATAAATGCAAAATTTTCCATAAAGCCTTCAGTGAAAAATATTCCTCCCTCAACCTCATGTATATTAAAGTGCACAGAATATGCTGACTAGCATAATGCAATAAAAGTGATTACTGGGAGGCAGTGGAGGTGATTAAACATCACACAGTAGTCAGAGTTACCTGAAAATATTATGCATCCAACACTCAAGAGAGGAAAAAAATAACCCCATCACAACAAACATGCTCTTTGGAAGTTTGCAACTCCCAGCCAGCCACTCTGTTCTATGCATGGGTCTATGGACGGGGTTTTAATGGATGCATGACAACAGCAGGCGTTGTCTTACACAATGTGAAAAAGTTCATCATTAGAAGGGAGGCAGCGAATGTCCATTGTAACACACGTATTTTGACAAGGAAGATTTAGACCCTCCTGAGAAAACAACACAGGCATAGAATCTGCCTGTTTACAATTGACGTGGTTAAATATTGAGGAGTTTGTTCAACTGGTTGCTGAGTGAACTGGAGAATTTACTGTTGGCACTGGGGAGACTAATTCCTCACTTGATGACTAGCTGACTTAGCCACACATTTCTAAGTCCGAAATACAGTAATGATTTAAAGCAGGGAAAAAACATCAATTAGTCATTTTCAAACTCCCTTGAGGTACTGAAAGTATGGAAACTATTATTTGCAGTGGGGAGAAGTAACTGAAGTCTTAGTGCAGAATATGTTGATGATGGCATGAAACTTTAACAAATACAAGATTCTTTGGTCTTCTTACTAAATTTATTGTCAATATGGGTGAAATCTGAGGAGGGAATATGAGTAATGAACCACAGATCAGAGAAATCCCCACAGATATACTTCTATTCATTAGAACACACATTCTCTGTTGAAAATGTACATATTGGAGTTGATTCTTTTTACTGGACCTCTTCTTCACATCCTCCATCTCCCTGTAGTGCCAGACTGCAGCTCTTTGTCTCATTGCAGACCCCCACTTTTAATGCAGTACCAGCTTGCCAATCTAGGGTTTTTTCAAAACTCTCTAAGCCTTAATTTATTCCAGATCTTCCTTTAAATGAGAAGCATGAGAAAAGTAACATAAACAATGAGTCTGTTCCCAGGAGTTCTTGAACACCTCCAACTCCATGCTAGTTTCAGTGGAAATTGTAAGTTCTCAGCTCACCTTCGCTGAGACCTGACTTCTGATTATTTTGCAAAATATTATGTTGACTCCAGGCCATTGATCTTAGGTCTCCTCTATTTCTTTGCCATAAATAGACTCGAGTTTATTTGACTGAAGCTGTCTGCCTTTTTGCTTTCTTACATCCCTGTGAATTGACTGATTTGGTCAAGATTTGCATAAGTAACCTTTCTCTGCATGGATTTCTGCTTCCTGGAACCCTGAACAAAGGTATAGATCAGAGTTGCTCCCATAAAAATGTAGGCTCCCAACTGTCTAAGCACAAAATCATATGTTTAACTTAAGTCACACCACCCAGGTTGGAAGAGCTCTGCTGCCTTGCTGCCCAGCCCTGCAGAGCTGTGTCCATCCAGGCATGGCTGAGTAACCCCCTGCCTCTTCATTCTTGGCTTCCTTTGGTATCCACAGACCCACATCTGAACTCACCAGAGGGAGGAGCACAGCTATAGCCCAGTAATCCAGGCATTTCTCTGAGGAAGAAAAGTTGTGTGGTGCTCCAAGAACTGCTTATGCATTCTACTGGGTACTTTTTTAATCTGTGTTTCAAAAACTACCCTAAAAGCAGAATCCCCAAGTCAGAGGTTCACTTGCGTATCTAGTGGGAACAAATATTGGAGAAGGATTGAAGGAGACCATATTTTGCTTGAAAGATTAAGACAAATTGCAAAAGCATTCAAGATTAGTAAAAGCCAGTCTATCGGTGTCTATTCACCGAATTATGTAGATTTTGGATTTCAATGGGGAAAAAAGTCATATCTGATCTTGTCTTAAAATTAATTTAACATGCTAAACAAAAACATCATCCTAAAGCACCTGCTCTCAGAAGAAGCTTCCAAGTGCTTTATAAGCTAAAGTATGAAGAATATTCTGAAGCCCCAGTGTATAATAGGGGAAATTTCGGATATAAGTATCTTGGCACAGCTCCTTCTTACATATTCCAAAAACACAAACGCTTTTAGAATTTATTGCATAGCTTCTTGGGGTTTTTAATCTCTACAACACAGATATACTTTCTAAGCCTTACTATTAGTACTATTATTAGTTGATACTACTGAGGAAATCTAATGACCAGAAAAAAAATCTAAAAGATGCTAAAGTATAGGACTATGTTTTTCTAGCATTTTTCTTCATATTATCCATAATATTCTCTTTCATCTGAAAATAAAAATCACGTGCAGCATCTTTATAAATGCAAACCTGCCCTTCTCTCTGTTAAAACAATGCCATGCTGAGGCCATGTTCAAACATAGTGAGACAGTGGCAGCCGTGAAGCTTTGATTGTGTTTCTCATTTATCTTAATGGGATAATAGTTTTAAACAGTAGAGTCTGCCTCTTCTTCCGTTGAACTCAATGGTAAATCTCTCACTCTCACATGCCCTGGGCCAAGTGAATTGAAAATGCACATTGTGTTCAAATCATTGTTATGAAATGGCAAAATACTTTATATTATTTCCCCGTCTTTCTGGGCTGGATTCAGAGATTTTGCTTTTATTGGTTAACATAGCTGTGATCTAGCAGGGAAAAAAAAAAAACCACAACAACAAAACCATTGGGAAGAATGTATCTCTATGTACAGCTGGGCCACTCCGGAGGAAAGGAAACTGAGTTGAGAATGTAAAGCGATGAGCCTGGGACATCCCACCAGTATGGACAGGGTGGATTACTGCCCTCCTGAAAAAAAACAGAGCGTGGCCATACTCCTGCTTAGCTGACCACAACCATAACCTATTCTGCTGGGCTGCTTTTCAGGCCTAAGGGTAGCAGTCCGGGAAGTCTGGGTCATGGATGGTGCTAGTGCATCCAAGCAAGTCTACAGCTTGGGTGATCTCTGGCCTTCACTTGAAAAGAATAATGTCAGAACTAAACTCATGTGTCTTCAAAACTGAATGCCAGCTGGAGAGAAAAAAAGCACCATGTAAGGACAGAGCATTTTTCTGCGGTAAATCTGCATAGGTGAAGCTAAATGAAAACAACTTTTGATTGTTTTTACACTTTAGTCATTAGTTTTGAGTGAGACAACACAAACAAAAAATGTAAGTCACTAGATTATTGGGAGAAATCATACCATAAAGACAGAACTCCAGATATCTGACTGGAGTTAGGGGCGGGGTGGGGGGAATGAAAAGGAGAGACAAATGTTGTTTGAGCATGTGAGTACAAAGTTATGTTGGGAATGCTGAAGTAATGAAGCAACAAGGCTGCTCGTATTGGAAACGTAGAGATAAAAAACACAGCTTCAACCCAATTTTGTTACCAACATGAAGAGAGTGCGAGCAACTAGATTAAATGTAAACAAAGGTCAAAAACAACCCCAAATCCTTCACACCACCAAAAGTTGTATCCTACTTGGTAAGAAATCTATATGTTCTGTGCCCCGGCCACCTATAATAACAAGAGAATAGTCTTAGATTCATGTGTGCAAAGTTTCTCTCCAAGGCTTGATTTTAGCATTGAACTTTGGAACAGATGTGGATTCATACCATAGCCTAGAGGAAAAAAAGATACTTCTGAGTGGATAGATCTAAAATCTGCAGTCTAGGCACCTCTCATCAGAAGTTCAGACAGGTCTGGAAAAGTTGCAGAAGGTTGTGAAGTCTATTCAAATGTCTTTTGAATTTCTCACCAAATGTATATACCAAATCTTTCCCACAAACAAAACATCTGGCAAGCAAGTAATTTCCTAATTTAGGCTCTTTTGAAAGTTCAATTTATTATTATTTTTTAATCGTTCATTATTCATTTTCACATCAATCTTTAGGGTTTCATTCAAGAATAGGAGATCAATGGTTTCACATTTATCTAAATAAGGTAACAGTGTGCCAGATAGTCACAGAAATAGGGCACCTGTTGTCCTTCTGTGCCATGATGTGACTGATCCAGAATGCAAGAGGAAGAGTGCTGTTAAATGACCGATCACAATCTTCTCAAAAAAATTGCTTGGGAGCAGCTTGTCTACTAACCGAAGAACAGCAAAGGAAATGTTAAAAATTATGTCAGGGATTTAGTGTGATCTGAAATCCTTTCAAGTCAAACGGAAAGATTCCTGTGAGTCTGAATAGATTGTGAACTTGGTTTTAAATCAATGGCTCATTAGTATAGGTGAGAATGTCATAAGGTAAAGCTACCTTGCATGAATAGGCACACACTGAAATGAATTAAAACTAGAGCAGGATATATGATGAAGTATGATTGATACTGAACTTAAGTCAGAAAATTTTCTTTTGATATAAAGTGGAATTTTGAGAAATGTTCAAACAGTATAATTGTATATGTTCAATGGATGAGCACAATACAAGTTTTGGGAAAAAAAGCCACACGTCATTTTCAAAGAAAAATATTATTAAGAAAATTGTCAAAATGACTTTATGGTAATACCACCTAAAGAGTAGCTATCACTGCTGGACCAGCAGTAACCCACTTTCTTTGTGTATGCCACTGTAGTAATACAATAGTTTCTGCAGAAATGCACTTGCCGTGGGAATTAATACCTGGTCATTTGCTATAGAATTTCCCTATTAAGCTAAAGAGCAGTGTCATAACATTTTTGTATTAGTTGTTCCCACCTTCCCCCAAAAATATGTCAGCAAACTTTCACATACCTGTTTAGAGGTTGCTGTTAAAAAGTTTGTGTGTCATCTCGGCATCACATGAGGTGATCAACATAACAGGCAGTTAACATTTATAAAAGGTTGTGGGTGTTTTTTATATCTGTCATACTTTTTTATGTATGTGGGAGTATGTTGTATAAAAAAGAAGTCGGAAAGCATGTAATCTACTCTAACTTGTGTAGTAATTCCAACAATGTCTTGACTCTATGAGGCCTTGCCCAATCTTCATATTTATCACTTGTTAGACTAACAATCTCATGTCCCATTCTTGGGTACAGCAGGATTAATTTACCTTAGTATTGGTGAGAAGTCTACTTGATATTTTATTATTCAAAGTGTCAGTCACATTTACTGTTGTGAATTATTGCCTGTGTATTGCACAGAGCTGGGCAGGCAAAAGTGTCTTTGTTGAAAAAAAAAAAAAGCAGTAAAATAAGTACAATGCCTCACTTGTATCCGTGTTTCTTCAATATGATGCTGTTGCTTTCCAAAGAGCCACCTTTACTGGCACTAGTGTAAACTCCAAGGCACAACGTTTCTATCACTGCTAGCAAGCCACAAAGTCAGGCCTATTGCTTGAACACAAAAACTTCCATGCAAACTTCATGCAATCCATAACATACTGAAGTTCAAATTAACCCTTGGCATGATGTGTTGTGAGAAGAGTGCGAAAGACTTGAAGCTCCTCACTGGAAGTTATTTAATAAAAAACCTAAAGGATTACATATATCAGAAACCCGTTGGGCAGAGCGATAATAAATAAAGGCAAATTACCTTCCTGGCTCATTTGAAGTTCTGCCTTTCATGACTTATGAACCACTTTCTCTCTAGTGGAGATTATTTGTAAATATGATATACAATATATTGGCTTGCTGTTACCACATGTACTTTTTATCACTGAAGATGAAAAGTCTATGTGCGCTACATAGATGCATAAACACACATGTAAACACATGAACATTTGGACTGGCAACTATTGCACACACCTTGGAAGGTTTAAGTTGAAACAAAAGAAAGAAACAAAGAAAAGCTGAATGAGATCAGCAAGCCACTGTCAAATCCCAGACCTCTAGTTTCAGCAGTACAAAGGCATGACAGCAGTTTCTACTGGCTTTACAGAGGCAAGACACGAGAACAACGACAGTGTTACCTCTCTAAATACCTCATTATGTGGTCAATAGTAAATAACCTCCTGTTATGAAGGGCACAAAAAATGATGTAAGACTAAGATAGTGTCTATTTGAATGTGTTTGTGTCTATTTTGGTTTTCACAAAAAAAAAATTATCTTGAATTATAGGTAAG
The DNA here is from genome assembly GCA_033628505.1 of Tringa tobata. Classification (NCBI taxonomy): domain Eukaryota; kingdom Metazoa; phylum Chordata; class Aves; order Charadriiformes; family Scolopacidae; genus Tringa; species Tringa tobata. The sequence goes on from JAHREE010000118.1 coordinate 6,922,448, forward strand.
AGCAGTCCCATCTTTATGAGAAAAAGTTCAATCATAATATGACCATTAAAATAAGAGTTTTGTTAGAGTCTCAGTCATTTTCATGCTATCTGACCAGAATGAAACTCAGCTCTTTTTCTGGACGTGGTTACCTTGTATGTTTCTATAATTGCCTACTTTCATGAATACAGACTATTGACTATTTGTCATCTGGTTTCTACTCTTTAACACCTCTGGCTTAGACAGCCCAATTCCTAGGGAGCATTGGTAAGAAAACTATCCGGAGCCTGAATGACTTAAAGGCTGATGACTTACAGAAACTGTTGACATATTTTATGAACAAATGAGGAGTGTATGTAAGTATGTGCTAGGTTTTTAGTTTAAGCATGTTAACAACATTTGATTAAATTTCAATATTATATAACCATTTGTGGTCTACATATGATTTTGTAAAGTAGTTATATTATTGAAGTAAATGTCTCAATTTACCTACACGCAGACCCCAGCTCCAAGCAAAGGAAACCTAATTGCAGCTAATAAACGTCTGAATGCCTGTCAAGAAAAATCACTGTAGTAAGTAGAAAGCAGAGGAAGGAAAGAGACTCGTGAAGGGCGGGTAGCCTGGGCAGTCTTACCTCATTGAGCATCCCACAGATGAGAAAAAAGAGGAATAAATTCACATGTCTGGTCTGGAAACAACCCTAGGAAGCTGCTTGATGAGGCAGCAGGAACTAAACAAATGCAAATACAACCAACTAGAGGAAGCAAGTTGCTGTTAGCAGAATGTGGAAGGAGGGCTATCCTTAAATACAAAATAAGCTACAGGTGAAATATAGATGGCATTGCTAATCAACAAGAACAAGAAAAAAGCTGAAAAGAATACCTGGTTATCTCCCGGCAGAGTTCAAATAATATTTTATGCTGCTGCAATACATGGGAGCTGTTTGGATTGTCTCAAAACTATATTAACATCTTATTATCATAAGTTAAGATCTGAGTAAACCATAGATATGGAATGAACCATAGGTGGAACTATAGATGATAGCACTGGAAGGAGTTAGACAGTCTTTGTAAGGATTAGACAGTCTTTGAATTCATGTGTCTCAAGGAGGCTAGCTGTAGAACAATGACAATAATACTAACAAAAAAACTTGGGAAAACAGATGGCATTTCAACAAAAATAAAAAATACGAGGGAATTGCTTTTCCTTTGTTAAGAAAATGTGGACCTCAAAGTAAAACTTTAAGATTTCATGTAACTTCACAGACTGTACATTTCATTTGCAGAGAAGTTTCACCAAAAATATGTTGGGCGACTACAAGGAAATTCTAAACCCAGACAGTCAAGCGTGAAGGAGAAAAAGAGCTGTAACAGTGGTTTTCAGTGCTCTCTTCCAAAAAAAGACCAACAAAGTCACTTATCTGCAGATCTTTCAGCATAAAATGCAAGTCTTTAAGCTGGCCTTGTGAGCAAACACATTGTGTTGTGTGTGCCACCTGTACGAGCCAAAATATGAGATGTAAAAGCTGTTCTCAGAAGCAAATACAAATCCCACTCAAAGGATATCCACCACAGCCTTTGCTTTATGGATTCAAAGTTAATAGATGAAAAAGGAGCATAGGATCAGAAGAACACGCTATGATACGCTTTCATACTGCTTGCATTGCAGTTCATGAAAATCCGAATATAAAGCACAGCATATGATTCCCTGACTCAGCTTTTTGCTACTGCTGGCCAGTGGCAGGATGGGGCCGTGCATGGAGTCAGACTGGTTTGGGGAAAAGCAGCAAGGGCATGTGCATTTTATCACAGCCTTCTCAACAAACCATGGCTGTTAAGCAATCCTTCCCCAGCTAAACTGCAGGCTCCTTTGAAGACTTATGTCTGGCTTTCAAATATATATGTATAAAAAAAAAAAAAAAACAAACAATAGAGAGATTTCCAGTTGTCCTGCTAAGGGCAGGAGAGGGGAGAAAAAAATGGGGAAGCCACTGAGGCCTGCAGTGTGCAGGGAAAGAAAGGAGTCAGGCAAGAGTACGATGCCGTATGTCATAGATTATCACATTGATTAAAAGCGAGTTTCTTGCATCACCCCAACCCCCCTCAACAAGCCACTAACCACAGCTATTTCATAGGGTATTTCTTTGCCTGTCTTGTTTCAGAGGCACAAAGACGACTCTTGTGGTTCAGACAGTTTACATTTGGTGTGTTTGAAGACTAAGAGAGAAGATGTCCCACTGTGTCCTACAATACGCTGTTGATGCACAGAAAGTGCTCCTGATTTTAACTACTGGGATGCAAAAGCTTTGTTGCTGCACTGGGCGAATGTCTACCCTGGGCTTGGTTTGGGTGCCAAGGGATCAGAGGGCTTTCACCACTTGGGTAGCCATGCACTGCCTGATGAGTAAGAGCTTTCCACATGCCGTAGGCGTGCCATTAAGCACATTAGCTGTCTGCAAGATCATTCTTCCCCTCTACTCTGCACTGGTGAGGCCACAACTGGAATACTGTGTCCAGTTCTGGGCTCCTCAATTCAAGAGAGACAGGAAACTACCAGAGAGAGTCCAACGTAGGGCAACTAAGATGATTAAGGGATTGGAGCACCTCCCTTACGAGGAAAGGCTCAAAGAGCTGGGGCTCTTTAGTCTGGAGAAGAGAAGGCTGAGGGGAGACCTTATCTATGTTTACAAGTATCTAAAGGGTAGGTTGGAGGATAATGGAGGGGGACTCCTTTCAGTGGTTTCCAGCAATAGGACAAGGGGCAACGGGCACAAGCTGGAACATAGAAAGTTCCATTCAAATACAAGGAAAAACTTCTTTACAGTGAGGGTGACAGAGCACTGGAACAGGCTGCCCAGGGGAGTCGTGGAGCCCACTTCTCTAGAGATCTTCAAGACCCACCTTGATGCAGTCCTGAGTAATGTGCTCTAGGCAATTCTGCTTTAGCAGGAGAGTTGGAGTCGATGATCTCTAGAGGTCCCTTCCAACTCTGACAATTCCGTGATTCCGTGTTACGCTGTAAGCTCTGGAGAACTTACTACAGGACATAAAGCAAAGCTTGAAGTGAAAAAGGCAAGCAGAATAACATAAACAATTGCTTTTAAATCCTGTGGAGGGGACCACTTTGGCATATTTTGAATGTTTATTAGACACTTTAAAAAAATGTTACTGCTGCAGAACTGTGTTGTCATGAAGCTACTTATCAACAGAAATTGTGAATAATAGCTGTGCATTTGGGGGGGGCTTTTTGAATTTGAAACTGACTCTCACTACTTGTTTATAGGCCTTCTGAGGTGCTTTAATGCCTTTGAAAACCAGGTCTTGGTCTTAAAATCCATGCAGTCTCTAGTCAAGGACACAGATTCTAAATCTGAAAATTAATGATCATAATGAGTTTCTGCTTTTGTCGCAGAGTTCAACTCGATGACTCAGGCAGAGTCCTGTGTGGTTTGAAAGGCAAAGTGTGTGAGCAAGAGACTCAGAGAGAATGAACCCTCCCAGCATTTCAGGAAGATTAAAAAAAAAACAAATTTGGGTATAATATTTCCCTAACTGCACCCACGTAGTGAACAACAGCGGGAATGTGAAAGTGGACAACTCTTAGGCACCATATGGGACACCATACTCCCCAGTGCACAGCACAGCAAGCCAGCTCCTGGTCAGCTTTCTAGAAGACATGGCCACACAGATCCCGAGAAGAGGAAAGCCAACTATGTCTAGTTTCTCATATAATCTGTTATTCAGCATGTCTATGCCTGATTTGAGGAACAATCCTATCACACAAGAGGTGATCAGTGTCAAGGAATGTTAAATCAGTCTCAGACTATAGAGCAAGTGGTTGAAACTGAGCATTTATATTCCATGTTACAAATAAAAAATATTTGCTTCTGGAGTAGTGGACACATGGACCTTGATATGAAATACAGAATTTAGTCTGGGATGTGAACGGTAAAAGAATTTTTAAAATTGTGGAAGTCCAGAAAATAAAGAGCTAGGGGTATAACAAGATTTGCATATGAAGGTTGCAGGAACTAGGGTGATTTACTGGTGAAAAAGAAACACTAGAAGGGATTTTAATTAAAGCATTTAAGATTATGAAGGGTAGAGTCAAAAACTAGCCGGTCCATCTTTTTAACTGTGTCTCAGAACACCAGAACAACAGGAGGGTCACTTGAAGTTAATGACAGGTAAATGTAAAACAAAAGAGAGAGAATAATACTTCACACAGCATGTAATCAGCCTGTGGGATTTCTGTCATGGAGAGTCACTGGGTCAAATACTTCAGCTGAATTTTAAAAAGGGGAAGGTAATTTTATGACCAAGATGATAATTTTATGAACAATGGTATTTATGTTTGCTGGAATAGGGATCATTAAAATTCACATGGCCAGGCATAAGACTATTACCAGGAAGGAATTTGTTCTACCTCACTCACTATCTACCCCAGACTTGTCCCACGTGGCACAGCTGTCAAAGGATATTTTCTGATTTGATCAGTGTTGTTTAAGACATTAGTTGAATGTCATCCCTTGAAAGGGTGATTATCCACTCTAGCACAGAGAGACCCAAAAACTGGACTTCCGAGTGCATCATAAGCCAGGTACTACACTGTTAAAATTCTCTGTAGCTTTGAGGGTACCATACTCAGGTTCCCATCTCTCAAGGTCTACCACTGACATCTGTATGGTGTCTATCAAAGAAAATACCATGTAGAGTTACTCTAGCAGACAGAAAACTTCCTAAAGTAAATACTTCAACTGAGCTAGAGGTGATTGCATATTATATTGCTTATTTAGAGGGTGAGGAAGAGTAATTTCCTCTGGTTTAAGAATTATGGAATGAAATGTTACGAATCATGTGATGATAGTGATCTGAATAGGCCACCATAATGTGTGCTTCTATGAACAATAATTTATCATTTTATCTTTCTGTCCTGTCATCCTTTGATCACATCAGACTTCTTAAATAGTATTTTTCACTGTTCAGTGTCACAAGATTATTTTAGAGTTGAGCTGATAGGGAAACAAGTGGGGATGGTTCAAATTAGTCAGCTAACCTTGATATATCAAACCAATTTTAAAAATATACATTTTTCACTGTATCTCCCATACCAGAAAGGTCTCATATTCATGTGATTTTGGGGAAAGTTCTGTGAATAGTTTCAATACAGTCTTCAGTGTGAACTCTTAAACATCCAAAAACTATTTCTTAGAAGTTCAAAGGGCATCCAAGTTGTTTCTTTAAAGTTTGTAGGTGGATTACCTAGACTGAAAGCTACTAATGTTTAGATGTAGATTTGAGGAAACTTGACAATTATGAATGACAATTATGTTCAGGAACATAACTGCGAGCTGTTCTGTAGTGTCACTTACTGACTTGGTAGGAAATAATTGGTTCCACAGTACGAACCTACCAATATAAATATATTGGTTAGCAGCTTTGTTAAAGAAAGAAAATTAATTCCTGTAAATAAATGTCCATTAATTTTGAACTAATGTTGTAAATATATAGCAATTATGTAAAAGAAGGTAAAGGGAAAACCTTATTAAAATAGCATAAAAAATAAATAATAAATAGATAAATAATAATGGATAAATGTCTTTAAATTCTCAGCTTCAAAACTTGGATTCTGATCCCATGATGATAGCATTATTAATGTAATGTTTAATTACTAATAAGTAGAATAATGGTGATTATGATCATGGATCTAAAAATCCATTTTCTTGGATGCAGAGTTTAGATTGTGCCTATAATTCTTCATATATACATAAAAAAAAAAGGTTGTAAAAATAACATATAGCAATTAATCCAGAAGATAAATCAATAACTAGGGATTGCAAGGCTTTGCTTATTCCTTCAGTACTTTCAGCCCACAGAACATGTTTATGAAAAAGGTTGCAAGTTCTGAGTTACCACTGAGCAATGTGATTACGAGCCAGTGCTGCTGTAGTTGGTGGCTTTTGAGTGCGAATTGGATCACATGGCAACTTGCCCCACCTGAATTTAAAATCCTAATCGTAGTATTGACACCAGAAACCTGTGTCTAACAGTTACACCACACCACCAATCAGACAAAAGAAACATATGGAATTATATCTCCAGCAAACAGAGCTCAAAAATGAACTGCAGATCAAGAATTCTTCATAAAGTATTGTCAGTAAATAAGATCAAATGCATTTGAGAAAATCACAGCCTAATCCCAAACAACTCACAAAGACAAAACGCATTCAGTGAAAAATTTGTTAACATACATTCAGTTCTGGTTTATATTTACATGAAGTTTTTACTTTTTTACTGCTTCCTCTTTGCTTTTAAAGCAAGTTTGTGTTTTTTTTCATTTCCAGAAGTGTTGTTACAGCTTCAGCCATATTCTGCATTTTACCATGACCAGATTCTACCTGTGGGGAAAAAAAGTCTTTCCAGTTCACAAATCCATTTTAAGGTAAACATCATTGTCCACCCACAGATTGTGATGTTTGCTTAGGAAAGTTTCTTTTTTAAATGGAATGACCTTGCAATGATCAGTGAAAATGCATAAAATAAGTTTTTCGTCTCTGAGGGCCTGATTCTATTAAAGTAAGTGCAAGTGATTCCATTGACCTCAGTGAACTTTGGAAATTGTCCTAAACTGAGAAGAGTTTAATGTGTGTGTGTGAACAGATGAAACATAAGCTGTGATACAACTGAGGTGGAGAAAATACCTTTTGATGATCAGAGAAGTTCACTGAACAGCAGTAAGAGTTCTAGAATGAGTTTGATAAACATCTCCTAAGAATAACATAGGTGAAATTTACTCTGCTTTGAGAGAGATGTTAATGCCCAAGGACAATCTAGGAACAAGAAGACTTCAAAATACCATTAAAGCTGAATTATTTTAAAATGCTGAAACTATTAATGAAAGTATACTGTGAGTTAATTTTAAAGACTCGTGTGCAAACATTTTATTAACAAGTACACATAGAATATAACTTTATAAATTTAAATACTTTTTAAAAAATGCTAGTGACAGTTATAAACTTAGAAGCATTTCTTAAGCTGCTAGGAAAGATTATTTGGCAGCAGTATATTACAGCTAAATTTTGCCCAGGCCTCATTTGTTGTATTTAAAGCAAGCACAGGTCTCCTCACCTCTGCAGGTGGGAACTTCAGTATGAACATAGGTTCAAAGCAAGGAACATCAGTCTGAAGCAAAGCCTCCTTATTGTTATCTAATTATGGCAAGTGGGTGTACTTAATTTGTCATCCTGTCTTTGGGCAGACTAGGTCTAACCTTTAGCCTGAATTTTATATCCTGTGGTTACCTAAACCAGTCTGCTCTTGGTCTGTGGTCAGTTCTAGCTGTGGAGGTGAAAAGTTAATTCTTTCTGCAGTCTCTTGTCTATGACCATTTCCTTTAATTCATCTTTCCTTGACATTTCTTTCTGGTCTTAGCATAAAAGCTGAAGCTGTACAGCATCCTAAGGCCTACCAAAGATCTACAGCATTCTCTTAGCATCCCCTCCATCATTCTCCATATATCTTTCCTGTTTTTAGGGTTAAGAGCTGTCTTCTTCCTCTGAATTATGCACACCTGACATAGTAGCATTTTGGTGTGTGACTGGGGTCCCAGTTATTGCTAAAAGCTAAATGATTTCTTGCATCCTGTCCAGTTCTATTTCTATGGTGAATAGATCAGATTACAGAGAAAACTATTCTGATATATGAAATTAAAATGCAGGAAATCCTGAAATCCAAACTTTTACTTATTTGACCTGCCTTCTAGTGACACTTCTGAAAATCAGACAATGGGTACTGAGAAAGTCCTTTGAAGTCAGTAGGAATCAGGCCCAGACCGTGTTAGTTGCCTATTTCTGAAAAACGCCAGACTTAAATCTGTCTTTAAATGTGTATTAGTTTAGTATCATTCAGATATTGACCATCACAAAGGGATTTAGGACACAGTTTGGCAACCACTTCGGCTGGTATTAAGTAGCGGATAATCCCATGGACTCTGTGTGATTGTCAGTCTGCCATTAATCCAAGCATACATGTTTGAAGGATCAGAACATTAGGCAACAGAGAAAATAGGTGCTGTAGGCTCAGCTTCAGCCCAAGCAGACTGCTGTTGGTGTCACGAATCGTTGTGCACTTCACCCTGATCGCCATCAGACTCCGACTCATATTGTAGCAGAGCAATGTGATGGTCAGGAAGTGGGTGATCCAAAACGGCTGCACCACCACACAGCAGGATGGAGCCTCGGTGGAAACAAGGAGTTCTACCCTTCCTTCCTACTTATACACCATCATCTACTTAGAGTTGCTAAGTAGATGAGGGACTTCCTTTTTGCCTATGTGACGTCATAGCTGCTCACTAGCTCTCTCTGTCTGGACCGGTCAAAGAACTGGTAAGCAGCTATAAGGCTGGTCCAGAAGCATAAAACTTCCCTACTGCTGCTGGGGTGTTGGGAGATGCATCCCTGTTTGGGAGAGCTGGATTCCCTGAACCAGCCATGCTGGCAAATCTGTCCCTGACATGCCTAGCACTGGTAGAGACATTATCAGCTATGCACTCCATTATCATCAGGTGGTTAATTTTATTGCTTTCTTGCTGAAAGCAAGGTAAATGAAGTAAATATAAATAGCAACCACATTCTTTCATACCTTTTTCCTTATCTGAACATTCATCATAGAACTTTGAGATACCTCTGTAGGGACACAGCAGCCCTCTCCCCTCACAATCAATATACAAGCAACACTTCACTATATCTGCCTTTAAATGAATAACTTGACAACGTCTTTTCCTCTCCACATAGGTGATTATTCCAAGGGGGAAGAATTCTGTCTCTGGTGGGGTTGATTTGTTTTGTTTGTTTGTTTCCTGGTATTTGTTTTTTTCCTGATTCTGCCTTTCTATATTTGATTTTTTTAAATCAAAGTACTAAGTATCCTTCTTTGGAATAGCCTCCTTTCAGAAAGTCTTTAGGATGTTGCTGTGCCTCCTAAGTTCATAATTCTTCTAATCTTTCATTCCATAAATTATTTGCGCTGGTTTTCTATCTAGTACTATTGCTCTCTTGAAGCAATAGTCTTTTCAAAATTGCCAATAACTGTCTGGTAAAAATTTTGCCAGCAGCAAGCCAAATAATTTGGATGTGGCATGCTAGAGCTGTGTAAGGAGGGCATATTACTGTCCATTCTTTTATTATTATTCTGTGGTGATGGAGTCCCCTATAGTTTCTCTCACTTAATCCTTATTATAACTTAAAATATAAGTGGCTTAAAAACAAATCAGGAAAATATGTAAGTTCTGTGTTAGTTTTTTTTGTGGTGGATATATTTTTGAAAATCTTAATAAATTGAGGAGATTCTTCCCATGTCAAATGCAGTTGGACAGGAGCCTAAGGAGGAACTGCTGATGCTGCTGATTATGCAGCAGAGCCCCACAGTAGCAAATCACAGTATCAAGCCACACTGATGCATGATTTTCACTCACTGAGGTGAATATGATGGCTATATAGTACAGTAGGTTCCTCTGTTGGATCTGCATTCCTGTGGGAATATTAACATTTGGAATTGCATTGAAAAGCCATTCTTTAGCTCTCAAGGGCATACGTCTGAACTTGTATGGAAGATCTCATCCTTGCATTTTTCCAATGATGAATGAGCACGATGTAATGAAAATCACAATATTTTTTATTGGCATCACTATACTGGCAAAATTTTATACTCCAAGCTCTCTCCATGAGGTAGCATGCATTCCAACCTCATTTGAATGTGGTCAGAATGTTATGAGAGGTTAAAGCTTTCTCTTTTAATGGAAATGTTTTTAACTATGTTTACTTTAATTAAGAACCAAAGCTGAACAGCTCCTTGACAATGCCTTGAACTCTCTTTCTTTTTTTTGTGCTGAAGATGATAGTTAAAGTTATCTGCTCTGCACTTTAGATGAATAGATGAGAGAAAATGATAATGTGACTGCTGACATCACTTACTACTTCGTTTCCAGGTTTCATTAACCTCTGTGTGCCAGCAGTCCAGAGAATGCACAGGTAGGGAAGTGAATCTCAGGCAGTTTTTCTTTCCCTTTTTTTTTTTTTAATTATAAAATAAATACTTTGTGTTATTATTAGTGCAGGCAATAGCAATATTTTTGAGTCTATGCAAAACATTTTGGCTAAGACCTGAGGAGGCTGACGGACTGCATTAGTGCTCATTCATTGCCAGTAGGAGTATTAAACTTAGTGTGTGGCTGGATTTTATCATCTTTTAAAATGGCATGTGATAGCTTATTCCCTGAAGAGTTCTACTGAGTCAATGCAGTTACTCATAAATATTACACGTCATTCAAAAGAACAGAAAAATTAACTAATAAAACCAAGGTACCAATGAAGGTACAAAAAAAAAAAAAAAAGAAGATGAGAGACAAATCTCTATGAGAATATCTGTGGAATATTTGCCCTTTTTCTTCACCAAAATTTTGTATAGGAACCTGCTGACGTTTGCACGCACCTCACAAAAGACTAGATTTTCACATACTTAAAGATTCAGCTGAGTATGAATTCCGAGTATTTTGTGATTTGTGATTGACCAAGAAACACACATTAAATCAGTGCTACATCCAAGTGCTACATCATTGTCATTATGAATGTATGGCTAAATGCAATGTATTCAACTGTTCTTAGAAAAATATGGATTACTAGGATGCTCAGAGCTGGAAAGATATTTGACTATTCATCTCACTTTTTTATTATGAATATTTTCAGTTAGTCTTTACAGCAACAACCCTAAAACCAAAATGTTACTAGATGTCAAAGACAGACAGGAGAATGTGAATCCAGTAATAAGAATTGGACAGAGCAGATAGGATTTACCTAACCACATCTAAATTCTGTGTGTGATAAGTCTCTTATTATATATTTAAGCATTGGCTTAAAAACATTTGGACAGCCTGAAAGCATATGGACATCCAAAAGAATTACTCCGGTCAATAAGAAGTAGACTTCTGATGCACAGGTGGTAACTGGGTATTTCAGTAGTGGACCTTTTTTAAACAGTACTTGGTGGGACTTCCACCCTGTGATGAAGTTTGCTGATGACATGAAACAGAGTGGGGAAGTGCACGCTTCGGAAGGGAAAGCCATCCTGCAGGAAGACCTGGTTAGGCTACCAAGAACCTTATGAAGTTCAACAAGGATAAGTGTAAGGTCTTGCACTGGGAAAAATAATCCAGGAGTGCAGCACAGGCTGGGATTACCTGGCTGGGGAGCAGCCCTGTGGAAAGAGACCTGGAGTTCCTGGCGGACAACAAGATCAATATGAGTCAACAGTGTGCTGCAGCGGCAGAGAAAGCCAACAGGATGCTGGCTTGCATCAACAACGGCATCACCAACAGAAATAAAGTCGTTATCCCACTCTACTCCATGCTTGTCAGGCCACACCTGGAATACTGTGTTCAGTGTTGGTCCTTGCTATGCAAATACATGTGGGCAGGCTGGAAAGGGTCCAGAGATGGACCCACAAAGATGATCCAAGGACTGGGAAGCCTGCCATATGAGGAAAGGCTGAGAGAATTGGGTTCTTTCAGCCTTGTGAAGGCTTAGGGGAGATCTTATCACCACATTCCAGTATTTAAAGGGTGGCTACAAAGAAGCTGGAGACTCCCTACTTACAAGGAGTCGGATGGAAAAGGCAAGGGGTAGTGGGTAAAGTTAATGCTGGTGAGTTTCCAACTGGACACAAGAGGAAAAATTTTCACAATGAGAACATCATGCATTGGAATAATCTTCCTAAGGAGGGGATGGATTCCCCATCATTGATGCTTTTAAGATTCAACTGGTGCTAGGTCATCTTGTCTAGACCATGCTTTGTCCAAGAAAGGTTGGACCAGATGATCCCTGAGGTTCCTTCCAACCTACTATTCCATGATTCTATAATTCAATTCTTGATCCCAAGTTCAGACCTGAAATAACTTGAGAGCGCCTGAATGCTGCTACTGCAGGCCCAGATCATGAGAAATGTTGGTATGCTCCTCAGAATAAGTAGCAATGGCAAAGGAAATCTGTTTGTCAGAGGAGACCCTCCAGATTGAACTCAAGGAAGACTGGTAGAACAGGGTAGAGGAAACCAGCTGTTGGGTTTTGTTCTTTCTTAATCGGTAAACAGAGGACACCCGTTTCCAATCTGTTAATTCAGTGCCTTTCACAGACACTAATCACATTAAAATAATGTGAAGCAATGCTTTCTATTGAAATTGTATCATTCAATATATCAGAGGAATGCATTTTCTTTTCATGATTTTAGCTTATATCCTAGCAGCAGAGCAAATGTGATTTCTTTGACTGATGGCTTGTTGTATTTGTGTGCATACTTAATCAACAATAGGCTCAACATATAAAGAGTATATGTATCTATGGAGTCACAATCAGCCACACTCTGCTGTCAACTAAGCCAGGGTAATTCAAGAATAAATGCCACTGGAATCAGGGGAGTTTCTCTGGATTTACAGTGGGTTAGCAGGGAGCAGAATCTGTTCCCCTCTCTTTAGCTGCTGTGAAATACAACCACAGTGTACATGAATGAAGCCCCCAAATTAAAATCCCTGATCTTTAATTATATTTGAATTTCCTACATCTGCATTTTGGCTTTAAATAATTTAAAAACAGGAAAAAAATAAATTATGGTTGAAGTTGAAGCTTCAGAATGATTTTAATAATCTGCTTAATTGGGGGGCAGAGGGAGACTATGCTTTGAGTTTCTGAGGTACAGACAGCACAAGCCCCTCTGGCTCCAGCCCCTCTTTTAGGGGAAAGAGATCTGATGCCTCCCTTGCTCCCCTCAAGGACAAAGAAAGTCCAGGAGTTGAAAAGCCCACTCCCTTCAGCCTTGCAAGCATGAATAACAGGATGAGGATGGCAACTTACAGTCACAGAGGGGATGTAGCAGTGACTTCACTTCCCCTCCATCTAAGATGCATTTTTTTTCCCCAAGAAGGGAATAAAGGCTGGCCCTGAAATTGTGTTGCCCTTAAGTGGAACAACTTGGGCCCTTTCTTTGTTTATTTATGTTAGAAGTGAACTTGAGCCATGTCTTGTAGCATTTGGTACGAAACTGCAAGTGCAGTGAGCATTTTATAGTTCTGCAGCTCTACATGCTTTCTGCGTTCCAGCGCAGGCCGATTCAATAAATGACTTTTATTCACTCCCAAGATTCACACTTAGCTATTCAATAAGGGCTTTAATGAAATGTTTTCATTGTAACAAATAAAAAAATAATGTAATGAGCATTGAGATATAAAATCCCATTTTCCATAATAAGGTCATTCAAATAAATCTAGCATGAAAGAAAGCAACTACTCTGTGAAGTCCCAGCAGGAACTTAAGTGGAGAGTTTGAATTTACAGAACTGGTCTACATTTCTGACTGAAGCACAATGTCTTCCCTTGCCTCACCCAAGCAGAGAACGTTTTGAGCAGTTTACTGCAGTGCCTACAGATTTGCCAGACACTATTTCTGGGTCTGGGTACAGCAGGAATTTTAGCAATTGATGTGTCTTCTGTACACAAAAACGTGTTTTAATGGATGGACTGAGAAATTTAAGAACTTTCAAAGTTAACCCTCCACAAGGAAGTCTGAATATCTTTGAAATACTGGCTCAGCCATGACACT
>JAHREE010000118.1:6945144-7328334 GCA_033628505.1 Tringa tobata
TTTCCCTGTGCTGAAAAACAATGGCAAATCTTTTAAAACCAGTGACTGGATCTAAACCTCCCTAAAAACAAGAGGGTACTCTTTCCTTTAGGCAACACTGCAAGATTTATTCCATGTGGTATTTGAGATCAGTATATTTCTCTTTGTAATTCACATAGGTATGAAAATCAAGTAAAAGGCAATAGTTCCTCACAGAACGTGTTGAATAGTAGAAATTTATATCGTGTGTGGATTTAAAAGTTTCTGTCTTGGTTGGCAGCCAGCTGAATACGAACCAGCAGTGAGCCCAGGTGGTCAAGGCCTACATCATCCTGGCCTGTATCAGGAACAGTGTGGCCAACAAGACTAGGGAAGTGATCGTCCCCCTGTACTCAACATTTGTGAGGCTACAGGAAAGACATTGAGGTGCTGGACCAGGTCCAGAGGAAGTTGCTGAGGGATCTGGAGAACAAATCTTGTGAGGAGTGGCTGAGGGAGCTGGGGTTGGTCAGTCTAGAGAAAAGGAAGCTGAAGGGAGACCTTCTTGCTCTCTACAACTACCTGAAAGGTGGTGGTAGCAAGGCGGGGGTCGTTCTCTTCTCCCAAGTCACAGGTGATAGGACAAGAGGAAATGGCCTCAAGTTGTGCCAGGGGAGGTTCAGGTTGGATATTAGGAAAAATTTTTACACTGAAGAGGTTATTAAGCATTGGAATGGACTGCCCAGGAAGTGGTTGAGGCACCATCCCTGGAGATATTAAAAAGATGGGTTGACATAGTGCTTAGTGACATGGTTTAGTGATGTGTTTTTTTGTTTTTGTCCGAGTTAGGTTGATGGTTGGACTAGATGAACTTAAAGGTCCCTTCCAACCTAGACGATTCTATGATTCTATGATCTCTACCAGTTTATCCTCTTTTCAATACATTCTAGCAAAAATTACAGTCTGATTACTCCTTTTCTTAAAATCTTTTAATTAATTGCCAGGTGCCTTGTGCATGGTGTATTCAAGGCTGGTTATTCCCTGGACTAGCTGAGCATATCACTAGCACTTATACCCTCTCTTTAAGTCACCCCTGGTTTTGAGCTGTTGTGATGGTTCTCGATTGTGATAATGTTTGGCCTTGCTTTACCTTAAGCAAAACATGCTCCCTAATCTTCTTATGGGTTCCCTGTGCCTTGTACCATGTGTAAAGAGTCCAGAAGAGACTGCTTCTGTAGCCCTGAAAGGATTTGGAAACAGAGAGGAAAGAAGCAAGTCAAAAGGGTATGGTCTGAGAGTAAGGAGTCCCAGCTTCCACTGTCCTAAGGGATTAAAGACCCCAAGAGAGGAGGGTCTTGGAGTATCTCTGGTTGAAAAGAGGCAGATTACTGCTGGAACATGTTTTGCCCCAGCACCCAAAGCCTTTGCTATCAGTGCTAACAGTCTGCACAGAGTGAGGTCCTATAACAAAGGCCTGAACTCCATCTAAACCCCTGCTGCTTCCTACTGCAGCCTCTTGCTTTTCTTGTGCCTTCTGAATCACTCAAAAGCATTTAGCTCTGTTCAGTACCCCAGCACGGGGTCATACATGGAATACAGTCAAATATTTGCATGTCATTCTGCCTGCTCTTCAGATTCTAAAATGTCCATCACTTTCTATACCCATGTACCTATTATTCTGAGATCAATATGTGACCTCAGATTTTAAGGCCAGAAGGAGCATTTAGATCATCCAGTGTGACCTTGTTTATGATTCAGACTTTATAATTTCATCCCATTCTCCCTGTATGTGAAAGCATAATGCACATCCTTAAGTAATTGCTATGCATAACATGTGGTGCTGTGTAATTTAATAAATAATAATAAAGTATATCCAAATGGCACCTCAGTATAAAAGAAAGCTGAATTCACCTTGCAATATTATTAGCCAACTGAGGATTTCAGGCATTTGCTGGAAAGTTTAATGCAAGCTTTGAAATTTGGAAAGCATGCTTCTTTGTGTAAGAAATCCTCCATTTCTCATCATGAGTTTCTCAGAAACCATTAACATTTTTTATTTAAAGTAATAAGCTCAGAAGAAGGGGATGTAGCCATGAGATAATAGCCTTTGTGAAATCACTAGGTGTGCTGAGGTGAATCCATGGGTACTCAACATAATGACAGGATCATCAGCTAATGCCTACTTTTATAGAGTTTTAATATTCTAATCACTTTTCCAAGAAATAATCTTTATATTTAAAGGTATAAGGACAGTCTTAGAGCCAAAAATGTTAAAATAATATTATGTTACTCTACGAATCTTGTAGACAATTAGTTTTAATAGAACCTAATACACCAGTCTGATTCACTAAGACAGTGAGGTTTTCAGCAAAAAGAATTACAGAGGCTATGCCTGCTCATTATATTTCAGCTCTAAGCCAATTCAGCTTCCCTTCCTCAGAGTCCTCAGGCTCTTCTGCTTGGTGTCTTGATTAGGATGGCAAGGGATCCCAGTGGTCCCTTGTGGCTGGTGTTATGATTAAGCCTCCCCTGTGGCTGGAGTTCCAGCATGACTGTGGAAGTCAGGACACACATATTTGACTCCAGACTCACTCACACGTTGTTCCTAGACAGGAATCCCTATTTCTACCATCTATGAAACAGAGATTAAACCATGCCTGTTTGCCAGAACTCTTAATAGAGTGGTGATTATGTGGAAGGTTGGAGACCCCCACAAATACAAATATATGTACAAAGAACTGTCCTTACAGGACCTGTTAGGAAAAAAGTTGTTACTATTAAAAAAAAAATTTCTTCAAGCACTGTTAGTTTCTTGGCTGCCAAGGGGGAGTTAGCAAAATCTCATTGTGAAAAGGGGAAAGCAGAATTGGAAAATACCAATATATGCAACCATATGCTGCAGAACCTACTGTGTTAGAGCAAAAACTTCCTTGCTTTGCCAGCCATTTATTTTTTGCAAGTGGGAGTTCACTGTTTCTGACAATTAATGCAGTTCAAATTACAGGGAAAGTGGTTTTGTTTGCTTGCATGCCTTCTTGGTGCAGTGTGTTACTCAGCATTCACTTCTCCCAGGACAGTCCCAGAAATATCAGATGTACAACTCACTCTATCTGCAGGTAAAATATCTAACCTGATTTAGGGATAGGCACCCCCAGAGAGTATGGTGTCTCTGTTTTTATGTCTCTAACACAAGCGGAATAAGTAGCCTTTTGAAGAAGCCTAACAGGACTAAATTAGATCAGCTGCCTAACTTTTAATGGGTATAATTAGGTGAGGAGAATATTTTAATTTACCTTGAGGTGCTAGTACCTTAAAAATGCTTTCTCATCCAGACCTACAGGCAAATCTGCAAACACATATATACATGCTACATCTGGTTGAAAAGAGCTGTCAGAGATTGTCCTCAATTATGAGACAGTTTCCAGTTTGTCCAAATAGGCCTCTGCAAAGGAACGAAATGCTAAACTCATAAAATTACTAGTCAGGCTACAACCATTTAGCAAGTACCTAATAAATACAATTGTTGAAAAGATATTTCAAGATGAGCAGGCAAACTTATCCTCTCATCATTTTGCAGATCACAAGGTCATATAAATTTTCAAACAAGAAGGTTCATTGCGTCTGGGATAAGGCTGTGTATGATGGCACAAGAAAACGCGACCAAATAAAAGGGGTTTATTAACTGTATTCTATAAAATAGCCATAAGATCATTTTACTCATGTGCTTTCAGTTATGATTAAATAGTAGCCATGGGGTTATTTTCTGATTATTTCTGACTGAAAATTCAAACATTTTCAGTATTATAATGATTTTACTACACTGCTTGTGATGCTACTGAGATCTGAGCATCCCCGTATTAAAGTAAGCAAGAAACATAATGTTACTCAAGTTACATTTTCCACTTGAACTGGCAATGAAATTGTGCATTCCTAAGACACAGGAAAAAATCTTTGAAAACTAAAAGCAACCAACAGTACATACTGGGATGTCAATGATCCATAAAGGCTATATATAGATTTATATAGCAGATAAATACTATGCTGTCATTAGACGGCAAGTAAAAGTTTAATATTTGGATCCTATGTCAGATTTCTGCAGAACATTACTCTCCAACAGAGAGTATAAAATCCTCTTCAGGAGGACAGCAAATCAAAAGACAGCGTTCTCGACAACCAGGCAGCCAAGTCAACCACACGATTCAATGTTAGCCTCACCAGGGATTCAGTGAGAAGTTTGCAATGTAAAGGGACAAGGAAATTATCTTGATCCATTGTGGCAGTTCCTGGTAAACCTATGAGACAGCAATACCACCAGTTCATGTCATAGCTGGCATTGCAAATTCACACACTAGGTGCTCAGAAAAAGTCATCTCAGTCGCTGCAGTAGTTTTGCTCTATGTTCAGCTTCAGTTCATGGTGGCTTCCTATTATAGAATTAGTAACTGTCTTAAACAATGAATTGTACTTTAGGGTTTTTATTTTTTCCTTTTCTGGCAATTTGCTGTGGGATTTCCCATTGTCCCTTATGGCTAAATTAGGGAGATATGCAGAGACTATTTCTGTTTTCCATAACTCAAGAGGGGTTAAGAAAGCTCATCACTGTAAAGGGCCAGCCACGTGATATATTTTTCTTCTATGAATCTAAGCCCAAATCAGACTAATTTTTCCTTTAACTTTTTTGTCCTTCCTGTAACCTGAATCACTCTTGCTGCTATGCACAGAAGACCCAAACAAATGTCTCTTTCATGAGGGCTTTGTCTGCTTTAAATATCAAAAGAGTTCTTCCTTTACAATATGATGGCCAAAATTGTATTGCTCTCTTCCAGCTGTCAAACAATATGCCTGAACCCTCTTTGCTTCCAAATAGTCCACACATCCTAGTATTCACCTATTTCTATTTAATTTTCACTATCCGCATAGTAATCAAGATGGTGATATCATGGGCTTTAAATTTACCAGTGGCCAAATTTTGTAAACATCCTTGTCTCTGTTGTCAAACCTATCTGGTCTCCTAACTGCTGAAGTTCACATCTCTTAAGAAAGGTTCAGTTTTTGAATATTACATAATGCCTTTGCTATGTTTTATTTTGAGCTGCAGTCTCTGGGCTGGTTTCCATAGGAGATGTAAGCCTGGTGGAAGGTCAGCCTCTGTCCTAGGCATGTGTTCCCATCTTCCAGCAGTGTAGTCACGCTCCTTCTTCCTCACACTTCAGTGACTTCATGAAACTTTACATAGCTTCAACAGGAAAGAACGCAGAGAACTTGAACTTAGAGCATTCCCAACCCTTGTTTGAAGTCTTTGGAAAGCTTTTGAAGGGTATGGGTTGGGGAGAGCTGATAATTTTGTTGTTCATAAAGGTCAACCTGGATGCAAGGACACATAGTCGCACTGTTTGGCTACAGGGCTTCATTCCAACAGTGAAGAAGGCCTGGAGACCTAACCTATTCCAGGGCCACTTAAATGCTAGTTTAAAGAATTAAACGGATCTTATCCAAAACATATGGACCTGGTGATCTATCACACAGAAATCTGTTGATGCTGTACAATGCAAACATTATTCTAGAACTATAACTTGAAGGACCTACACATACCACGTGTTGAAATCTTACCCCTTATCAGTGTTACCCACAACCGAAGTTAAGATAATGACATTATTCATTATGTCATTTCCTGAACCAGTAACAAATCACAGACCAATACCTGACAAAGACATTTTACGGTTTGGTAGTCAAGAATAGTGGTGTATTCTGGGCCTCACATATAGCTGAAGCTGAAAATCCCACAATCTGAAAGTGGTTAAAAAGGTAAAGGGAGATGAAGAAAAGAAAAGCTCTCATGTTTTATCATTTACTGCTTTCAAATGCTTTTTTCAGGAATGAACTTACAAGGTACTGAATTTCTTAGCCATTACTCTGTTGTAAGAAGGATTCTTCTTTTTAAGTGCTGAGTGTATTACTTTAAAGAGTTAAAAACTGAATAAAGTGAAAATGTAAATTATTTCCATTTTGTTTTCAAGTTATTTTGTTTTGCTGTGATGCATAAATTTTAGGGAGATCAAATCATCATTTGATTCCCATATACTCCCACACCACAGTTTTGATTTGAGTTTTTTAAAATCTACTTTTAGTGTCATATCAGAAACTATGTATCTATTATTTAGATGCAGATTATCTCATTGACTACTCAGCAGTTCTATCAACTCATGCAGTACCCTCAGTACAGTGATACACACTTATCAATACCTCAATAAGAACTTCCTGGAAATTTATTTTCCCCACCTTTACAAAATTTTAGCTTGTCATCCGAAATCTTTGTCTTCATTGAGCACTCAAAACAGGGAAGATAAGGAAATATTTAGGTAAATAAAGATTTGTTAAGGCTCTTTTGCTAGCATGAACTGAATAAACTTTATTCCTGGTTTATCTTGATGTAACCAGAATTAAGTACTTCCTGTAAAGGCAATCCAGATCTCACATAGCTAATACAGGACTATTCACCCCCCAAACAGAGGAATTTGACTGCCTATATAAACACTTCCTTTCCATCTCACTATGCTTCCTCTTGCTATTATTATTGTTGCTATTATACAATTACTATATTATAATTATGGTAATTTTTAAATAAGTTTTCCTTTTTACATAGACATCAGTTCAATTTTACACCTCTCACTTTGAAACTATGTTAAAAGTTCTGGAATTTTTTCAGAGAATTAGGCCAGGAGGGAGTACTGGGAACATGGAGTGTGAACTAGTTTTACCCAGTTTACTCTCTCAAAACTTCTGAGTCATAAAAAGCAAACAAAGAAAGCTGTCATCATCATACCCTCATGTTGTCTCAGTCACTTTATCAAACAAAATAACCAGTGTTATCATTATATCATTATTATTAACTGAGACAGTATTTGGAATTTTAAGCAGAGAATGGGCAGTATTGTATCATGTGTTGCTGAAATACCAAATAAGATGCTTAAGTGTATAGCTTTTTTAAAAAAAATAAATGCTTCCCTTGTAAGGTAATGGTTTAGCTTCTTAATCTATATGTTCTAGTCTGAATCACCTACATGTATCTAATTCAGATTTCCTGAGAACATGTTTTCTTTTCTTTTTTTTTTTTTGTTTGAATTGGTTTGGGTTTTTTATGAGGAAGAAATAAATGGGGTTGTGAAGGCTGGATGCTCTAGAGGCCATGAGATGGTGGATTTCTGGATCCTGAGAAAAGACAAGAAAAAGCAAGATCACAGCCTTGGATTTCAGGAAAATAGACTTTGGCTGTTCAGAGATCTACTTTGAAGAATCCTATAAGTTGTGGTCCTAGAGAGAAAAGAGGTCAAGGAGAGCTGGTAGATTTTCAAGGATCACCAAGTTCAGGAATGGTCCATCTCCATATAGAAGAGGTGACAGGGTGCTGGATGGACAGGAAGCACCAGAAAAAACTCATACATAAAAAGGAAGCATACAAGAGATGGAAGCACGAATGGATGACCCAGAAGGAACGTAGAGACATTGTCTCAACGTGCAGGGAAAGGATTAGGAAAGCCAAATCCCATCTACAGTTGAATCTAGCAAGAGATGGTGAGGAGTAATGAGAAAGGCTTCTACAAGTATAACAGCAGTGAAAGGAAGACCAGGAAAGTGTGAGTCCACTGCTGAATGGACAAAGGACCTGGTAATGAAGGTCACAGAAACCAATGAGGTATTCAATGCACTCTTCATCAACAAGACCTGCCTTTGGAAATCCCAGGTCCCTGAGAACAGTGGGAAAATCTGGAGCAAAGACCTACCTTTAGTGGAGGAAAATCAGGTTAAGCAATGTTATAACAAGCTGAACATATACAAGCCTGTAGGATTTGATAGCATGCGGCCACGAGTGCTGAGGGAGCTGGCACATGTTGTTGTGAGGCTGTTCACCATTATCTTTGAAAGGTCAGGGTGAGAAGGAAAGGTTCCTGAGAACTGGAAGAAAATAAATGTCATCCTTTCTTGGAGAAAGGCAAGCAGGAGGGACTGAGGAACCACTGGCCTATCAGCATCACTTCAGTCTTGCACTGCAAATAATTCTGGAAGATAATTCCAAACCTATTAAGGAGAAGAAAAACACATTAAGGACAAGGAGGTGATCAGAAGAAGTCAGCATGCATTTACAAAGGGAAAATCATGCCTGACCAGCCTGATTGTCTTCTATGATTCAATGACTAGCTCGATGGATGAGGACATTATTTATCTTGACTTCCAAGCCTCCCATAGTATCCTCAGGTAAACTGATAAAGTATTCACTAGATAAGTGGACAGTGAGGTTGACTGAAAACTCTCTCATATGCTGAACTTGAAGGATTGTGATAAGCAGCACAAAGTCCAGCTGGAGGCCAGTCACTAGTGGTATACCACAGGGCTCACTACTGGGGCCAGTACTGTTCAGCACCTACTAATGCAGCCTTCTGGCCTGCATTAGGATGAATGTTGCTATCAGGTTGACAGAGGAGACTTGTGCTCAGCCCAGGTGAGACATCTGGAGTGCTGGGTCCATTTCTGGGCTCCCTAGTTCAAGAAGGACTGGAGCAAGTTCATTGAAGGGATGCAAAGTTTTTTCAAGGTCTGGAAAATCCTTCTTATGAAGGAAGGCTGACAGAGCTGGAACTGTTTAGCCTCAGAAGAAAAAGCTTTGGAGTAATCTTATCAGTGTGTATGAATACATGATTTAGGGTGGGGACTAAAGACAGTAGCACTATCTTCTCAGTGGTGCCCAGTGAAAGGACAAAAGGTAATAGGCACAAACTGAAGTACAGGAAATGCTGTTTAATCATAATAAAAAACACTTTCTTACTGTGAGGATGGTTGAACATGCAAACAGGTTTCTGAGGAAGTCTGGGAAGTCTCCATCCTTGAAGATATTCAAAACCTGACTGAACACAGCCTTGGTAAACCTGTCCTGGTTGACCCTGCTCAGAACAGGGCTTGGACTAGATGAAGTCCACAGGTCCTTTCCAACCTAAACTGTTGTGTGATTCTGTGATACTGCCTAGGAAGTTTTAGTGCTAGAAAGTCTGATATGAATTTTAAATGAAAGCACCATGAACGTTGCAATATTTTCCACTTCAGGGGGGAAAAGGGAAAGAAAAATGAAAAAATAAAGAAAAAGAAAAAAGACCGCACCATCACCACCCTCTTGGGTGCCTCTCAATTAAAAACTGATATTTGTTTGAAGTAATTCTTTCAGAAATCCCAGTGTGACTGAGGCTTTTATAAAAGCTTTTGTTTACATGCATTAAATTACAACAGTTTTCCAAGAAATCTGTTTTCATTCAGTTATTTACTCTCAAAAACAGGTTTCTTGAGACCGGGGAGAAGGCTGCTTGTGACCATATGGAATTCTCTGACCATCACAGCTTCCCCTTGGAAGTTCCCATCTATCTATCTTTTGCAAATGCAAATCAATCTGACTCTATAACACTTTCCAAGGCAATAAAAGTTTATAATGCATTTGGAGGCCACTACACAGAAGAAAAGAATACTTTCCCACCACACTCCCCCTTTTCTTTCACCCCTCCAAGGAAAATTGAAAAAAAAAACCAACCAACACTATACATTTGCACTTGAACTAAAATAGTAGTTACATGAGAGTGGAAAAGAGAGAGTCCTGGATCTGAAGTGAACTCCAAGCATTTAGTGGTCATAAGTATTATACAAGCCTGTAAATTAAAGAGTGTATAACTCATAAACCAAACGTCCCCCTCCTGTGTGTGTCTCTCTCTCTGCCTTTTTTTTTTTTTAATTGAAGCCAAATTCCACTTTCAGCCAGCAGAAATTCCCCACCCCCCAACCCCATTGTTGGGAATCTCTGGAAAGGCCAGATGTTGGTGGCAGTAATTTAGGGGATCGAGGAATGCCTGCAATATCCACTGCCCTCTGGAGGAGGACCGCATGGTTGTGCTGCTGGAACCCTTCTGCCAGTGCAGGCTGTAATGCATTGTATGCTTCTGTTGTGGTTTTGCCTAACAACAAATGGGGATTAAAACTGGAAACTACTTAATGGTGCAAAAAATTAACATAGCCCCTAAAGGCTTGGAAATTTAAATCTCAGTTTGTACTCACTGATATTCTGTGGTGTGTCATGTTAATTCATGTCCTATTTTTATGTCTTATTATGAGAAATGTTGCTTATTATAGAGGGAAAAATCTGTCAGATATGATCAATGCCTTAATGTCTAAGATAGTAGTCTTGTACCCACACAGGCCTAGGATTTAAAAGAAACAAAGTTTTTAGGGAGGTGGAATTTTTGTCTTTTAGAAAATCTGGCATGAGTGAAAAAGTACATGCTTTTCAGGCACAGTTCTTCAGTTTTTAAATTCAGAGGTACTGAGATGTGTACAGATGAAGTAGATGAATATCTGTGGTCATATACTTAATAAACTGAAGAACCAAATTCAAACTTTCCCACAGTATAAAAAAAGTGGAAAAATAATGAATGATGAGCCAAGTCCTAAGTGCTGAACAACGATACAGTGTCATGACTCTTCAGATTTACAGAAACATTTTCAGGTAAAAGTAAGCCATAGCATTTCAGTTTTATAAACATAATTTTAACACTACAAACAAAAAATGTTGCCATATTTTGCTTTTAAGTACAGCTACAAAAAGTTCAATAAGATACAAAACTGTCTTACCATAATTATAAGCCAAAGATTCCAGTGTTGGTACATGAAAACTTTAGAGATAAATTGACTACACACAGTAGTAAAAATGGTTGGTCCCTTTGTCATTGTGGTAGATAGAAACATAAACATCCAGTACAAATGGCAGAAAAGAAATCTGATTATTTTTAAAAATCTTTTTTTTGTAAAACGAAGAATTTTCTTAATTGCTATGAGCTAATATAAAAGTGTTTCTTAAAAAATCAAAGCCCTTGAAAAGAGACAGATTAAATAGCCTGACAAACAAGATCTAATAGAAGTCATAAAGTCCTCTATTTAATCCAACTTTTAAGTCATCCATCATGATCCGAGTACGAAATATTAATAGGAAGAGATTTGTTCTGGAAGGGTTTAATATTTAAAACAGACCACTTCCCAAGATTCAGTCTCTCAATAATCCTTCCTTTCCCTCAGAAAAGCAGAATTGAGAGCTGTGAGACCAATTGATTGCACATATTCAGGAGGAAGCCTCCCAGAAACCTTTTTTAACTATTTGTGTAAATAGATGACCTCACAGCCAGCTTAGGATGAGACAAGATATAGAGCCACCAAGAACAGCAGTACTCTCTTCCTCCCCCAAAATGTGCATGGCTTCTCTCTGGCTCCATCCGTGATGCAGACCTCTACTGAGACATCATGGACCACTCCTACACTGCTCTCCAAACCTGCCCAAGCCTTTCTGGTTCTTCATCTACCTCATCCTTGCTGGCCTCCCTCAGTTCTCAACACCTCCCTACATGCACTCCTTGAATATTATGCGTCATTATCAAAAAATTCAATTTTGCTCTTGGGGGAAGCCTTGGAAGTGAAGTGAATGTTGCCTCCACAACTGAAAAGCCTTGAGTGGGTCCTGGCACTACATGAGGAATTGTATTATTCAGTGAGGAATGAGATCTGAAGAGCCCTATTCAGTCTATGAATCATTTACTCAAAAGACTACAATAGACACCAGGCAGAAAATAGTATGAATACATAAAAAAAAAAAAAATAAATGGCAGCCTCAATCCTGCAAACACTTATGCGTGTACTTAATGTAATGTGGATGAATATTGATTTCAATGGGAGTGCTTATATGCATAAAGCAAGGCATATGCATGCTTATAGGATCAAGGCCAAGATTCTTAAGTACTGCAAGCTGAGCTTTAATGACTGATAAAGCAACTTCGAAATACACAAAAATATGTCAAAGAAATATTCAGGATTCCTGGCTGGTTTCAGTGCTTATAAAATGGTATCTCTGCTCTCAGTCTGAAATAAGAAAAATAATTTGTTAGTAAATTAATGACAATCACTTAAAATTAGAATGGACTATAACGTATGAGCAAAAGGAACACACATATGTGGCTGAATAATTCTACCTCCTGCTAGAATACATCCATTTCTGTTAATATGGCAGCTATTGAAAAACGCACAGAAACATAACAGTTTATGTCAAGAAGGTGAATGATCCTCCCATTTGCAACCACCAGGGAAAATTAAAGATGGAATGGAATTACTCACAACAGAATTCATCCTGTATACAAACTGGGAGTTGTGAAGCCAAAGGGTGCTCATTTCAGGCTCCACTGTACAGTTTAAACAAGTTCCCTTTGAATGTAGGTCTGAATACTGGCCACATGAATTATCTCATGTTCTGTGTCATAGTACAATTTGAAACACTGATCTAACATTCTACTAAAATTATTTTTTCCTTCAGGCTCTATAAAAAACATGGACGTGAAATGTCGGTTTCTTTTTAAATGCTCTCATGAAGACTTTAATTGCATTACCAAAATGACAGTGCGGGACAGTGACTGGTAACTTAATGCTGAAGACTTTGAAAACCTTAGTCTTAATTCCTCACTCAGTAACAACCCAACTAATTCAGCAGTGATTAACATGGAAAACAGACCCTCAACTCAGCCTGAATGCCTAACTGATACTGTTTTCAATTATTGTGACCGCTATGGTCTTTAACAATCCTGAGTGAGAATGCACTGTTTGTGAGCACTACTGGTTTGACAGAGGACAATATTCCAACTTTCCAGACAAACTACATACCTAAATCTGTTTTTAAAGGTATACTACATATTTTAGAAAGCCAAGCTGAGGGGAACTCTAGGAGTACCTCACAGGAAGGAGATGACAACAGTCTCCCAGGGAAAGAGGCTCAGCTGAGCACTTAAAGAATGTGTGCAGAGCACTATGGTGAAAAGGCTGTGCCATCTCCAGCCCTGAAGTTAGGTGGTATAGCCCTGCCAGATGCGTGGTGCCCACACTCAACAGCTTAGAGCTGTCATGGAGGAATCTTCTCTGAATGTGAGGTGATTGATAAGTGTCCGTTCAGAACTGGTCACCTCTGCTACCATTACCAGCTCACAGCTACCAGTATCTGGTGCAAATGGAGTTTTGCTGGAAATTTCATCTTCAGAAATCCCTCAAATTGTTGCATGGGACTAGGATTCCTGTGCTCTTTCCACTTTGCTCCAGGATGACCAAAATATTAATAATCAACTATAACAACAAATTGCTAGCTTTCCACCTACAGTGCCTCAGCATCATTGGCCAAGGAGATAGAGTGTCCTCTACTTCACAGTCTGGTTTTCCCTGCCTATCTAGGGGACTATTGCAGAGACATACACCCACTTGAATTGTTTGTGACTCAAGGTAAGTTCTACTCTGCTCTCTAAAGACCTCAAGAGCTGGTTGCACTCTGACTTACCTTTTTCCCCCTCTTCCTGCCGTGTGCCTTCTTGAGGACATTTCCAGCTTTCCGTATTTGATTAACAGCAATACAACTCTGTAACCACTATTTGCCAGTCTGTAATGCCTTGAGTGTAAGTACAAAAAGAGCACAAAGAACACATTTAAAAGAAGAAAAGATCATGCTTTTTTAGTATGTAAAGTGGCTATTTTAATAAAACTTTGTACTGCCCAGTGCAGAATTGCAGTGCTTTTCTTCTGAAATTGCACTTTAACATATCATTCCTTGCCCCATCCCTACAATTTTCATCATGTCTATATTCATCAACAAAAACAAAAACAATAGAGGGATAGCCCAGTGAAATTAAACTGTTACCCCAGACAAAACAGGAAAAATCAAAACCCAAACCTGCGAACTTGGAGGATGGGGCTTCAAAATAGTTATGTGCACTTTAAAACCAGATCTTTAGCTGACGAAAATCAGCATGCCTCTCCTGAAGCAAATGAAACGATGCCAAAACATGCCAGGCGAGTATTTGACACTCAGTTGTGCACAGCAATTCCCTGGTCTGTGGCCGCTTACGAACAGTTGAACTGGCAGTTTGCTCAGGCAGGTTTTCGACTTGTCCGTGGAACTGCAAGAATTTTCTCACCTCTCATCAGCATAGATCTGCAGCCAACATCTTTAAAAATCCGTCCCAATCTCATTCAGCTTAAAGTTGTACATTAAAATAAGGCAAGCCGTGAGATGAATTAGAGGCGAAGGGCCTCATTGCACACTTGAACTCTATGTGCGGCTTTCGTTGACATTAGTGTGAGCTGTGTCTGCAAATCAGTGGCCCCCCTTTGTTATAGAGTAACAAATCTTTAGCACACAGCCTGCTTCTGACAGAGCCAAAGTCTTCCTTTGAACAAGCACATTCTTCCCTCAGATTCACGCAAAGCCATCAACCAGTGTTGCCAGATGACACGCTCAGAAAATCAGGATGCTGTCTTGGACCAGTAGGGTAGAGACGGACTGACAAGGACTGTATAAATCTGGAAAAATCAAGAGTTCTACTACTTACATGAGATATCAGGAAAAATACCTCCAAAATAAGAGCATCCTAATTTTGCTCATGGTAACTGAATCCTAACACTAATTGACAGCAACACCAGTTACAGCAGAAATGTGTCTGAGGTGTAGGCAAAGAGTAATGCAGGGTCATAATGCAAATTTCTCATCACATACAGTTAAGGCTCTATTTTCCAGGAACTAATTTAAACACTTTTAAAAGTATAAGTTTTTTTAAGTATGCTAAGCATCCAAAATCTTCTGTTCTGGCTCTGTCTGTAACCAGATTTTCCAAAGGTCTCTCTTTCCCAATGCTGAGAACTTTTGCAGACCTGAGTCTCAGTCTGAAAATTTCTGAAATGTTGACTGTATAATGTAGCTAACTTAGTCAAGAAAGGCACATAGCTCTGCTTTGGAGTCCAGTAAGTAAACTCCAGTCATGGAGCACAAATTGCTTACACATAAAGAAAAAATGTTCTGTTCTTGAACTTCTAACCATGAAATGGTTAAAAATATTGAAGGGCCAGAACTATCAGCGCTGAGAGAGAGTGAGAGAGAATGGAAGGAGTGTGGTACTGCACTTTGCAAGCTCAGCAATTCTTCAGATGTGGTCTGGCATCTAGTTCATAAAGTCAAGCAAATCTGCTCTTTTCAGTCATATATACAGACACATATGCACCAGCAGAGATATATACATAGATTTTAAACTCTCTGAAGAGTAAAATAAAGCACTATCATGTACATCTTTTGTAGGTCAGCAGAAACAAATAAATGAAATTTTTTTTTAAAAATCATTGCTTTGTAGCATATCAGCACAAAAACACTAGCTGAAAGTTTCAGTTATGTGGCAGCTACGATAGGTTTTCTCTAAGAAGACACTGACAATTATATCATTTGAACTTTCTGCTTCACTTTGAGTTTCTCCTGATTATGTTTTTTATTGGAGTTGATAAGGACATGTTAACAGAAAGTAATTTCATCCAAAACCCACTCTTTTGTCAGAGTAATTTCATTGAAACAGAGTAATTTGAAATTTTTTTGGCTAGAAACTTTTTGAGGTCTCTCTTGTTAATTCTGATTAGGGAGAGAAAAGGAGAAAAGCAGATGGAGGGGAAGAAAACCAGAGGAAGAGAGGAGGATGCATGTGCACATTCATGTAGGAAAAAGAATTTTGGCACACTTTTGGGCAAACGGATGAGAGAGGAAAAAGCAAATTCCAGAATGTTGAAATACAGGCATGAAATCGGATTTTTCTCCCTAGGTCTGCTCCAGTTTTTTCTTATTGGAGTGCAGGATTTCTGTTTTCTCTGTGCTCTTTCTTCCAAATTTTCCATGGAATGTGGGATTTCTTTCACTGTGCCGTACTCAGCAATGCCCATGAAACCATACGTAACACAAAAGTTAGATTGGTCATAACAGCTATCTAGAACAAGTTACAGTAGGGACAGTAATTTTTTTTTTTCAGTGTGGCAAGAAAGAAAATAAAATGTTCAAGCCTTAGGATTGGATAATAGTATTTGAGGTGATGACTAGAGATGTTTTTTCTAAGCAACATGAAGATATCCCAACTCAACAGTGGGGGATTTAGTAATAGACTACGAGGTAAACAAATAAATCTCTGCAGGTTGAGAAAAATGTGTGGCTTATCAGTGTAGACAGTAGATCTCATTCCCTTTGTCTTTTGTCAAATAAATAATGAAAGAGGCATTTTTTAATGCAAAAGAAAACAAGATGTTTGGTAGATCCCTCTCCAGACTGGAGTTCTTATGAAAGATTTAGACAGAGTGAAAACGTGTGTGACTTTCTCAGTCTGCATGAAGCAGCATCCGATTTTTCACACTATGTCATGCCAACTTATAGTAATAAGAACCTATTGTTCCTACAGAAAATGGAAAATAGTATCTAACAATAAAATAAATGCATCTTTGGCTGAGAACACTCACTGCCATGTTTTGGGTCATTCACCTGAGCAAATGTACAGGGTGCTACACAGCCCTTCTGTAGCCTGTTTTTCCACTTCCTTGAAGCAGAGCAGGTATGTTGTGATACCTAGAATAAATGTGGAAACTCAAAGCTTTTGCACTTTTGGCACAGATGGGCCCAAAGGAAGCCTAGTTAATAAATTTTACTCTGCTTAGAGCAGGTTAGCAACTGTGATGAACTATATCCAGTTTTCCTATCTACTCTTCTGTCCGTCTATGCCGGTTATCTGTCCTTTCTACAGCTTGGTTTCAATGGGACATTGTCCCAGTCCTACAGTAAGTATATCATTCCTAAAATTGATAAAGAACCAGAAGAACATTCAGCAAAAATGATAGGTTGTGAACACAGCATACTCTTTGCCTGAGAAACTGATACCACAAGGTCACTGTGGCCCAGGAGCTGGACAGCATTCAAAAAAGCTGGACTTTTTCAGGGTGAACAAATACTCTAAGATATTATTCCACATGGGCGTGTGCATATGCATTTTAAATACATACATGCATGCATACATATGTATATATATACATAAAATCAATATGTGAAAAGCAAGGACTGATTCATAAGTGAAACCAATATATATTGAGACTAGGGAAGGCACTTTATTGGGATTGATTATTCCTCAGCTTCCCTGTTGTGTTTTCTCCTCTAAAGTAGCCTGCACCAACTCTTGCAAAAGATCATGTCGCTTGCCTGACCCTGTATGCCATCTCCTAAAAGTTTTCAGCAAAATGAAACTTCTCAGACTTCAGTGCAAGCACCCAAGGTCAGGGAGATAACCCCACCATGCTACACTCCCTGTGCTTTAGCTGCCGTTCCTTGTAAAAGGAAGAACCTCAGACCTGCAGCTTATGATAGTCAAAACCAGTCATAGAGACTTCTGGGCCAGGCCAGGTCATGTCTGGTTTGTCAGAGTGTTATAATGGTGTTATAATACACATGATTATAATGGTGATATCATAGCCTTAGAGATCAGTTTAGGAAGTTTACTAAACCATGCCTTTCTTTATAGCCCATGCTTCCCACTTTCCATGCTTCACACTTCTACTCCAGAGGCAATAGGGTGAAAGCAGCTCAGGGCCATGCTGACATAACACAGCTGAAGATCAGGTTTTCTGTAGCCTCTCTTGCCTTGCAGCCTGTGACTCTGGGACTGTTGATGCTAAGACACTACAGATTTCTCTCTGTCTAATATCTAATGGTGCCCTGATGTCACCACCTGGGTAGATGGGACAAAGACAGGCAGACAGTGTCAGGGGAGGGAAGGGCATGGCTGGACCAATGCAAGGCAATAACAAAAAACACCCAAGGCATTCCCCGGAAATTACCCACCATCCCTACTTCAGCCTAAGCTTGTGTCCATGTAATGTTGAGATCACATTCAAAATATACATGGCCTTCATCCTAAAACCTTTACTTGTAACTAATGACAATGTTAAATTTAGTGTCTTACGTCTAATTTTTCTATTTGATAAATTATGCTCGTTATTACCAGATTGAGGTTCACCATAAAACAGCTGCAAATTGTCTATTGATACATTCTTTTTCTTCTATTTCTTTCTCCCCTCAATCCAATTCTCTGCTGTATAGCAATTGTATTTGCCTGGGACTATGGAAAGAGTTAGGTAAATCAATTTTAAGCAAACCATATATTGTATGCTTATATAGTTTCATTTCCAATAAATAACCTGGAATAGCTAGTCAACTTTACATGCAATCTTAATTTGAGTTTCATATGCATAACGGAAGCAAGGAAAAATGGGACAGACTTGAGAAGGGAAGAAAGATTATGTGGCTACAAGCACAGCGCGATGTAAACTCATTTACAAGGGCATCTGCATCTGTATGTCCAGTCAAGTGGCACAGTGAATTGCGAGGGGATTATTGATTTCAAAATGACTTAACTGCAGTCATGCAGTACTGAGAATACCTTATTGCTTCCCTTAGCTTCATGTACCAATTTGATCATATTTTGTGTATGTCTCAGCAGTCACACATGTAAGTCCTGGAAATAAGGTGATTAAAGGGTAACAAACACCAAAAAAAAGAAAAAAAAATGAAAAAAAATGAAAGAAAGGAGTCTTTCACCACATAAAAGAATACATTTTCTCTTCATTTTCAAAAGCCACAAATAGTATACTTATCTTTTTACAGACTAGGGGATGAGGTGTTAGAAAGCAGCACTGAGGAAAGGGACTTGGGGGTTCTGATGGATGAGAAGCTGGACATGAGCAGGCAGTGGGCACTTGCAGCCCAGAAGGCCAATCGCATCCTGGGCTGCATCAAAAGAAGTGTCGCCAGCAGATCCAGAGAGGTGATTCTGCCATTTTACCCTGGTGAGACCTCACCTGGAGTGTTGTGTGCAGGTCTGGAGCCCTCAATATAGAAATGACATGGACCTGATGGAGCGGGTCCAGAGGAGGGACACAAAAATGATCAGGGGGGTGGAGCACCTCTGCTACAAGGACAGGCTGAGGGAGCTGGGGTTGTTCAGCCTGGAGAAGAGGAGGCTTTGGGGAGACCTAATAGCGGCCTTCCAGTACCTGAGGGGGGCTACAGGAAGGCAGGGGAGAGTCTGTTTACAAAGGCCTGCAGTGACAGGACCAGGAGCAATGGCTTTAAGTTGGGAAAGGGCAGATTTAGATTGGATATTAGGAAAAAGTTCTTTACTATGAGGGTGGTGGAACACTGGAACAGGTTGCCCAGGGAGGTGGTTGAGGCCCCTTCCCCGGAGATATTCAAGGTGAAGCTCAACGAGGCCCTGGGCAACCTCATCTAGTTGGGGGTGTCCCTGCTGACTGTGGGGAGGCTGGACTAGATGACCTTGAAGGTCCTTCCGGCCCGGACGATTCTATGATTCTTTTTGGATACCTCTCTTGAAACAATTAAAATGCTACTTCTTACAGCAATGCTGAGAACAAGCCCTCTGAAAATCAGGTCCCATCCAAACTGGAGCCACCCAAACAAATTTATGTCACTTTAAGGTTTGAATTTTAACTTCCGGAGTCAGCATGGGTACAACTTTCTGAATGTGTGCATAATATGGAGTTAACAGAACTGAAATGGCCATTGCAAGCTCTCAGAACATCTATGTGCACAGAGGCCTGCTAACTTTTAAAAACTGTATTTCAAGAGGAGCAAGAAATAAGCATCGTCTCCCCTAACATATGGATTAAAATTTTTACACTGAAAGTAATTAAAATACCATGACAAATTAAGAGCTGATAAAAGGCCACAGCTAAAGATTTATGATCTTTTTTTTTTAAAGCATCTTTAAGCTTTACCAAATGTACAGTGTTCCATGTACTTCATCTCTAACATCTGAATCCAGTTAGCAATGATTTTCAACTAACAGGGTGTTCCTTTGCATCAAAATGTGTAGCAAGATCTCTGTGTTACGCATGTCATCTTATGACAGTCAGTTAGCTCTCTTGCTGAAGTGCATTAGGAAACTGTTTTAAAGAGCTTGCACCTTTTGTCAGAGTGGTTAAAAAAAACCCCAACATTGTTTAACAGCCCTGTATGTCTTACCGTTATACTCTCCACCTTTTTCAAAGGTCAGGGAAGTGTCATATTGTGACTATACTAATTTATTCAGAAAGCACAGCTTAACTCTTCCTATGACTTGTTAAAATCATGACAACACCATATCGGGCGGGGGGGGGCAGGATTCAAAAGTGTAGACAACACACGTTTAGTGAGTAGCTTTTTACTTGTGTCTCACATCAATCACTCCTGACATTTCCAAGGAGAAATCCTATCTGGACCCTAAAAATCTATTTCCTTTTCTCATGACAGCTGTGATTAAGGCAGGGCAGCTTGTACCATGCAGTTCTCTAATGATGAAGGCAGCCCTTCATGTCAACTTTCTTCTTAAAGTTGCAGTTATCAGAAATACTCCAATGTGAAATATTCCCCCTTTTATTTGTTCTGCGCACATTTTCAATAAAAATCATCTTTATTTGGGTGGTTTGCAGAACTATCCCTAGAGGTCCACTGCAGCCAGTAAGAAATCAAACCTTCTGGTTTCCAAAAGGTAAAGCTGCTTTCCTCTCAGCACTGCACCTGGTATTTCTAAGGAATAGAAAAGGAATCATAGTGCCAACTTGTCATCTGGAGCCACCCTCGCATTGCTTTGTATATGTGAATGGGACGTGAGAGTAGTTCAGTGCCTCGTGCTATATTAGTGTTCTGCTCAGGGCAGTGTAGACTCAAATCTCATTAAATATGGTTGTTTGAAATGACTTAGACATTGAATGGCATTGGGTCTGTATTATCAGCACTTACAGTAGGTCCAGAGGCTCATTGTCTGGGTTGTATCAATGCACAGTTTCACTACCTTTCTTCACTTATCTGAGAAATACCCACACTAGTTAAAATTAGAAATGTTCTGACAGTGGATTATCTGCTTCTCACTCCTACCCATAGGTGATGGCAAAAAGTCCTGCTTTTTGTTGAGTTAATAATTACCAATCTTTTGGGGAAAGAAAATGGTCTATCTTTATATTTCTGATATAATGCAACACAGGCCTTCTTGTCACATGATTCAGCACTCAGTAACTAGACTTCGGGAGACAAGAACAAGTACTGTGCTACATTAGATGTCAAAAAAGCCCTCTCCTTTCCCCCTGAACTCTCACTAGGCTACTAAAGTTTATACCAGAGCCATCCACTGGTTACTGAACACTTGCCAGCACATCAGCTTTAGAAGTTTTTTCTTCTCTTTATGAAGGGCACTCTAATTCCGTTTGGCCTCAAAAGGGTTTTCAACATCAACCTGAGGTCAAGTGTGTGAATCTCAAGACAAGACCAGGACACATCTGGAGGGCTGTGCATTGCTGTCCTACCCTATTAAAGAGCAGCAACAACAACAACTGCTTAGGAGTTCCTGGGGCTGAGGCTGACAGGGAAAACAGATGGACCACACTTCAGGATTTAATTTTCAGATGTGATTCCCCCATGCAGATGAGTGGTTGACACAATTTATGATCTTAAAACTGGTTAATTTTTTGAAAAGTCATACTCTTTTCTAAGATGTATGAGACATCATAAAAAGTTGTGATAGCCTCATTTTTGTGACATATTGTACTGTGGAAAACAAATTCTATCCAGTACAATTTCTCTATGGGAATAAACTCATAGAGCCCCACTGACTGAGGAGGGGCTGTGACAATTTGGTCACAACCTGCTGACCTGGTTGCTCACCTTTCACCCATGTAATAGGTTTTCCTGCTTTTACCCATTAGAGCAAGCAGCAAACCAATGCTTATCAACATTATAGAGAGTTCATAGGTCACTACTAACTGACACATTTTTAGACGACAGTTGAAAATAGGAACCAAGAAAATAACCATACAAAGATTATTAGGTTCTAAGTGACTACTTAACATACTTGCCTCCTTACGTGTAGATCAGAAAAGTTATGTATTGTTTATGGAAAAAAGCCAGTGCCTCTTAAACATTATTCATGATAAAATTCATCCTACCAGTCAACCACATACCACAATTCAGGTGCATTTAAAGCCTAGACTTTGAACAGGGCTTTTGTTGGGTTGGGTATTTTTTTTTTGTTTGGTTTGCTTTTTGGTTTGGTTTGTTTTTTGGTTTGGGTTTTTGTTTGGGTTTTTTTTTTTTTGGAGTGGTAGAACTATGTACATGCTCTCAGTGTGAATATGTAATAGAGAGACTGCTTGTTTAAATACAAACCCCCCACACTCACACCTACACACACACACACTCTGTTGCATGCATCATTATCATACCATAGGGGTAAGCAGAAAAAGAGAATCAATCCCTATGTATTTGCCTGGAGTAAATGGACTTATTTCACAGAAGCCAGCAATTAATCCTGATGAGTTTTCTGCACCGTATTTGAAATTAGGTGCTCATTTTTTTCTGAAGTTTCCTCACTCCATTTGTCCTTGATTAGAATCTTTTTTTAGATCATGTTTTATTCACTTAAATATACTTTCCTGAAAGCTGTGAAAATAGCAAATATCAGACCAACTTCCAGATTGAATGATACATCTTTGGATTTAATAGCAATGCTATACCCCCCCTCCCCCTTTTTTTTTTTTTGCATAATCCTCACAAGGTCCTGGAAGACAATGTGTGTGCTTGTACTTTGGTAAAATAGGTTCAGCCGTCATGCACACCTGTGTAATGACTGTTGGGGAGATGAAAGGACAGATGAGACATAATCAGAGACTGGTTCTATACTCCCTTTCCTTTTCTGCTTCCGTTTTGCAGTAGTTCACCTCTCCATGATTTCATTCTGTTTTTACAGTGGCCCATGTGGAAATACAAACTACTAAAACATTCAGATCCATATCTGAAGCTACCCACCTTTCAAGTAAGTCAAGCGAAGACAAAATACAAAACTAAACAAAAAGTATCCACGAAACAAGTTTTTGCAGCCGGCTAAAGAAAAGGATAATAATTTTGTTAACAGCAAGGTCTATCAGTTGTCACTTTAAAAAAAACATTTGTCAAAGAATTACCATCTGGGATATACACTTTTTAGCAGTAATCGGTGCGTGAAGAGTTTGTATGATCTTAACTCCCTTAAGTTTATCTAAGCACTACCACACTGATATTGGATTTAAGGTGAAACAAGTCTTTTCTATGTAAGTATTACCCATTATTCTTCATTTCCTGTTGTACCTGATATTCCTTCAATTAGCCACATGTGTCAAAGCTAGACTTAATGATAGCTAATCTTCAAGCAATGTCTATTAATTTTGTC
The DNA here is from genome assembly GCA_033628505.1 of Tringa tobata. NCBI lineage: Eukaryota > Metazoa > Chordata > Aves > Charadriiformes > Scolopacidae > Tringa > Tringa tobata. Next base: position 6,968,253 of record JAHREE010000118.1, read on the forward strand.
TGTCTGTTTCTGGATCAAGATAGAGAACAGGGAACTCCCCATTAGCTGATATATCTTTCAAGATTAAAAGCTGAAGAACAAAATACAATGAAGAAATAGATTCAACTGAGGTTTGCTCAGTTCTATGGGAGGCAGTAGTCTCTGCTAATCAAGTAGTATCATGTATTCTCTCCTCCAGCCTGCATGAATTAGAAAGAAATAAACATAATTATAAAGTAAGGGAAAGAAAAAAAAAAAAAGAGAGAATTCTGCTTATTCCAATAGAGTCAGAAAGTCAAATCTTTCAGAGTATTTCTTTTTCATTTTCCCCCAACCTTCCTATAGGAGGGGGAGGATTTCTAGTTTGGAGAAAAATCTAAGATTTAAGGGAAATAACCTCAGAGTTTTTGTTATGAAAAGGAAAGGGACTTTTCCCCTTGGACCTCCTTTGGAGGTTATATGAACAAATCATAAAACTAAGGTAGTCACAGAACTCCCCAACTTGCCATGCAGTAGCCAAACAAGAATTTTCCCCATCCCATTATTGCAAGCAACAAGTGTAAATAGAATTTCTTTAACAAAGCACAATCATCCCCAAGCATCACTTGCAAGACATCGGTGTCAACCTAGAATAGCCAAATGCAAAGACCCAAAGGCCTTCATAATACCCAATCTATGATCTCTGCTCATGGTGACAGTCTGTCCTCTGCTATCTGAAAGTACAGTGAAATACAAACATATTTTGTGGTTTAGGCATATATTTCACATAAGGTCCAAAACTACAAGATTTATGAAAACCTTTATGTGGCTGAATACTCGCAGTAGTTGTTGTACTTTGAAAAAAACAAACTAAAAAAAAAAACAGAATTAAGGGTCCACAAAACATTTATTAAAATTTAAAATGCAAATAACATCCTCTAACTTTTTATTTTTTCTTCAGAATACATTTTTTCTTATCAACAATAATATCTCATCATGAATGCACTAGACACACGCCAGCAAGACAGGAGAGAAATATCCTGCCCCTACCAGCAATACAGGTTTACATTCATAAATCACATATAGGCAAGATTTTCTGAAAATAACAATCAGCTCCAGGTACCTTACTTGTGAAACTTAAAAATAATCTGATTTTCAAAGTGAAGGTGCTTGAACTCTTATTGTCTCTTTCCTCCAGCTACCTCAGAACTGAAGAGCCCCCAACTTAGTATCTACATTAAGAATTGTGCTCAAAATCACTTTCTTCCCAGTTAACATGGAAAACAAGTTATTTGCAAGCCAAGTTGTGTGTCACAGCTACACCATTTAACCCTTAATTTTAAAATTACAGGCACAAGCTATTTCTGACCTACATAAAGTGGGCTTAGACCCCTCCCCCTAATAACAGAAATATGCTGAAGAATTAGAAATGCCCATGGCTGCATTTAACACAGGGTTAAAACTAAACTATTGCTGAAACACTATACCTATGCAGCATTTCCAATATGTATAATTCTCTTGAAGAACTGCAGCCATTAAGTACCTTCAGCTAAATTTCTCAGCTAGTAAAAGCTGACTCAAAGTGAGAATTAATAAATACACTCTAAAGCAGACATCCTCTTGCCTATGAGCCCACTCAACAATTTTTCTTCCAACTGAGTAATTCCCATAAAGAACATTGTGACTTGCACTAATTAGTTAAATTGTCTCTCCCTCCCTCCCATCCCCCTTTGTGTTGAAGTAGTTGTTACATTGTAAAGTAATTGGTTCAGGGGTTAATCCCTGGCTTCCTTTCTGTCTCAGAGGCAAGTGTATACAAATATGTCCACTCTTTAGAATGTTATCACAGTGCCCTCTCTTGTCAAAAGTAAATCAAGAGGGACTAACAACAGAGGGTGTGGGATTTTTTTTTTTTTTTTTTTTTTTTGGGGGGGGAGAGGGAGACGTTTTGTTTTGGTTGGCTGTTTTCTGAGTGTTTTTTACACGCCAGATTCAAATGTAACTTTCTCTCCGAAGACTCACTAAGCAGAGACACCTTAATGAATTGCTCAAATGTGTTGCTAAGCTGCATACGAAGAACAGACATTCAGGAAACCGACACCAATATCACATATGTTTCATAGCATCACGTTTTATCCTTAACCCTGAAATTCAATTATTTCCCTTAAACTGGAACAATAATTACGAGATTAATCCATGTCTATGATACATATTCACTTAATTTTTCTGCAGTTCTTTAGGAAATTATAAAGTTTTGAGTGTATAAACAGTTGTAAATGCTAGTAATATTTCAAGGACTTGTGAATGGGAAATTTCCATGTCAGCAGGTTGTGTCAGACAAATTTAACAGGAAATAAAGACAACTACAAGTGCCTATTTTGTTTTAGTACATAAAACCAGCAGTGTTTCCATCCGAAAAGGAGACTGTTTTTTATTTGTGAATTCTGCAAGGTAAACTTGCTACAATGATGACGTGTAGAATGAGAAGGAAGATAGATGACATAGAGTGACACACCTGAAGGAAACAGCTCCCTTTATGGAGAAATGAGGATTTAAGGTATAGTCTTTTCTCTGGGTTTCTCTTGGAATACAGAGAGGTGGACATGATTGAAATTTGCATTTAAATGGAAATGGTTAAAGGTAAAGGCACAATGTTTAGAAAAATGAGAGTATCCATTTTTCTAAGAGGGAGGCATACTGTTATTGTATACCATTAAGGTGTCACAGAGCCTAAAAATGTTTAGAAATATTAGACACTGCTACAGAACAAAGAACAGCAAAATGCCATTTGGAAATGACTATACACTGTGAACGAATCTGACCGAATACTACATCATATACAATTGTCTTTAATGTTTTCTGCTGCCATTACCTAATGTGAGTCCTGTTCACTAAACAGTAGAAGATCTATTAGATAGCTTTCTGCTACTTTTCAACTGCAATATAATCCAGAATCAATTCATCATTCTATCCTGGTGATTTCTGCAAGTCTTTCTCCATAGGACACCACCAGACCCTAAAATGTTTGCCTGGTACACTTTCTGAGAATGCACTGTGAATTTTAACTGTGTCACATGAAAACCCTGATGTGTTTCCACGATACCAGTGAGGAAATACACATTTTGCAGGAGATAATGAAATATAGGATGCAACGAGTCATGGAATTGTTCAAATCTTGTGTTGATTGGAAAATGCCTTAGCAAATATTTGTGCATGAATCTGAGACAGACACAAGAAAATATTGCCAAGAGGAATGGTAGAAGACAGAGAGTTCTTCTCTGCCTTCCTTTCCCATATAAGAAGACAGAAAATAGACCTTGCAAAAGTGTGGGCTCTGTATTGATACACGTAGGAAAAAATATATGAATATTTTATATTTTTATAAGTAGACAGTGTAAATGTATGTGTATGTGTGCACATACCTAGACATTACAAGATTTACTCACTAAATATCCTATTTAGAAGGTTTGGATCTGTTCATGTCTAACTTTTTAAAGCAAGTAAATAATTATGAGACTTGAAGATATTTTGGGGTTTGTCATTTTCACTATTATAATTTTCTTCATTTTTCTAGCTTTTTTCTCTCACCTTCTCTCACCTTCTCTAGCCTCTTTCTCTCACTAGTTTTACAGTGATGTTAACCCTCTACTTTAAAATAGCATTGGTGCAGCTAAAATCAGAAGGTACTGAAACCTCAGTCAGCAGGATTATTTTCAGAACATTTCTTATCTGGGAGAAAACAGAAAAGACCAGAATTGTCTGCAGTAAAGCTCCACATAGATATTAGTCTTAGTTATCACAATCCAGTTCAGATTCCTATTTACCCGAAATCTACTAAGGGATTTTAACAGTCTTTCCTAGCTTTTTCCATAAAGGTGAGCTCCATTTCATTCACCTATCTTTTGTCTGTATTGATATGAAGTACTCCCCTGCTTTTCCAAGGCAGCAGAATTTGGGGCTTTTCTTCAGCTGAGGGAACTAAACTCCAGTGCTTGTGTGGGGTTAGATCATTGGAGACAGTGCTTTTTCTAGCACCGGTACCTCCCAGTCTCCCAGAGTCTCCTGATAAAAATAAAACCACAAAAAGATGCCCATCTGTGGTGTTCATGATGGAAATATAGACAAAGGAAGGATGTTTTGTCATCCTCCTGTTAGGCCAGGATCATTTTGAAGAACAAGATTCACTTGCATATCCTGGCCCGTGAAACCAGTTTTATGGTTGTTGTCTGCTAAGCCACCAGAATGTAGTGATAAATCAGCTCTGACTAGACCTGTGAGGTTCTCTGTTTACAGGAATAAATCCCATGTCACTGAAAGCAAACTTTAGCTGTTTGCACACTCAACAGCAGTGGTGGTGTCCTGACCAATTTTACACTGTTGATACCAATAAAGATTGCTATTATACCTGAGATGAGAACTTCCTCTAGTCTTTGATGTCTTTGGTAAAGGCTGTTAGCCAAAACACAGTGCCAACTGCAAAGGCATGTGATGAAATGGCAACACCTTGAGTAAGAACTAGACTTACATCATAATTGAACAGCCCAACAGAGGAGGTGGAAGTCTTCTCTGGTCTTTACCCACAGACCCGGATGCCCAAAAGCTAAGAGGTATTTATCTCAAGACTTTCTCATCCAGTTCCAGAAAACTTGATACAAACATATACAATGGGTGCCAATGGAAGTCACATCATCCCCTTTATGTTTAGCTGTTCTGGTCCTTGCACAACTGGTTTCATTATGACTGACCCGTAGAATAAGCCAAGTAGAGCTGCAGACTCTTAAACTAGGTCATTATTGCTAAGAAAAAAAAAAAGGCAAAAAACGGCAATCTTCAAGCAAACTCAAACAGATGGGGCCCTCTGTAAGAGTCCACATTTTTATTTAAATGTCATGTATACCCCACATGAAAAGTAACATAGATCAAATATATACATCTCCACCATTAAAGATTCCTTTTTCATACACCTGTGAGTGTTTCCACTTCCCAAGACTTCAACTGTCTGCACTGCCAGGGACCAAAAATAAAATTGTAATTGAAATACAGATAAGATAGAAACCTTTAATTTACCTTCTCCCTGAGCAACAGGACTTTTCCAGCTGCATCTGATATACTTTTCTTTTTCATGCCTGGGCTGGTGCAAAATTATCTTATCTTTAGATAAAATATTTTAGGGATTTGGGGATTTTGTGTGCCTCAGGACAAAGGACAGTGTTTGTGAGAAGATCACTGCCCTCTTTTTGAGGCAAAATTCCATCCTTATTGAAATTTCTGTGTAACAGAAAAGTATGCCATTTCATTACCATACTATCTGTCATACACTGTAGTCACTTTTACTACAGGAGTGCTTGAACATCAACAGCTGAATGTCAAAAAGAACGGGTAGTAGAAAATGACATGTGTATTTTCCCAGTAAATCCATTGGTCATTTTTTTTTAACTTTTTGATTTTCCCATCAAAGTGGACCTTTTTTTGCCACACTATGAAACTATATGCAAAACTTATTCCAGGAAAACAGGATTATGCTGTAACTTGCCTATCTGATAACATTGGTTCTTTCAATATATATTTGTGAATTAATAATAAAACCATAAAGTGCTGAAGAGAGAGGACAATGGTATGACACCCATTCAGGACTGAAAATGAAACATTTTCTACTGAATCAATGAATAGGTTGGAAATAAACTCCTGGAAGTAACTTTTAATCAAAATATATGTCTGCAAACCTTTTCACCTAAGCAAAATACAGACCACAGCACCATTCTGAAAATATGGTAAAACCAACTTTGAAGGAGTTATGCTGATTTATAGCACCTGATAATGCCAATAACTGAGCTCTGCATAATTTAATCTATTTCCCAAGCAACATTTTCAGAAATTATTCTTGAGAGGTAGCTCCATGCTCTCACTTCATTTCTTGTTTTATAAATATAGACACTTCTGCCATAGCCAGGTTAGATCTTTTCTTGTGTTGCATTCTGGTTAATAATATCATGGACAAGTCAAAGTATGTTGCTATGACAAACACCAGTTCCTAGTTTTGAAGGGCAGGAACAGATTTAGTATCTCTGTCTCAGTTCACTTCATACATGTGTGCACTGCTGTATCTGATTAAAAAAAAACCTGCAAAGCAATGGGAAGAACAATACTGAAACATCTAAACTTGACTTGCTTGATCTTTTTAGGTCTCAAAGCCACTATTCTTGAGTTACGTGCATCTTCCCATCAGACACAGTAGCAGAGGAGCATCCCTTCTTCCCGTTCCAACCCCAATTCCTCTTTATTCCAGATAGTAGAAATGTGAGTGTTTAGATTATAAAATATTTGATTAAAGGATAATTATTAATTATTAGTTACTTTGATTCGTAGAACATCTAGCATAGCAAAGGTTTCTTCTCAGATCAGGCAATGAACCAAAACCATGAAAATCAATATTTGTAACTAGTGTATGATTCCCATGACTGGGGAAAGAAAGAGAGGAAGAAATTAAATTTCATCCATCATCTCAGTTGGAAGGCTGATGCTCCAGACTGCCTAAGAGCACAGCTTCAAGTCACAGAAAAGATGAGAACACTCAGAATATTATAATTTCCTGGTTTATATCTACACTCTTATTACTGAAATATGGACTCACATTGTCACTTCCTCTGATGTTTGGCACTGAGTACTCCAGTGTTAGTACCTGGATAACAAACAGCCCAGCCATTTTAACTGCTTACAGTCCTTCCAAAGCAAATCAAAATTTCCCCTTTATTCACTACAGCAACCACAAGGCCATACTAGTAAGAAAAAGTTTTCTCTCATACTCTTCTGCACATTTCCCAGACAGTAGTTCAGACACACTGAGTAAGCACTTCTGCTCAGCTTTCATCCATACATTCCTCTTTTGGCCATGAAGGTGAGGAATAGGATGGAAATATATGACTGGAGGAGCAAGGCCAAAGCAGTGGAAGAAGCGAAATAGCTTTCCTGGTGATAGACCCATGTAATAAATGATTGATTGCCTTCTTCAAAGACAAGTAAAAAACACTCTTGCATGTCTAAATGTTTAACCTATGTGTTTTGATTTTAGAAGTATTTATGCACCAAAAAAGCAAAATGTTAAAAAAAAATAAATCTTAAACATGGATGATATTCTGCAGTGGTTCTAGACTTTTTTGAAAACAAAGTATTTCAACTTCAGGCCTTTAAAGTATCATTTTACTTTTTCCCTGAACCATCTTATAACCAGCCTTTGTTTCCTATTTATGTGCTAATGTGCTCCCTGAACAGTCAAAAAGAGTCATTGCTGATTATTTGCACTCACTGAAAACTTTGCCTGTTAATAGCTGTAAAAAGAAGGAAAAACTAAGAAAGGGAGAGAGAGAGAGACAGGATAATAGATAAATAGATGAAGTTGGGGGAAAAGTTGATGCAGAGAACAGGGAAAAAAAAAGAAAAAAACTAAATGACAGACTATTCCTCCTCCTGCTGTTTCAGTGATAGCTATTAATGCGTTTTAAAGTCTTCCAGATTGGTCTTAAGAAATCAGTTACCCTGGTCCTTGTTTCAGTAGAAAGACCCATGGGAGCTATTAGCAGTAATCTAAGTTAATAAACTGTAAACTAACTTTTTTTTTAAAGGAGGAAAAAACCCTACAACCTTTGACAAAATAATTGTACCAGTTATAAAACAGCCAAATGCCAGTTAACAGTCACATCAAGCCACTGAGGTGGAAAGAAGATATCCATAACCAGGCCACTTCCCATGAAACTGTTTGTTTTCTCTTATTTAAAGTGTTCTTCTTTTAAAAAAAGAATAATTCCTTTGTAAGCCGTAAAATGTTTGAATAATGTCTGATGGTGCTTATCCACTGGCTAAAGTCTCCAGTTAAAATAAAGGGAGGATTTAGGGCTTGATTCACAAAACACTTATCTGCAACTTATAGAGCCCTTTATGTTAGAGAAACAGGACATTTGCATGCAAAAAGTAACGAGCACTCTGAATCCCAATATTTCCTATTCACAGAATAAAACCCATCATGTGCAACTCCTCTGGTATCAGCGGCAGTCTCTTGCCTACATACCTGAGGGAAAGGATGGAGGTTGTTTTGGGCTCCAGAGAAGCAGCTCCTCATTGACAAATATGCCCTTTTCTTCCGTTCCAGACAGCAGCAATACTGACACCAACATGCAGTAGTGGCAACTCGAGGTGAGGGTACAACTGGTTCTTCTGATGATCTAGAGAACAAGGAGAGGGAGAATTGCACCTTGCAAGAAATCTTTGACCTGTGTGTCTGGGTAGATCATGGAATTCTATTTGTCTCACCTAGGTAATTCCAGTGGAACTAGCATTTTGGGGTTTGGTCATCTAAAAACAATCCTTTGAGAGTAAAATTAAGTTTGAGTAAAAAATTTCCCCTTGAATAAATTATATTTTGGTTGTATGAGTGCTTTAATTGGATACTTCTAATAATATTTTGAACTTTAGCTGAAAGATAGAGAAGATGTCTTCAGAAATGAGACTGAAAGGCTCAGTTCCACTTCCTCCACCTACAGTTCAAAGGAGGAGCATTCTCATTTTGAGTTTTTGGGAAACTCCAGATGGAGCTTGTTCATTTGGACATCTTCCACAAAGTCATGAGGGGAGAAACTACACAGATGTGAATGGAGGTCAATCCTCAAGCACAAGTAACTACCCTCAGCGCTAGTCCAAAGCACATGGAAAACAAAACCCTTGCAAACATTTAATCTGGAAATTCCCTTGGCATTAACGCTAGGAGGGACTGCAAGTGGAAAGGTGTTACACAGAAAAAGTGTCTGTTCATCACCAAAGGTGTATTATTCCTGGCATAACATAAAAGATCCATTTAGCTGTAAGCAATTCAGGAGAAGCTAAAGACTAAAACCCTTTTTGCTTTCCATTTTACTTACCCTTCTTTGTGCTCCTACTTGTAGGCTGTATAGCCAGGCTAATTTTTCCTCCTGTGCTTTATATTTGATTGTTCATTGCCAGCAGCTGGGCAGTGCTCACCCAAGAGTTTTAAGTAGCCTTCTCAGAGAGGGAGACAGGTGGGAATAATTTCTAGCCGGTCACACCATGCTGGGCTGCACCCATTCTGGAATTCCTGCAATACACAACAGCAGTGGAGTTACAAATCATTACACATTGTTCAGTTGATTAACTCTGTGTTTGTGTGGCATCCATAACAATGGGACTTAGTTGCAACCTGGACTTCAGAGCACTGCTGCCCTAAACAAAACAGCCATATGAATAACAAATAAAAGTAAGTCGAGGCTCAGTGGTTCATTAAATTATATGGAAGACCCCACTAATGTACTTGTTTTCCCTTTAAAAAAAATTTTTTACCACAGTGCATGGAAGTAAATGTATTAGAAGACTGGAGGAAATGTTACTGCTACTCTGTTCAAACTCCGTCTGTAGTCAGTTGTGTTTAACAAATCATATTGCAGCCCAGCTTAGCATTGGTGAAACACTGTTTAAGGCCATGATATTGCAAGGGGAAATGGTCCTTATTCACTTAAGTTTTGGCCTTTTACCAATATTTGGTTTATTAGGCAGCTACAATAACAAACGCTTCGCACCAAGATTCTGAGCACAGAAAGTACATATTTATACCCCAAATCAGGTAACAGGGTTATAGACACATAGTAGCCAACTCTGATGCTAACAAGCCCACTGAGACAATCTCTCATCAAGGATATTTAATATGCAGAACAGCAGATTCTGAATCTCCCACTGACTGCAATGGAATTGTGATTTTGCTTCCAGATGCATGTGTTATGAAGGACCTGTGGTGGCATGCATGGGTTCAGGGGAAGCCAGGAGCATCTGCTGAAACAGGGCCCTTCATTCCCTGCAGCTGCCTTTCATCCAGTTTGCAGACGTAAGGCTCAAAAGAAAACCCATCAAAACCAATGGAGTCTTTTGATTGGCTGCTGCTGGCTTTGGATTAGGACTACAGAGAGAAGGTAGATCATCATTCTTCCCTATTAAAGTATTTATAAGTTGTCCTTTAATAGCAGTAATGTAATACATACTGAATACTGATAAAACGCTGGTTATACATATTTCCATCTGGCTCATACCCTGTGGAAGCACAGCTCAGACTTCATATCGCTCTTCCTGGGGGCTGAATGTTTTGCTCTTCTTGTTGACTCGGGCCATTAATGTTAAATTATCTACAAGGGCCCGTTTGTTTTTAAAACTCCCCAGCCTGCAAGTGAGCATGCGGATTTTAAACTCTGGTTCGAGAAGTCCGAAGTTTTCTACGGGGATTATTGCATTTCGACATGACAGCCAATCCGAGGGTTTCTAAAGCCTTCAAACAACTGACACCATATGTCTGGGTACAATGGAATCTACAGAATTATCAGCAACAGCAAAAATGTCTCATTACACACCGAGAGCTACAAACACATAACAAGTATATTGAGTAGCACGTATGCTCGCAGAGAAATTAATCGACTCAGATGCATACAAAGGGATTTCCAAAGTGCTAAAAACATATTTCAGTGAAGAAATGCACTATTCCAGGCTGTGATTTGCAATATAATAAATAATCCTCCTAAAATTCACTTAACTTCACTCTGTCTAATGTGAGGCTTCACAGATTGTACAGAATATGCTTTGTGTGACACAACATACAGAAAACAGCACATGAGAAAAAAAAAAAAAAAAAAAAAAAAGACCTTTTTCAGGTCAGTAAAAAATGTTCCCAGAATCCTGGCAAAATCTGCAGAATGTATTGTATTTGTATTTACTCAGTTTACGTATTTGTTTGTTTGTCACATGCCTGCATAATTCTACCAAACATTCACCTCAGATACTTAGCAATGTCTACAAAATTATAGCTGTGTTTTCAGGAGGGGTAGGGAATACAAAGTGACGATTCACATCTAGAAATCTGGTTTCATAAAAAAAAAAAAGAAAACAGGATAGGAAAGCGCTAGCATTATTTATTCACTTATTATCATACAATCTGGACTAAGTCGTAGGAAGAGAAATTTTTATGAGCAAGTTAAAAATAGTGAGATATAAATGGAAATAATAATGGATAATAATAAATGGTAATTAGCAGTGTTTTTCACTGCAATATCACCTTTTATCCACAATTGCTCAGTACCTTAAAGAAACAGGTTATGAATTCTGAACCCTTGAATTTTTTATTCACACAAGTGAATGAATAGTTCATGGATAAAAAATGTGGGCACTCCTTTGAGTAAGTGTTCTCTTACATGAAATATAGGGTCCTCATTTGGCATAAAAGATGAGCTCTCCAGTATTTCTGTGAGGGGTATGTATTACTAACCCTTAAAAGAAAGGTGAAGAATAAAAAGGATAAATACCTTGTAGGTCTGGTTGCATTTTTTAAAAAATGAGAAGAGTATTAATTTGAACCGCTGTTTAAATCAAATCAAATGTTTCTTGAAAGCACGTCAATTCTTACAAATGGTTTCTCCATTTGTGAAAGTTCATCATACTTATTCGTGATTCTTTTTGGTTCTATTTTGATTGACGAAACTGGTAAAATTTTAACAACCTAAAATGACTTTCCAGAAAATTCTGGTCTAATCAGTGAAAAAGGTACGAATGAAATAATTTACCTATCGAACAATATCATCCAGTAAATTCTTCATTATCTTTAAAGTCTCTTGTGGGTTTCAATTATGAAACAAGAGTCAGAATTTCTAGTTCCAGGCAAAGCAATTCATCCTATAACACCAGATAAATATCTGCCTTTCCCACTGTCACCTTAAATGAGTACAGTAATATATATCTTGCAAGAGTCATCTGTAAGATACTGTACAGTTTGCTTTTAAAAGTTTGGTATTAAATAATTATTAGAATTAATTAATTAGAACTAGAATGAATTGATTACAATTATTGTAGTGCATTGTATTAGTGCTACCAGTAATAGGAAATATCAGTTGGGGTCTAAAGTGGTCTGACTCTTCACAAAGGTGAATTAAGCAGCTAAAAAACCCTATTTGTTTTCCTTTTTGATGCTTTGCCTATCAAAGTCTTAATTCAAGCATTTAAGTACATAGTCAAAGACAAGCAGAATAAAAGTGAAACATAAACATGTATTATTGCTGAGCCAAAGCCCAGAAGTAAAAGACCTCATTGTCTATGAGAAGTTAAGTAGTTTTCCAACTTTTCTGACCTTTTCATGGCACAAGGTATGAAGAACGCTATACAAAAACGGTTGTTCCCAAAAGATTCTCATAAACAGTTTGCAGCATGATGAATTTGGAGTAGTTGGAATAATTATCAAGACTACAGGTATTTATCCCTAACTGAACCAACAAATCTTTTAACATTAATTTTCTAAACAATTCAGCATTATTTTCTTACCCATTAGCCCTCTAGTGCTGTGTCTGAGCATAAATTTAATTGATGAAGTGAAAATTTTGTTCTATCTAATTGCAGTTTGCAAACACTGTACAAACTAATCTTGAAAGAAAGCATCATTTCACTCTGGATAGAAAATCTCGGTCGAGAAGTCTGAGCAGCACCTTATTTGTGCTCTTTCAGTGGGAAATGACTTGGTTACACACAGCAATAACAGTTTTCCTTGGATCTTTTGTGAGTGTCTTGGGACCAAAAAGATAAATAGCCATGTAACTCACATGGCAGCAAATAGGTGGCCACAAAAATTTCCAGTTTCCCCCTTGACAGTGAAGGAAATGAGTACTTTTATATGAAAAGAGACGAGTTTCACTGTAGGCTGGGGGACATTTCCCCTTTGAATTACCTTTAGCATATGACTGGGTTGGGTGCTAAGGGCCAATTGTGCCGGGAGGAAAGAGAACAGAGCTGAATGGGCTCCAGAGTCAACGTGCAACATTTTTGTCTCAGCAGAGAATTTTTTTGCAATGCTGTTGGGAGATCCTCCTTCCAGAGGATAAGGTGACTGTGCCTGAGTTCCAGACTGGACACTTCACTTCCAGAGCTGGGAGGCCAGCTTCTTTATCCTCTGCACCATGTGGCGAAAAGAGCTCCAAAGGCTCGATCTATTGATATGCTGCCACATAAGGTCAGAGAGGCTCTCAGGTTTCCTCACAGTGTTACGAGTACAGCCTGGCATGCAGGAGCTGGATGTTTATTTGAATATGGACCCAGCCCTTCTCCTCTCCTCCTACTGCCCCTCCGCAGATGCTGCTTCTTTCTTGCAGCTTGGTACTGAAGCAGAGAGCAGAGATTTGAATCATCCTACTTGAAGAATGGAGAAAGAAATCAACGACAGACCCCATAAAAAGGCAGGAAAAAATAAATTAAATTATGTTGGAGAAGAAAACTAAGCACTACGAGTTGACCTCCTGTTAACATCAGGAACTTGAAAGAGGATGATGATCCTTCACACGAAACAAGAACAATCAGCATTTTCTAGTCTTTCACTAGACCACGATGCTATGACAGAGGGTCAGAGGGGATCCCAGGTGAGCCACACAGAGAGGGGAATTTTCCTTGCAGTGACCACAATGAATGTGTTTGCTGAACCAAATATAAGCAGAGAGCAAACGCCTGCATTCCTGATGTTGAACAAAAAGCAAAACATAACCACAAAACTGAACTCCTTTAGTTCTAACATTTTGGAAGAAAAAAAATTGTTCAGTTAAAATTCAGTCTCCTCAAAAAATGACTTTTGTTTGCAAGGCTACTTTTTGAACCAAAATTAGAAATCTGATTTACAGAAACATTTTTAACTATACTGAAAGTGCTGGTGATTCTATATAATGGCTTTGAACTATTGGTTTTTAATTTTAAACTGTTAAATCTAACCATCAGAGTTTCAAAAGTAGATTGCCCTTATTGTGTTTGTCGTGGCCACCAGGATAATCAGTTATGTTACTGTAATTTAGAAACCCACCCAAAGAAACTGGAGAACCCTCAGTTTTGGTTTAACAAACTTACTGTATGGTGTAGGCTGTTCTGAGAAACTGTATATAGAATTCAGACGCTTTGCACCCATGCAGAAACCTTGTTGTTTCATGATATGAGTTCATGATATTATGGGATCACAAACTTTTTTAATGCATACCTGACAAATTATTATTTGACTTCCTTTTCATGACTCCCTAAAATGCAGGGAGCGCTTTCTGTAGGCAGTTTATACTCTAGCCCCGTTTCTTGTTATATAGCATGTTGCTCTTCATTGGTCTTCAAGTGACTGGTGGAGAAAAAGTATAAAACGATTCTGTCTCAGTCTCCTTTCCATGAAAAAGGATTGAAAAGTGAAATGGCATTGTAATGGCATATGGCTGTCCAACACTGTTAGCTGAGTGACAGATTACAGCAGGACCTGTTGCAGATGGATGTGCTGTAGGGTCCACTGTACAGGGCATGTATTTATGTTTCACAATAGATACCCAATAAAACAGAAATTGATTACTGCCTTATAGTTAGGCTAGATTTAGCAAAGCAGTTATTTATCTCACTCCCACTGATTTAATCTGGGAAATCTCAAGTTCCTTTCAGACTCTGGCCTTCACTGCTTTCATCATTTTGAAAACAGAATTTAAACACATTGAAAAATTCTTCCCACAGTTTGCAAGAGGATGTCAATGTTAGGTCCAACATTCAGGCATTTTATGGTCACTAACACTGCATTTAAATTAACTTCTGAATACATATTGGGGCATGACTCAAGGTACTGAGTGTCCACATCAGGGCTGTGAATTTGGTGACAGAAATATCCAGCACCTTCATGGGCCATCAGCCTGTCTGTAATCCTTTCGGTTGCTGTGAGAGGTCTCAGGTCAAAAGGGAGGATTGCACCTGTGGAGATGAGCCTGATAATTCTATGATGCCTGAAGATTTTCCTGAATTCTGAAAAACCTGTCAATGGTGACAAGTTTTTAAATAAGAGATTTTTGGATTATAAAATAATCTATTGTTTCAACTGCAATTTGCATCAGAAAAGAATAAACTTCAGTTCAGCTTTCTTGACTTCACTCTGGAGCTTTTGGAGACCAAGTGAACTCTTGGGAGGGCACATTCTTCCATGAAAAAGACTTGAAAACCACATGAAAAACTTCTCAAGCTTTTATTTTTCTTCTTTTTCATGCCACACAATGGAATTATTTCTGATATCTTGACATGTTGTAGATGGGAAATGGCTTCCTGCCTGCTCTACCCACTAGTAATTGGTTCCAATGAATTTCTTGATATGTAACTGGGGTAAAGGCTGCAAAATTATCCTTTAGATTGCCATTGTGAGAGATTGCTTTATGTATTGCACTTTGTTTAACTTAATTCCATTTTTCCTTATAACTGCTTCCATTTTTCTCTCATTTTCTTGGAGTACTGCAATCTTTACTGGAATCTTAATCAAAGTCCATTGTTTATTTGATTTTCTACTTGCATATTTGCATTTTTCCTAGAAATCTTAGAGAAACACCTATTTTAAAAACAATATTCAATGTTCATGATACTTGAGTATCATCCTTTGATGCTTGGCTCGGCATTCTTCACCCTTTTGTCACAAGTGAGACAAAGGAAACCACAGCCCGTGGTGGATCTGGACATTGGGTTTATTTAAGAACTAACAGGATCCAAGCTTTTACCCAACTTGATTTTCTCAAACACTCCCTTACACATTACCCTCCCCATCACTGCAAAATTTTTACTTCCCTTACAGCCAGGGGATCACTGCTGACCTGGGAGGGTTGGGCAGAAGGTCATGCTGGTCAGCGCTTGCCCCTGGGCCATCCTTTGGCATCAGTTTTTATCTTCTTGATGCCCCAAATCTTCCCCACCTCCAGGATCTTTTCCTCTAGTCTTCTTTTCAGGCTACCACCTTCTTTCTGAAACCACTTCTTTTTGGAGCCCCTTTAGTTGGGCACCAGGTCTTCTTTCTGGAACCAAAGTCCCCCATTTTCCTTATCTAGATAGCCTACATGCAGAAGCCCAGCATATGAGCAGCCACTTACTTGCTAGCTGTGTCTGATTCCTCTTTATCAACTGGAGAATTCAAGATGCACTACTTTTATTTAGTCCAGGTGCTATCAAAATTTACAGCCAGCCTGTACAGATTGCAGCCAGCAAGTAACAGGTTTCTGCTTGAGAGTTCAAAAGTTCAGTTTCAGACTTTCACCCACACACACACCCATGCAGCCAATTATCTGTTGCCTGTTAGCATTAATAATTTAAGCTTTTCTTTTTTTTTTTTTTTACCTACATGCCATTTTCCCATGCTTTTGCTGACTTTCTCTGTGTTGCAATACTTAAGAACAGTGGGGTTTAGAGCTATGTGGTTAAGCCTGACCTTGTGTGGTCCAGAGAATTCCTCCCACCTGCTATTGTCAGAGAAGACGGAGGATATTGAAAAGATCTTAGAAAAGCAGCATCCCCCATTCAGGCAACACACAGCTCAAAGCAGGGCTGCCCCAGGCACCACAGACCTGCCTGTGGCCATGCAGGTGCACAACGCAGCCTGCGGTCTTCAGCCTTGCCAGCTTCCCCATACCAGGTGAAGGACGTGACCCACCACATTACAACACCTGATGAGTGAAGCAATTGAAATTTATTCTACAATAAAACATGCTTGAAGGGTTCACGGTAAAAGGGGGTTCGTACCAGTGTAACTATATATTTCACTGAATTTCACTGATTTTTTTTGGAGTTGGAAGGGACCACAGAGATCATCTAGTCCAACTCCCCTGCCAAAGCAGGATTGCCCAGAGCTAGAGCATGTTACGCAGGACGGCATCCAGGCGGGTCTTGAAAATCTCCAAAGAAGGGGACTCATATATGTTTACAGCCAAACTGTAATTGCAGAATTGAGGCCTAAACTACATTTCAGTGATTATCATGCAAGGATATATTTGCAAATACTAATATTGCATTTACTAACTGAAGGATCGTGTGAAGAGATAAGAGAAAAAAAGGGGGAAAAAAACAAGACATAAGTCTACTTTCCTGATCATGGTTAACTAGCGGCGCCCAGGGTACAAAACAACAAAACCACAGAGAGTCGCCTTTATCTGCACAGATAACTTTACGTAGGTCTGTGGTCAAAGCCCACGGGGGCTTTACTGTAAAGCTCAGTAAGAAAACATATTCATGTTTTTGATGTCTAACATTCTTGCTACATAACATTTCTGGAATCTTTTTCTTTTTTTTTCTGCAATAACATTCACAATCTTCACTAATATTCCTTTTGGTCAAAGCTGAAAAGAAGGGAGAAAAAAATGAAATAAAGCACCATGGAGAGAAACTTAAATGGAATAAGATATAAAAATTCAGGACATCTATGTTTGATGCCATCATTAAAAAAAAAATAAAAAAAGGGAGGAGGGAGAGAGGGATGACAAAGTGAAAAGAAAAAAAAAAGCAGCAACTCTTTTATGTGAAGATTACATTTAAAAATAACCAACTAACAGTCTGCACTTTTCAAAAGACTGACGTCCTGAAACGCATTTAGATTGATGCAGCCTGAGCCTGAAGTTCTCTTGCTGAGTAAACAGTCAAGTGTTCTTAATAGGAATTGCAGTTTCTCGACATCTGTTGGGGAAAAGGGAATGGTGAAACAACAATTTAGATTGAGATTGGTTTTGTTAAATGCATTTAAATTCCAAGATTAGTGGTGTTCTTTCTTTTTCAATTAGCATTTACTTGCAGAAAGGTTACAGATGAAGGGGCTGAGAAAGAGTTCTTTGGGGGAGGGGGGTTAGCTCCCAGGGCAGTACAGAACGCACTAAAACGTGTAACACAGACTAGCATAGGACTTTAACATAAACTTACAACTTATTCAAAACCAAGTGCCTTTGAAAAGCTCTATGAAGGAACAAAAAAAAATTAAAAAAAATTATAACCGTGACTTCACTTTGTTGAGCTCCTAAGAACCAAGCTGGAATTCATATATGAAAAAATATTATTATTGCCTTTCCAAAGAATTTTCCAGCCCATTCATTCTGCAATTCCCCATGCTGATTAGACTGTGAGAAGACTGTGACTTCTTAGGGGTCACAGAAAGGTAAAAAGAAAGGAAGGCTATAAGAAATGCCCTACCTGCTTTGCCGCTTTTCAAAAAACAAGCTCTCTTTATGAGTTTTGTCAAGCCAAGGAAGATTCTTTTAGCCCAGTGAAACAGTTGCCATTTTGGGGAAACTGAAATAATAACAAAACCTGGAATATTCTGAACTGTCTTGCCCTGTTTTGCTCTGGAACGTATGTCAGTCATCATTCCAGACTGGCTGCTGCCAGTGTAAAGATGAAGTGATGAAGAATACTCCCAGACCTGTACCATGCAGAGGATCTTTTCCCCCCAGTATTCTACTTCTTTCAGTATATGGATTTCGACTAATTCCATCTTTTATATCTGTAGGACTTGTGACTGTGCTATGTTGCTTTGGCTTTTTAAGTTTGTTATCACTGTTTGTTCTTTTAGATACCTGGAATCAGGATGGTGTGTTTGTTTTCTTCATTTGGAGCATTTTGGGATATTCTTTTTCCTTTGCAAATCATGGGAATATACATTATTCCTTAGCCACTAGCAATGCACTCAGAACTGGATAATGATTATTCAGTCCCTGCCTGAATACCTGGAAACTGTAAAAAGAGAGGCAAACAAGATACACGTCAACCCATTTGGAAAACCAAAGAAAAGGAAGAACTGCATATATGTATTTTTTTTCTATCACTCCACATTCAGCAATGTTTTAAACTGTTATGCCAAATCACGTGCAAGTGAACAGAAATAATCCTGTTGGCTTTGGTCTTTAAGTGCGAGAAGCATCATGAGGGGCAACACAAGTGTTAGCATCAGTACAATGTGTTTGGTGTTCTCTGTGCTGGTAAAGCAATGTCAGTCTACAGGAGGTCTGTTTAAATCACTCTCTGGACACTTAAAACTAGCTGAGATTGATTGCACTATTTATTGATCTCATTTATATTGTCTTGGAGATTTCAACCTAATGCTAATCTGATGAAGTGCAGATGAAGTAGGCTGTGGTGGTTAGCACTGCGTACTTTATTGCACAGAGCCATTAAAGGACCACTGTGAACAGAAAGTCTGAACAAACGAGTGAACAGTTGGCCCTGTGGAATATTTAATTTTCTAACCACAAGTAGATGTGATCACAAGAGACTTTACAGGAAACTGTCTTTGGACTCTTGCTCTTTCAAAGGGAGAGTCCCCCACCCCTTCCTTTTCTCCTTCTCAGAAACCTCCACTTTTTTCTCTGTCTCACCTTGAAAAACAGATAGTAACAGGCATGTTCTCTGCTTTGTGATTAACACCCCGGTTTCCAGTAGGCCTCCCCATCATATGTAAATGCCACTCAGCCTGCCATCCCATGTTATAGCTATTCCCACAGTGTGATAGCCTGGTCATCTACTGCAAAGCCAGGGCTGTTCCATGGATGACAGGAGCAGTTTTACGGACGGCAGTGGAGCCATAACAGGTTACACCATCTGAGGACCAGGCACACAGAGCAGTTTTTGTTTTGGAAGAAACAAATAGCTTTAAATAACTACATCTTTTCTTCTGCAGAAATCTTAATCCACACTTTGAGATCCTCAAACTCTTTCCTTATCTTATATCTCCTATCACACAAAATGTATATTTAGTTAGACAAGTTCTACTCCTGTAGCTGGTTCCGCTCTTGCTAGAAAAATCACTTCATATAAACAAAGGCTGCAAGCTCATCCCTTCAATTATTTTGTTCAATACAAATAGTCAGGTAACTTGCCAAAAATAACATTTCACAAGAGGTGGAACTTGACAAGTCTTCTGTGTTGCTTTAACTAGAACTACTCTGTCTCCTATTAAAAAAATGTGATGATAAATCTTTAGGTAAGGGCTGGGCTGAGTCTCCCATTTCAACCTAAAGAGAAGTGCTAAATAATCTGTACCACTTCAGCTGTATCTCCAGGAGGTGCTGTGTCACAGATACGATACTCCAACACCCACTTTTTCCCAGCTTCTATCCTCTCCTGGGTGCAGTAGATATTTTTATCAGCAGCAAATCAAAATGTACCACATCTGTCCAGCTAGGGAAAGGTCATCCCTGGTTTTACACATTTACCTGCCATTGAACAGTCAAAGTAGTCATTTGGCCACCAGAAAAAGGACATATACTGTTTCAGGTCAGGTTAGTTCTCCCGTTGCTTTAAGACAGACTTTCAGCAAGATCTTTGTGTGGAGCAAACATGTTGAAGACACAGTCCAGCCTATGGAAACATTGCATTTTATATCATGCTAAAACACACCGTGAATGATCTAGAGGTCTAGATATGCATCAACAGATAAATATCACTGTGCAGCTACCTATCTGGGAGAGATTAGATAGCAGCATTGTATATTGGACTACGTGGACAATGAGTAGCTTTGGATTTCCTACTGCCTGGGGGCTAGCTGAGTCCCAGTGATGCTCCTGCAGCTGAGGAAGGTTGCTGTTGCTGTTGAACGCAAAGTATTCTTACCAGTAGCTGTGGGGATCAGGTCCTGACAGGTCAGCATTACTCATTTCAGACATGCTGGGAGGCCTCCCAGGAGGAGTTACCCATGTGCAAAGACAGTCAACTTTTTTTCAAGCTGTAGGCTTAGAAATAATGAAATGTAAAGAGTTGAAAGAGGAAAAGTAATTTTTCACATATAGGGGGAGTTGTGGAAAAATGAATTGTGGTTTTTTTACAGAGATTCCACTGAGTTGAATTGAAAGGAAACACAGACAGAGATATCTGAAGAGGCTGAGGAGGCAAAAATCTAAACCTGAATGAATCTGAGTCCAGAATTTGTACAAGTTGCCCTTTTTAGTTTGCTTGGGGCTGAATTTATTGTATATTAAAGGCTTTAATCAAATGCTCTGGGTCATATGAATGTATTTTTAATGCTTTTATGGTGTGGCATGTTCTAAGCAAAAAAGTGTCATCCCACATATATCACATTTGTCTAAATTTGCATTCTCCCAGATGGCCACATTTATTGACTTTGTGAAGTTAACTGTCTCTCCCTGCTTCCAGCCAATCAGGGTTTGCTGGGGGATCAGAGAAAGTGAATCGTTCATTGTTTCATCTACTGCTGAGAATGACCCAAAACCAAAATCTCTTGACACCAACACCCCCAAATGTCAATCTCAGATTAGCACAGAAAGTTCCTGGCCCAAATTCTATTTTCATTTTTTACAATTTCCTTGAAATTCAAAAATATTTTACCTGTGAACACGAGCACTTCTCCTGCTATCATGTTATTTGCAGCCTCCAATATTAATCACATTTAGAAGTAAAAAAAAACCCATTTCACACCTGCTGAACAAACTAACTTTCCAGCTATTATTCCAAATATACTCATTTGTACTTATGTGACCCAGAACCCAAGAAAAGTACTCAATTCCGTGCACCTCTAGAAACTGAACTTTAAATAACTTTCAAGGGAATAATTTTATTTCTGGTTCTTCTAAGACTGCTCTTTGCAGCTATGAATCTTTATTAATTAAAAATTCACAAAATCCAATCAAATTCCTTTCCTTTAAATCATGCTAAGGGAAAATGAACAACAAAATGCCCGCAGTCCAGGTAGCTGCCAATTCCTTTTCTAGTAAGTGTTTAATCACTGATTTTTTTTAAGTCCAAGTGTAATAGTATGGGAATTTAATCATCATTTCTATTAGTACAACTGCTTGAGAGGGTCTTGAAGACATTTCCTTTCACTTTAGTTTGCCCTGTGGATAAGTAGAGCACTTTGGTTCTGTATTGATTTGTCCTTTACTGCAGTGATCACCTTTCATTTTCAAGCATTCACCTTCCATTCATGAGCATTAAATCCCTATTTAAAAGAAATAATAGAACTGGAATGGTGGCTCAATAGGGCAATGATCAGTGGAAGAACCCAGATGACTTTATCTGGGTCAGAACTTTATTTCATTAGGTTGAATAGTGATTTCTTGCTTCCCCCTGCTCCGTCTGTCTGGCAGTGACAGGCCTTCCCTCTCCCTAAGGATGTGAAGACCAGCTGCCTTGAGATAAGAGAAAAGGAAGGGAAAGAAAGTGGATTTATAAAGGACACTGGTCTACACGTGCAGTTTGCAGCATATAAAAGCCCCCTGTGTGTGAATATGGGCTAACACATCAGCACATGTCTGTTTTGAAATGAAGAGCAGCAGGTACATTTTGACACAAATTCAAATCAAACGTGTGCCTTTGATATCATACTGGCAAAACTCGATCATATGCTTTGCTAATCGAGTGTGCCGAGTCTCCTATGCTTATGTTTTTTGGAATTAAATTGCATGACTGTGCTTTGCTCTGTAAAATGTGTAAATGTGTAAATTATGTCAGGACAGATTGCAAATGCCAGTTGAAGAAATAAAAAATATGCTGCACTCATTGTAAAGAGTGCAGGGGTGTGGCCTGGGAGATGGTGAGAAGGGGTTAATGCCTCCTAGCAAAAATCCTGGAAGAAACAGATTGATTTATTAACTGTTATTTGTATTACTAGTATTAACAGCTTGGTGAAGAAACACCAGAAAACCCAGAAAACCCCATTCAGGACTTAGAGCCGACACGACTGTACTCCATCAATAAATGCAGAGCCATGGCTTCCACCTTGAAGAGTTTTTTGCACAACAGTCAAGATGGAATAAGTGAGTGGAGGGAGCAAAGGCAGTGTGTCTGAGTGAAAATGGTGTGGAGTTACATGTTGGCCCTATTTCAAGAGAGCACTTAAATAAGAACTTAAGACCAATCCCTCTAAGAAAAGCACTTAAGTAGAAGCTTATGTACAGTAATCAGCAGGAATGTGCCCTTGACTTAGGGCCAATATATACAGCTTTCTTGTTACATTATATTTACATATATGGAATTATTTGATCATCTTTCAATGTATTTTAATTATATTTTAAATATCCAATTAAGTCACAATTCCCTTTGCTGCCTCATTGTTTATCTCTTTTTCTCATTCTTTCTCCCTTGAAAAAAACAACTTGGGATTACTCTCCAGATACTCCTCTATTGTAGCTTCCTATCTTATTTTAAAGGGATCCTGAAAATCAAGGTTTGTACTTGAAATCAAGGTGCACAAAGATCCCAACAGGTTGCTGCTTCTTTCAAAGTTTGTCTCTCATTTTAAAGGCACAGCGAATTCCTGTTCCTGTTGAAATCAGGATCAGCAAGGATTTGACCCTGAGTTCAGCTGTATTAGCATACATCCCACTGTGAGATGGAACTAGCACCCAGAAGTGATCTTGTGCCTCTTATATGAGATTCATTCAAAAAGGTATCAGATGACTGTGTTGAAGGAGATATGAGCTGATTGTGAGATCAATTTAAACATATGTCATTCAGAGCACTGGGAATAAATATCCTGATTTTATAGACTCTCTTTTCTAGCCCCAGCTATTTGTTTAAGTGTGTCGTGTTTAACCTATGGAATTATATAATCATTTCTGTGCCTTTATTACTGAATGTTTAATATTTTATCATCAAACATATTTCGTAGTGATGTTTGAACTTTTTGCTTTGATGGCCTGAACTTCAGAACAGTACCTTTTCAGGCAGGGGAAAAATCCTTTAAAACCAGTGTGAAAAAAGTACTCCAAGGAAAGGCCATTTGCTATCAATAACTAACTCCAATGAGATGCAACCTTGTATTACCAAATTTCTAGAAATCATAGATTTAGGTTTCTCAGGATTTATTTTCCAAACAAGGATCTATAAGTGTCATATGTGATGATTTTCTTTCTCCTGGGAGCAAAACAGACTTACTGCTTCACAGCAAGCTTCCAGATTGCTATGGAACTGCTGAACATCAGTATTCACATGGACACAGGTCCATTTGAGCATCTAGACGTATGACTTAGTGGTCCTGCATTTGAGAACTGAGAACCTCACCATATTTATACTTATATGCTGTACCCAGTAACCTAAAATATGTATTTAATTTTAAGTTTTGGAGGTTGTGGGTAGTATATGCAGATTACAATTATATAGTGCAAAAAATTCCCAAGAACCATCCCTCTACAGCACTAAAAACGTGGGTATCATCACGAATTTCCACATTCTTGACATCTGAGACATTTTCATAAATTTCATGCAAGGAAACCAGAGAGAAAGAAAATATGAATAGCCACTGTCAGAAATTCTAAACGTCTTGTATGTCTTAGAGGCGAGCTGTGGATATGGAGATAGATTGGAACAAGTGAAGTATTGTTCCTAAATTTGCAGTAATCTACAGAGAGCATCACCAACCTACAACTTCAGGGGCAAAAGGGGTGTTCTTCTCTTCCTGCATATAGTTTGCCATCTATCCAATGGTTTGACTACTTAAATACCAGCTGCTGCTTCCCATCCAGTTAATGGGAGAAGGGCAATATTAGATTAAAAAAAGGTAACCTGGCCCTATAGCAATTTACGAGACTGCTATATATATTTCATCTTTTACCTTCAATTAAGGTAATGTAAGAATCAAGCTGACTATCTTTCTGAAATACATGATTATGTGAAAAATATTTCATCGCACATTTCACAGTGTCAGGTGTTTTCCTTTAACCTCTAGAATCTGATTCACATTAAGGCTTTGGTGAATACATACTGCCTATGCCAAAGCCTCTCCTATCATTATGAAAGCATATTTTGTTTGACTTTATGTCTTAAACCAACTCTGTGGTGCTGTGCTCGTGTTTCATTGGGGTTCATCAATTAGCTGTGGAGTTAGCTTTATTTTTAAAAAGAAATTGTATGAAGGTGATGGGAACACATGGTAGAATTTTATGTCACAGAGGTGATCTGGGAGACCACAGTAATATCAGTGAATTTGTAAAGCACCTCTACTTAGGAAACACATGGCATTCTGGAACATAACATTAGAATAAGTTTTGAAAAGGTTCTGCATCATTGTAGGCAACGGAAAATGGTTAAAGGAGAGACTTTCAAATATAAAAAGAATGGAAATTCTTTCTTGGGGAAGATTATGAAATTTTTAAACTGGATACCTTCCAAACTGCAAAATACTGCAGTCTTCAAAATTTTCTGAGAATAAAAATTCTAAGGAGGAAGAATTATGTCAACTTGGTCAAATAATTAATTTTTTTTTTACATATCTGTGCTATAATTATATGATGGATTATGACAAAAAAAATCTTTTCTGAAATGCTGTGTTAAAATTAAAGAACAGAAATATTTTGCTCTGAAAAAACTGTTATTTGTTGGGATTCCCGTCCTTTTATTTTCATGCAACTCCAAATGCTTGTATATTCACCTTCTTTCACAACACTTTTTGTTACAATGGACAACATGTTCCAAAGGAAAATAATATTGTTTTTCATTCCTATGGCACCATGAATCACATTTCCTGAATTTTCTACAAATTCGGTGTAATATTTGCTTTTGAAAATCTGACTTTTTATTTTGATGTTTAACTGCTCTCATTAGAATATTTGGCCCTTCAGTCACAGGTCTAACACCTTCTCTCTCCTTGCAAACTGCCTTTCTGAATTGCTTGGACTAATGTAACTGACTGTATCAGTGCGTTATTATTAACTAGGAATATCTACCATGTTTTGTCCCTTGATCAAAGTCATTAATTTCTGTTGACAGCCTTCAGATGGCCCTGAAGATGAAAAGAGAAAGATGGGGTTTTTTCCACCTCTTAACTGTAATCCTACACTTGTGCCTTAAAGAGAACTACGTTCTGGTTTTATGATCTTTACTGAAGGGAACTATATGGAGTTCTGTGGCTTCACGCATGCTTTCCCATAAACCCCCCTACAGAAGATGAAACATGACACTTCCTTTGTAAAGGATCCAAGAATCCTGCCCTTAATCCATAGATTTCATATGTATGTAATCAACTTTTATTGGTTTGTGAGGATGAAGCTTCCCCTTCCAATGTGAGCCCAATACAAACTTTGACAGTGTCATTAATAAAGAACTGCAAGGCTCAGACAAATGCTGGAAGTTCATATAAAGCCTTTCTCCCAGTGCGTTCCCTGATACTTGTGTAGTGTAGTCTTGCTATGGCAGACTTGCTGTGTCAGACCCTCAGATGCAAACTGCTTGGAAAAAAAAAGAGGAAGGTGGTGCTGTAAAAAAAATCACACCACAGCTGGAAAAAGTTGAGGGTTTCCTAAATATCATTTTTTCCTGCTAATGGTAGAAACCTTTTGGGTCATGACAGTGTGCCTAATGAAGCCAATGGCAGAAAGCCAAATTATTACAGTGGCACTAAATCAAGTCATTGATGGGCAAATTTTAAGGTTTGCTGTTTTGAAGCCTTGATGCTTTTGTTCAGAAACTCAGGTCATTATCTGAAGCCCAGCAGGGACCCGGACTCGAAATTCAAGTGTCTTTTGGGGCTCTTTTCACTATACCACATGCAATCCATCCTTTCAAACTCAGACACGGTCAGAACTATAAATATTACAAAAGGACACCAAGATTTTTTGGAAGCAAACATTCTATTTGGGTATTAATACACCCAGATCTCCAAATAAAAATACCAGTCACTGGATACTGTTCTCACTGGTTACTTGAATCTTAAGCTAATAAAAAATGGAGCAAAGAATCACTTCTGCTTTCCAACACAGTATACTATTTTCCTTTCACAATCACTAGGGTTTTACAGCTGTTCTTACTAAATAACAACTGTATTCAGGTGAAAAGAATATCTCTAATGGTACTCTCGTCTTGATCGAAAAGTTGTATTAATGAAAATTAGTTTTGCATAAGCAAAATTATTTTTGCATCTATCTTCCTTTTGATAGTCCAGAATTATTTTTTCTCTTATGAAAACACTCAAGAGACTTCTTGCCGAACCTTTTCATATTACTCACTATTCAAAAGTTTCTACAGATGTCATTTGGAACACACTCATTTTTCTAAGTTCTCATCCTCTGATCAACAGACATAGCAAAAGAGTGAAGCTCACTTATCTCAAATATAATCTGTACGATCAGAGGACAAGAAACTCACTTAGCATTGTAATAACTGCCAAATAATACTGAGTGCCCCATTTCAGTTGTCTGAAGGTTTTGCAAATTGTGAGCCCTTTCCTTTGGTGGTATCATAGTGTGTGCAGAAATGTGGAGGAAGCCTCTATAACTAGTTAATGTTGAGAACATAAAGCTGATAGGATTTAAATTATTTTGGCTGATTTCTACTGCTGAGGCCTAGGGCTTGCTGCCTGTAGCCTGGCTCTCCAGGTCAAAATGGTACTAAATTGTGGTCATGAAGGTTGAGATAGTGGAAATGGCAGCCAGAAGTTGCAAGAGTTTGAAACATTCAGAATTAAATTAATAGATGAAAAAAGTGAAGAGAAATTTAAAATGGGTATTCCTCTGAATAAATGCTTTTGCGAGTGCATTCCTTCAGTTGTACTTTCATGCAACCAAATAGAAAATTATTCTACTTGGCAATAGTGTTAAGGACCAACAGATAGATTATGAAGCAGATTTGCTGCAATATGCTACTAGGGTGAGTTTTCTAATTATGACAAGAAAAACACCTACATAAAAGGCAAAGAATTTTACAATTTTCATTTGATTTCCCCCACTTTTTTTGTTATTTATTTTTTGCAGTTCCCTCAGCTCTGACACTAATATTACACTGGTCATCTTCTTCCTAGTCATAGAATCATAGAATTGTCTAGGCTGGAAGGGACCTTTAAGATCATCTAGTCCAAACATCAATCTAACTCTGATAAAAAACATCACTAAACCATCTCTAAGCACTATGTCTACCCATCTTTTAAATACCTCCAGGGATAGTGCCTCAACCAATTCCCTGGGAAGCCTATTCCAATGCTTAATAACCCTTTAAGTGTAAAATTTTTTCCTAATATCCAGTCTGAACCTCCCCTGGCACAACTTGAGGCCTTTTCCTCTTGTCTTATCGCCTGTGAATTGGGAGAAGAGACTGACACCCACCTCTCTACAACCTCCTTTCAAGTAGTTGTAGAGAGCAATAAGGTCTCCCCTCAGCCTCCTTTTCTTTAGGCTGAACAACTTCAGCTGTCTCAACCTCTCCTCATAGACTTATTCTCCAGACTCCTCACCAGCTTTGTTGCCCTTCTCTGGACCCACTCCAGCACCTCAATGTCTTTTTTGTGGAAAGGGGCCCAAAACTGGACACAGCACTCAAGATGGGTCCTCACCAGTGCCGAGTACAGGAACACTGATTCTGAGCTCTTTACCACTAATACAATGCTATGTTTGAATGTAAAAATTAAACTAGAGAATTCATGTAACATAGAAAAAACTTGATTTACTGTTTTTTGAAATAAATTAGAAGTACGTATTCTCTATACGTATCTAATCCATGTTGTTCTACACTTTAAAAAGACTTTCAATTCTGCTTTAAGAGGGGAGAGACACCTGGATCAATATCAAAAAGGCTATGAACAACTGCAGAAGCCATTTCACTAATACTCATTAATGGACAGCTGCAGAAGGGCACATGGAAATATCCTAGCCGTGAGTTGAGACATAGAAACAACGACTGGCACAGTATCTAATTCATTTGCAACCAAAAGCTTCCATCTGAGAGTCTTATAATCTCTTTCCAAGAAGTAAAATCATTTTTACATAGGCTTAATATCATAGTTCATGAATTGCCTCAGAAGTCTTATTAAACTGAATGGTTTTTTCCTTGTCCAGACCAAAACCGCAGGTTTCACATTATCTGACAATATCCATGACTCAGTATTATTAATTGTATATTTCTCACATTAGTGAAAAAAATAAACATACGACACACCTTGCTTGAACAATTTTTCATTGCCATCAGATACCAAACGGCCTTAGCACTGGCAACTTGATCAGCATAGATTATTAATTATGATACTGCTGGTACAGTTCAATTTAATCAGAAAAGAACATCAAGGAGTCCAAGAAGTAGGGTATATAATGCAATTTATCTTTGCCTTGTAGTGATAGGGATAACAATGATTTGCAAATTGCTTCAGCTACAAATACACAATTAAAAAGAGATAAATATCAAAAGATATGCCACATTTTCAACTCAAAGCCAAAAGTGCAGGTCTTAATCTTAGTAGTCAGTTTTAAAATTATGTGTTAATTCTTCCCTTGATGTGCACGCTTAACTCGCATTAAAATTAATGGGGGTTACACATGCTCATCGAGGAAGAAATAGACCCCATAGTGTGTATATTCTTCAAATAATAAGGATTTGGTAATTACTATATTATTTGTTCATTAATTTTCAATTTATCTTGTAAATGTGCACTCTTTGTGATCTTAGGTCCAATTATATAGAGTAATTTGTGGCAAAAGGTCTAGTGGAGCATTATCCTCTTAAAGGGCATGTGGTTTTATAGCACATATTGACAGTGCTCTAATTCTCAAACTTTATAACTTGCATAATACACCAAAACAAGGGAATTTGACTCTTGGCAGCCAAATTCTCCTTTTCCATGTCATCTAAGACACTTTGAAATCACTATGTATATTCCATTGTCTTCAACCAGTTTTGGAAAGGCAATTTTCCTTTAATTAGTCAGTGCCCAAGAGCAAGATTTTTAGAGTGGCTGATGATATTCAGGTGCCTTAGCTTTGGGTGCCCAATCTGAAGTTTTTTTATGAAGAGCATTTTTCAGAGGGCAAGTATTAAATAGTTTCTGAAAAATATCTTTTTTTTCTTTTTTTGGAATATTTTGGAGAATTGGTGTGATTTAGATTAGTTGACAACCTTAAAAAATAGGCATGCTGAACCCCAAAAGGCAACTCCTTGTTAGTGTACAGCATAAGGACATTGGGCCTTCTAGCATTTCCTGAATGATAAAATACACATTGTTTTAGGACAGAGAGAAATGCAGCTTTTCTCTCCTCTAATCCATGGAAATGTAAAATTATAAATTATTATCTATAAATAATTCCAATGCGTTAGAATTAAAAAAATCTTAATTACAAGTAATGGAATTTGTAGTTTGAATAGATTTACCACAGTTTATCCCAAACTACCAACTGCATAGGTCAGAATATTCCCGCCTTTACCCAGACTCAGTCATACTTTACTGACGAGCATTATCCATGACCCCTTCAATGGCATTACCCACTTAGCAGAGGAAATCTGACCCAAAAATCACAATGAATTTTGACTCACAAGGCAATGCAGAAGCAATGAATGCAAAGAAATACTGCCCTCAGAATTCCCCGATCCCTTAAAAAACTGGAAGTTCCCACAGCACAATATATGGACAACAGACAACAATATGTTACATACTGCATTAACAATGTAGATGACCGACTTGTGAAGCGATTTACCCTTGGGTGAGGTAGCACAGATCCTATGAGCTAGTCTTCATATTGGGTAACTAGCAACAAGTGGCCGTGTAAAGGTCATAAAAGTGTAAAGGTCTTATGGTTTGTAGCCAATGTGACCCAAGGAGAATCTCATGGAAGGTATCAAGTGCTCTGGCAAAAGTTTCCTACTTGTCAGTGTAACTTCAGGAAAGAGGCTGATGATTAAGTTCAATGAAAGCTGAATTAATGAGATTAAAATCTGCCTTGTAACTAGCTATCAGGAAGTCAGGAGAAATTTAAGCTGTCATGAGCAGATATTTAAGGGCAAGGAGGAGGAATTTGTAGTACCTAGTACAGAAAAAGAACTAACAATGACCTTTATTATACTTAAAGTTTTTAATGCACAAGTACCACAAAATAATTCCTACTTAAAGAAATAAACAAATTATGCTCCTGGGGAAGGGTTAAGGTTAATGAAAGACCTCAGACTGGGCAACAGTATTTATTCTAAGAGTAAATTCCAGGATGGTTTCGGATCAGTTCAGATTTCCATCCCAAGGCCTTACAGGTTTGGAGACTTGGTGACAATTCCAGCTCACCAGAAATGGTAAGGTTTTGTGAGACAAAGTAATTTCTCAATTATACTTGTATGTGACGCATACTTCCCCTAAATATTTCATGTTTTAAACAATTTTCTATAAAGGCTGAAGTATTTACTTTTGGAGGAGGAAGATATTTTGTAAGTTCTCTTTTCACCTACCATGCCAAATTTTTGTATTTTTTTTTAAGAAAGAATCCTTGAAAACAGAATACATTCAATCTCAGTTAAATTTTTTTTATTAATAGAAATTTTATGTGTCTGTCTTGCTTTTTTAGTATTTTTAGGATGTCATAACCGGAAACACCACCGCCCCCCAAATTAATGAAGTTGGCTAGCAATAAAAGACAATCTTGCAGAGGTTATCTGCTTATAAAGCATTTGCACCTGAAAAAGCTACAGTCTACAACTACCTGATTGCACAGCAGGAAGACAGACACCAAGTGGGTCAGTACACACTTTGTATTTCATATGCTTCATATTTTTCTGCATGGTAATTTAGGCCCCTCCCCTCTCTGTACGCTTCCTTTGTTAACTTCGTTTCTTAAACACCCAGTGCATAAGAGAGCTGGAGCATGTCCCTGCGTGACCCTCCCCAGGCAGTTTGGTGCCCAAAAGCAGGGCACTATGGTGGCCAGGGTTACACCTTCTCCCACACCACCGCTCTCCATAAACCCACCCACACATTTGTGACTCCTGGCCTGTTGCAGGGGTCCTCTGGGAAATGAGTTGACAGGTCTCAGTCTGAGTAGACAGATGTGCATGCAATAAAATCCAGCACCCCTGGCAGGCAGTCTTTAACACCCCCATGGCCTTTTTCAAAGAGGGGACCAAATGTTCTGCAAAACAATTAGGGTGTGTATTGAGCAGGATGAATCTAGCTGGTTGTGGATTGTGGATCTTTTAACACGGATGCTAACTTTATTTTGCTACTGTTATATACTGCAATGTGTCTTAGCTCTTTAAAAAATAGGTATTTTCATTCTGAGGCAACAGCGAGCTTCATTTGTCTGCTCCATCTATACAGACATTCATTATCCCCACGAACAGCCTACCTGGCTTTTAGAGACAGCAGTCCAAGGAACAGTTTACAGGTTGATTAGAGTTACAAAGTCAGTGCAAATGCATGGCAATGATCTAGGTTTTCAGGCCCAAAAAGGGACATTTAGACAATTCTGACACCACCATTTCCCTTTGATCTGTATCTACAATGTATCTCTGCAGAAAAGTTCTGCAGGTACAGTGTATGCTGGGGAAGCTGAATGTAGGTCAATGAGATGCACTCTGCTTTTTTAAATAAAATCTTTCTGCAGAAATTGCATGATTTCCTGTTATGACTGTAGACTTCACATAGAGTATCATACATCTGTTTTTAAAAAACGCTTTTCTACTTGTGCAAAAATCATTCATTTTGCTCAAGGTGCACAAACACACACATGTACACACAAGTATCTATATATAATATAACTATTTTTGAATAATTTCTTTTCATGTATTTTCCATTTCTAATTTGTGGCTGACAGACAGACCGCAGAATTTCAAGACGCCTGTTCTTGAGCAGTAAATGATGTTAGCCAAAAAAGGTTAGACGAAGGGCTCAATCCAGAGAAGACTTGCATACCTAAATCCTGTCTAACTCTCAACTTTTGATCTTCAAATCCCTAGCTCACTGTCACCTAAGCTTAGGAAGACTAAAGCCCGTAAGTGCCTAGTTTAAGCCACAAGAGCTATCTGGGTCCCCATTTTCTGTGACCTGATGTTAATCTGTTAGCTGAGAGCCCTAATGTAAGAGCAGGGCTGCCAGGGTTTCCTGAGAGCACAGCGGACGCAGGCAAAGAGCATGGCAGGTGTCCAACATGCTGACCTGGCTCTGGAAGTGCCTAGGTCTCCCACTGACTGCCCAGAGACACCCCCACCCCGTAAGGAGAAGGCCATTGTGCTGGCAGTGTGGAGGAGCTGCCGACCCAGCTCCCTTGAGACAGCATTCCTGCAGAAGAGCTTTCCTCTCTACACCCACAGCCCTTTGGCTTTCCCTAAATGCACTTATTGCATTACTCCTCAACCAGAAAACAGGTGAAAGAAAGTGAGGTGGGTCAGAGAGAGCGTATGAGCAGGAAGAACTGCTGTTCCTGCAGTTTCCATAATCAAGTGGATGTTTAGGCTGTCCTGATGTTTAGGATCAATTTGCCTGATTCGGAACCTGGAGAAATGTGAGACTCGTAGGAGAGCACTGAAAATGAAAGATTTTTTTTTAATTTAGACTTCATGTTATTAGCTGTGATTGGACAAAAGATTTAGGATTCTAGATGAAGGAGGTTTTCAGAATTAAAACGAGACACGGGAAAATGCATGAGGGAAAGTGCAGTCTATGCCAGATCTTCTCCCAGATTTTACAATGTGAGAAATGCAGTAGGTTTGGGACAGACCAAAACAGACGAAAAATAAAATAAAGACTGAATACCTTAGTGAAATTTATATATAAGCCCATGCCATCAATATTGTGATTTCTATTTCAGGAATAGGGGAGGAGAGGGGCGTCCTCATGCAGCTGAAGACATTTCTTCTCTGATCTGGTAATAGTGGAGGTTGGGTGACAGTACTAGTTGGAACTATTTCTATTATATTGTACTTTGAAGAACTGTGTCTCAGAGGTGAGCTGGGTGCATGTTGGTACTGAGTTAGGCCAGAGGACTCCTGGAAAAGTACCTGGCAAGCACAGGCTCAAACTGAAGTTAATCGAGTTTTGCCATTGCTTAAGTTGAAGCCAGGTTTCCGATTCTGATGTCAAAGAGGCTCTTTCTCCCCCCTCCTCCTCCAGTTATGCCGCACGCACCGGCTGCGTGCTTAGTTTATCCCGTGCCTACCACAAATATAGCAACGCAGACCTTGTTACCAGAAAGCTCAATTATTGTAATACCCTCTTAGCGGAGCTCAGAGCCAGGCTGCTCGGCGCTGCTCGCTCCGAGCGCGGCAGCACGTGTGCTCAGCCCTGTGAGCCAGCAGGAACGCATTACACCACGCTGCATTCTTCACACTGCCTGCCTCCGAAGTGGCAGATTGATTTTAAGTTGGCCCTTTCGGGTTTTAAAGCCTTAAATAATGCAGGCTCTGGCTATGACTGATCCCCCTTCTCTCTGAGCCCTGTCCTAATGGGGAGCTGCGTTCCCACACCACCTGCTTTTCCTGGAACCCTACTGTCACATCGCAGATCTGCACCAGATTTTGACTTTTCTGCGCTGAACTGCACGATGTATCTCACCCCCAGTATCGTTCCTTTCCCGTCAACCCTTTCCATTTATATACCACATTCATCCCAATGTCAGCAAAGCCTCCCAAAATGATCGCTGCCATCTCACAAATGCAGAGTAGACAGGTTTTCGACGGAGGTGGCATTAGAGCAAGTTAGCAAGTATGGCTTTATGGTACCAGGTACTCCCTTTTTCCCTCCTGCAGCCAGAGAGGAGGCTTAGACCTCTCATTAGACCTGAGGTAAGTTGGGTTTCATTTACCGCAGGTTAAGAGCAGGCAAATAGGAAGTTAGAGCAGAGCAGCTGACTCTGTTAATCTATACCCTAATTTAACTTGTGGTAACTTGTTTGTGTAGCTATACCCTCAGGTGACTCTGGCCACTGTACTTCATTACTCTATGCCTCTTCCTCCTTCCTCTGTCTAATGGGGCTAATGATGCTTCCTTTGTAAGGCACTTGCAGATCTAGGGATAAGAAATGGAAGTTTCAGAATAGATATTTTTAATTATAATTTATTAGCCTGTCTGTGTACTCATCGCCCCACCCATCTTTCAGTGTAGTACACAGTCCTTGTGATTTTAATTGCAGCTGTATTCTCTTCTAACAATTAATATAGTTATTGGCCCCACAGTAATTACTTTTTCTACCTCGTCCTTTTTTCACTTTAAAACATGCATTTGTTTGCTTTGAATTTGAACACGGTATGTGCCATTTATATAACTTTGTTGTTAGTATATTTAATTTACTTTAATTACAGTTTATATTGGCATATATGTAGGGATTTTAATTAATAGAGCTATTAATAACATTAATAATAATAATAATACACTGGTTTTCTCCTAAAGTTAAAACGTGATCCAAACTTTACAAGAGATGCATGCCTAAGGTTAGATAATTAACCCAAACTCAAGTTCTGGAGCAGTGAAATCCAAGCTGCTTTTTATGAATTCCACCTAGGGATTTAAGGTTTAAACTCTAGGAACCCATGTTTGAAAATCTTGGCTTTGATGTACGAATGTTTTTTTTCAATTTCTGTGTGAATGAAAGAGACATGATGGTTGCCCTTTCTCCATCTCTCTTCCCACCTTTAACATGAAGGGCTAATAAGGACCCCAGCAGGGGGTGAGCAGCCTATTCCCTGAGCAGGATCCTTGGAATCACCCCATACCAGAGAACAGGAAGGAGGATTTAATACTCTAAGGCCTGATGTAACTTACCTACCTCCAGGTACTTAATGGCTCTTTATATGCCCCTGGTTAATAGTCAATGGAGAGGAACAGGCATCTCTGGGGATGATACAGCCCACCCAAAATCTGATTCATCCTGTGGAGGCACCTCTCTTTCTCTCCCCTTCAATTAGAGTGGGTGCTGCCGCTCAGCAGTCAGGCATCTCCCTTCAACACCCACTCTGCAGTGTGGGGGATCTTGGCTCGGATGCCTTTAGTTTCTTATGTCACATCTTGAGTCCTTAGAAAGATGAGACCAACGTTTACACAAAGAAGAAAAAAATAGTAATGCCAGAGGTGGTTAATTTTGTGCTATTTATCCAGCTACCTATGTATTTGCAATACTTATGGATACTGTCTTGTTTTGATGTGCAGGGATTTACAGATGCACTTCCATTAACATTAGTGGGAATTGGGTGCATAGATCCAGTACATCAAGATGAGAATATTTGGTAATAAATCTTTTAATATGCATGTAGCATTGACTGGATAATTTGAAACATTTTTAAAATCCAAATAAAAATTGAGTTTTCTACTACAAGAGAAGCTACCCCTAGAGACAGATAAGTGGAATCTATCTCCACATAGTCAGACCCTGTGTGATATCATATTGTACATAGAATGATCCTTTTTTATCTTTATTGATTACTAGAAGAGTAATACAATTAAAGGTAGCAAAATGCTTTAAGGTTTTTGTTCTCTGGCAAAGAATCAAGAGTTCAAAGTGGGGCTCCTTTCTCATTATTAGAGACAATCATTTCACCCTAAGAGACAATCATTTCCAGCAATTCCTCCCCTTTTCATTTCCCACTTTGTGATTTTGGGGACACAGAAGGTGTGTGTGTGTTAGCACTAGTTAGTGATTTGCAGACACAAAAATAAAACCTATCCTTTCTTTTTACAACCACATGTATAAAAGAAGTACCTATCATTATTTCATTAATGATCTGCAGCAATATTCTCTTGCCTCGTTGGTCACATGTATTCATGTACGCGTGAGCACACACAAACACACACACATGTAGACAGTCTCATGCTTGAATTTTCTGATGTAGAACACCCCTCGATAAGCACTGCTTATGCCAGGATTATGAATACAAGGAAATAGAAAAGACATTTAGAAACCATAGGAAAACAATTCTTTTGGTGTGTGAACTGCAGTGTTATTCAGATGTATATAACTACTGCTGGGTGGGGGAACTGCAGGAAATATGCCAAGGAAGAGAGACAAGGGGAGGCCATCAATGAGACAGAGAGAAAAAGACAGAAAATGCTTTTGTTTGCAGACTTGGCTGGTTGACTTGACTTGAAAATAATAATAGGTCCCCGTTCTCTCTCACCAGCCCCCTCCTCTGATTCATCGGATATAACATAATTGATTCTCACTGGAGATGGATTTGGAATATGTGTCTTGCTTGTTGCTATTGTTTATGTTTACACAGTACATTTACTGCTCGAGGAGTTTTGTTCCTCGTTTACTCACTGCCCTGTTGCAAACCCCTGTTGCTTTTCCAGCTGCCACCAGTTCTTTTCTTTTTACCTCATTCTTCAAACAGGGAGGTGAATGAAGGGGGAACTGCACTGTCTTGGGGACCATGCCAGGCTGGGGTTCTTGCAGGTTATGACATTCTGCTTGATACAGGAAGCTGTCTACTTGCATTTGCCTGTGGACTCCTTTCAGAGTGTGGGGTTTGTGTTCCTTCCCTGTTGAGTTTCTGCCTCCACAGTGAGCTAAAACTCATAGGCAGTAAGAGGAGAAATTCCCACACCTAGCACAGGGATCCCAATAGAAGGTCATAAATTTTGAGACTACCCATTTCAGTGGGTCTCATTGGACAAATAGATGATAACTGCCCAGGGCAAACCATTTTTTCAAGTCTCAGCACTACTACAAGGGAGTACATATATATATACAGTAAATCACCTGACAGGGCTGATCAGGGATTGCCAGACCCTGGAGTGCTCAGGAAGACTCATGGGGGACATCTGACAGGCATCAGGAAGCATCTTTGAGAAGAGCAACAACCTAGCTATTTCCTTCACAACCACACACAGTCATGAGGCTAGGAAGAAATAGGTATGGCAAAAGATGGAACGTGAAAGAGAGGAAAAAAGTGTATAGAAAGAATAGAGAGAGGAGGAGTCCGTCTGGGGGCTAGGGAAGAAAGATCAACAAAGCCTAATGGCAAGTGGGTGGCTAAGATGATATGCTTTAGCAGAGTTGGCATTATTTTTAAAGTACTCCTGAAGTTTTTATGGCTCTGGGCCCCTATTTCATCTTAATTCATCCTTGGGGATAAAGACTCAGCTGGATGGATCTCAATCACTCCCTTCCCTTTCTCACCCCTTGTCATCATGTTCTCTTCCTTCAGTACATTTTCACCATGGTTAGAAATTCCGACTCTCACTCCCCTTCCCAAGCGACTACCGTGGCGCCCTTTGGAAGGTGTGCGGTGCCCCGACTCCCACGGAGTCGAGTTCCATTGGAACTGCTGGTAGTGCATTCATCAGCCATCTGTCATTGCAGCTGCTTGTTGAAGAAATCAAGTTCTTCTTTTTTTTTTTCCCCCCTCTTTTTCTTTTTTTTTTTTTTTTTTAATACTTTGGCTAGGAGGGGATAAAAAAAACAACACTCAACCACCAAAAATTAAACAACAACAATAATGGCCCGACTGTTTCCCTGACAATCCAAACACAATCTGCTGCCCACAGTCACAGCAAAGGGGAAACGAAATTCTCATGGCCTGGTAGATTTGAGTGTGTCTACAGGCTTTGTTTTGTTCTCCTTTTCTGTAATAGGTGTAAAACCCTTTTCTGATGGGAGGACAACTGCCATGGAGTATCAGTGATTTTAAAATACTGAGCTTTGGCATATCAAAATTTATCAGCCAGTTGTCAATACAACTTTTAGTTGAAAGTCGCAAAAAAACAAGAATGTTTTTTTAAAATCCCACCATGTGTTTTTTATTTCATTGTATTTTCCATGATTGAATGGAAACGTTGAGGAGAGGTGATAAAAACTGTGCAAACATAGCATACTATTTAGTGGTGTCAGGAATCTAGGCTACAGGCCTTCCAGCTTTCCAGTCTTCTTGCAATCTAATTTGATCTCTTTCCTGTAACTGTCTTTTGAAAGATAGTGAAGATGCATTTATCTTCACTTTATTTTCATCATGAGATCTTTATACATTCAGACACCTTTCTGGATCCCAGGTCATGCTGTCAGCCTTGTTCATGGCCATTTCAGTGGTGACACTCAAGGAACCAGAGATCACTGCACCTCCCCAAACAGGAGACAGGCAGACAGAGCACAATGCTCTTGTACAACATTTGAAACAGAGATGACAGGTCCTGACAAAGCGGAGCAAGCTTTGTTGTCCACAGTCAGACAACGGCATTTAAATTTTCCTATGCTTTTAATTTAATTTGCCTTTGGAGAGAGAAAGGGAAAGGCTATCTCTCCATGTCTCCCCTGTAGGCAACTGAGAGAGAAGCAGAATATAATGAGAAGGCTAAGTGACTGGTAAAATTAAAATACACAAACCATTAAAACATTTAAAGGGTAGAAAACAAGAACGCTCACTACATCTGTTTTAGGTCAACACCTAAGGAGCTCCTTACAGTCGATATGGGAACTCTAAAGAAACATGAACGTTGTTATACACAATAGCATCTTTATCAAAAGCAAAAACTCACAGAGGGAGGCCATGGCACTTAGAGTGTGGGAACATGAGTCTATCAAGTGTGAAGACTGTGAAAGCAGCAGAGAAAAGCCCTGACCTGGCCTCTTGGGCTGGTGGCACAGGCTGGTATGTTTGAGCTCCTGGACAGTGCATCTGGCACTCCTAGCAATAAAACCTGAATTGACAGGTTTATGTCCCTGCCAATACAATACCACTGCACCACTGCAAACAAATATATAACAGCACACGTATTTTATACTTCTATGTATACATGTATATAATTTTCCCTGGAGCCACAGAGATACAGAAAGCTTTTCTTACCTTCCTTATTTTTTTAAGATGAAAAAGAGCAGTTGTCTTCCAGTCTTTCTGATCAACTTGTTGCAAAGACAGGGAGATAGACAGATTTCAAACTCAACTCAATAACTGGCTTTTTACCTCTTTATCATATTCTTTTTCAGTTTCCCAAACTGAAGTTCTCAGCCTTTTGATTTGATTCATGTAGGAGAGGGGGCTTAAAAAGAAAGGCCTCGTTAATCTCAAAAGGCTTCAGACTTTTATGTAAAGCAATCTCATTAAGATAGGTAGATGTTTCCAGGTGGGAATTCTTCAGTGTTTTCCTTCTTAATTAAGAGTATTGTTCCTCAAAATCACCTGCTAATAAACTAGAACCAAGCTTAAACATCTTCCTGAACCTAATGTATGTGAAAGACCATATAGCTTTCTCCAGGAAAGAAACTGG
Source organism: Tringa tobata (assembly GCA_033628505.1). Lineage (NCBI taxonomy): Eukaryota > Metazoa > Chordata > Aves > Charadriiformes > Scolopacidae > Tringa > Tringa tobata. The sequence goes on from JAHREE010000118.1 coordinate 7,007,905, forward strand.
GTTTAAAATAGGAACAAATAATTCAAATAGTGACTTTTCTGACTGTTGTTTTGGAATAACCAAATGTGCGTGCTTTGGAGGCCTCTATCATGCAAAACTCCAAAAGCTCCATTCAGGTCCACCAATAGTTGTCTTTCCTGGCTGTGAAAAGATTTTATATCATGCCATCTCTACAAAGTCAAACCAGTCTCCCTGCCTGTGCTTGTGGAGATCCTGCTGAGAAACAGAAGAGATACATTTACCTACTGCAAGAAAAGTGCTTATGTAGAAGTTTTAACTTTTGCATAGGTAAGATCCTCTTGACTCAGAACCTTTACTGACTTGCATGTGTGCCCCTTTTCCCCATAAATCATTTCTAGTTGCCCGTGGAAGCCAAACACTTTGTTTTCCAACTTTGAAATGATGAATTTTTACACTGAATTTATTTTTTAATTTTATATTTCAGTTTTATTTTTGTTAAACTTTATTTTAAAAGTTGTATAAATTAGTAGTGAAACCTATTCCTCAGCCGTTAATCCTTTGCTCGAGGACAGTCCACATGTTAAGACCTAGTTTTAGCCAATGTTTATCTTTTTTAATTAGATCTGATTAGATCACTGTTCATTTAATCCTATCCTGTTCTTTGGCACTTGTTATTGAGACCCCTAAATGTTTACACTATTTGCAATTTCTTCTTTATAGAACTGATCACCATCTTTACGGTGGGGTCTGTATTCTCATATTAATGAATGAAATAAAAGGTGGTGTGCAGTTCACGTGCAGTTGTTGCTGTTGGAAATGGGTGCTTTGCATGGGACTTGCTGTCAGATGTGCATGTGATATTCTGCTTTTGTGAGCTTTTGCAAGTGTTTACTATGGAGGAGAAGCTCAGGACTGAACTACTCCGGAGAGCACTATCCCAAAATCAAAGCAAACAAAAAACCCAGTCCAAGCTGGAAATGGCCCTCTCCTTGCTCATGAAGTGGATAACTAGCCAAGTGGTTATAATTCCACATACTGGATGTGAAAGATTTTCAAAGGAAAATGAAGATTTTTTTCATACTTTTCATATCTTCCTCTTTAGGGATAAGAGTCTGTTCACCCTCAAGGGGAACTTTACATCTGAGAAGACATAGTCCAAAGAGCTACCTGTCTAGAGAGGAGCTTCTAACTGCAGAGATCACAGTCTACAACCTGAAAATTTATGTAAGCAGGAGAGGGAATGTAATATAAAAGCAGTCCAACCTCAGAAACAAACGAACACTAATGGAAGTAAAGATGTGCAGGATTTCACCCAGCATGCTCGTCCGTCTCCTCCCGTGATCAACTTTCGTTTCCATATTGCTAATATTCCTCAGTGTGTCAGTCAAAGTCAGTTGGGAACTAAACATATGAGTCAGCCAAAGCCATTAGTGCAGATTATCAGCCTTTTGTCAAATAAATGAGCAAAGTCACTACATGATGATGAAGAGCTTTATCACTGCAGCCTGAAAGCTACACGGAGGAAAATATGTTTAATTCCTGAAATAGGTCCAGTTTTCAGAAGAGCTAAAGTAGAGAAGAATCTCAACCCAAGCTGTGAATATTACTGGCACTATTATTTGAATAATCTAAACAAATAAGACAAATGGTTCTGTGACCGCTGCTTCCCAGCTACACTGCTATATAATTAAGGGACAGATTCCATAGTTTTGCACAGCAATAGTCTGGTCTAGTACTTACACCATAATTTGTCTTGCAATATGAAGTATTTGAGTCTGCACTTAATGCACAGGTATAACATCAATGAATGCTGGGGAAGCAAAGTCTCTGGGTTTTTATTTTTACATTAAAGAATCATATGCAAAAATAATGACTTGGCCTTTTGGTCTCCCGCAATTTTTTAAACAAGGCTATTCTGTTGATTTAACATAGCTTCAGTTTCTGGAGCACTACTCAGGGTATATCTATAATCAGGAATAGCTTAAAAAGGTAGTGCTTAGCAATGTTAAACGAGGCATGCTGCGGCAGCCTTAGAGCCACCCTTACAACTAGGAATCTGCCAGTGAGAGTGGAAACTGTGTTAGACAGAGGCTTCTCATCAAGTCGATCCACTTAGCAAGGAGGATCAAGATGGATTGGTGCTATGAGCCTTACAGCACTCAGAATGATAGCACTGGTGGTACCCCATGTGTTGCTAACTGCCTTATCTGTCTAGGATAACCTCTTCTTTAACCCCTTCTCTATTACAAACTTGGTGCTAATCAAGGCTAATGCTGGTTTAAAATCACCTGAATGACTATGTTTTGTTTAACTTAACATGAATGAGCTATACAGGTTTGGCCTGAGAGGCTGTTGTGCTATTTATTGGCACTAGGGTTTCATATCATCATAAAATTCAACTCAGAGTGCACTCAAAATGCAAATTTTCAATTAAATTTCTTACATTCATGCCAATATAAGCTGGTAAAATTTTCAATTTTTTTTCTACTGCACCAATATAAAAACTTTATGGCACTCAAATTAGGAGCTAAAGACCTTTTCCAAAAGTGTTCACAATTACTTTATCCATACTTTTAATATTCATAAAAGTGGCAAGAACAAAGTGAGGCAAATTTGCATTTCATATCGCACTAAAGCTACTCCACATATACACGATAACACATCCTGAGAACAATGAGATATCCTGTCACATGTATGCATTTTCTAAAACTACACAAAAGGAGGATTTCAGGGATGCATAAATTAACTTCCTACCTTTAAATTATTAACCCAGGCTGTTCCCTGAATATGAACCAAAATCAAAGGACAGCTACCTCCACTCTTTTGCTCCCCGCAAAAGGAGCACACATATTGTCAGTCTTTCTTCACTTGAAATTGATAACTTAAAAAATTGAGTCACTTGGATACTGAAGAACAGTTTTAAGAGAGTTCTTCTATTCATGCCATTTTTGGAGTGGGAAGGTGAATATCGTGGCTATTGGTAATAAGCCACTTCAGCTACCCTAACATATTTCTTTTTAGAAACAAATTAACGACCTCTCAATACTTTGATATATGGGGAGAAGCAAAGTTTAAATCAAGTTTCAATGAGACAGATCAAGCTTCACGTGACGAATGAAGCCTTTTTGCAGGATCCTGCCAGTGATCAGGACATCCCAAAAGCACTTCTTTGTAGGATCTGCAGAAATAGATAGAGCTGTACATACATTTCCCTGAACTGGCATTGTTAAACCTGGCCTTCGCCCGAGCTGAAGTAGCCAGTTGTGATGGACGGTTACATCTGTTACATCTATTGAAGTCTGCTTTCCAAATGTCAGAAATAGGCAAAATAATCTGCTAAAGCATTTTCGCTGACACTGTTTTTTTGCAAAACCTGCAGCCTGATTGCAGAGCTTTTCAGAAGGAGACAAAGGAGACAAAAAAAGGTCAAATATGTAGATAAATGGTTATGAAGTATTAACCCCCTTAACAGGTGATATTAAAAATACAATCTTAATTAATTCCTTTAGGGTCACATTTATAAATTAGAACCATATACGCACAACTTTCTGTGGGAAAACAAATTAGATTGATTAAAGTGGGAACTAAAGAGGAAACGTTCACAGTAGCAGCCACGCTGGACAGTTGGTGTGGATGAATGCATTTTACTTGGTCAGCTACTAACTTCACAGCTACTTTCCCTCTCACTTTTTAAGCCTTGTTTGCAGATTGCCCTGAAGTGATCTACAATTACTTTTCAGTTGAACATTAAGTGCTATGAACATGTTAGTAGTACTATTTCCACACAATCTTGTAAAAAAATCTAGCAAACCAATAGCTATCATAAAGTACAAATGTGTGTGTTTTCCATAATTACGCAGAAATTGTGATTTAATACCCTAACTTCCTTCTTTAACAACTTGAAACCATCGCACTTAACATGGTCTAGTAAAAGATTGTATGACAATGCAAGAAATACCGTTTTCCCCACCTAATACAGACAAAAATCAGCAATAAACACATTACAGACATTATTCAGGGTTTCATACTTATCATCATACAAAAAAGTAATTGCCTTTTATTGATCTGAACTGACGTGTTTAGACCAAGGGAATTCTGCCAGTGATATGGGATCAGGTCTTAAATCCCTTATGTTAAATTTGCACTCCAATCACCAGTTCTTTAGTCTATATTTGTACAGATTTCTAAGCAAATATTTTTTGCTGTGTTCAACACTGCTTAGCTAACTCACTGTATCATTAGTTTTTGCACACTGTGTAGGCTTTCAGTCAGAACTAGAAGTGCTGAAATACCAGAAGAAATATTCTTTCTCTTGGGTTTTGCAGTTTGCTCATATGGAATTTTTACCAAAAAATCTTGTGATGTCACCCTCTCTCATTCACATTTTGTAGATCCAAGGATCTGGATAATGCATACAAGAACCAAAACTCCTGGATGATTATATGAAATAAAATGAATCCTCAAAAATTCAGTTATAATTATTCACAAAACTGAGATAATTTGGAGCAATATAACTAAGTAAAATAATTTAAAAAAAAAAGAGAAAAAAAAGATTTAGTGAAATATTTCATTTTGTAGCATAACTATAGGTTATCAACATGCGAACTGTGCAGTTTGGGTGTGCTGATTTCCCAAAGACATTTTCATGGTAGTCTGAGACTCCACACATACCAAAATGCAAAACCACATCTGTTTTTTCAATTTAAATTGCTGCATGATGCTCACTCAGCCTCTGTACTCTGGCATGTGCCAAACCCATGGCTGAATAAAGAGAACGCCTGCCAAATATATCCACTTTCTAAAACTATGCAAATGGAGGACTTTGGGGATGCATAACTCAACCTCCTTTCTCAAAGTTTCATTAACAATATCCCTCTTTGTCATGGGAGCAATGTAAACAATTGCACTTAAAAAAAGAGGCAAATCCCTACCTACGTCATGATACTTTCTCACAGAATTTGGGTAAATTAGTTGTAGTCGTAAAAAAGGGGACCTTTCTAAATTGCTTTGCAAGTCTATATTACCACGGAACGTGATATGGTGAGCGTGGCTCAGCCAAAACAGACCTGGGCCACCCTCAGCTGGGCTGAGGAAGGGCTGTGCTGTGGTTAAGAAACTGAAATAGGACTAAAGACCTCAGTTCAAACATTCAATCCTTCCACAGACTTTCTGTGTGATTTTGGGCTGCTCAGTATCAATAGCCTTCAGAATCTGAGTTATAAAAATTTAGTCGTTATACTTCTTTTCTCTCATCCTTTGGCTGTCTGATGTGTGTAGGCTGTCTTTTGCTTGTATAGAACCCAGTATAACACCATCCTCAGTTCACACGATACTTCTAGCATTTCACTGCCAGCAAGTAGAGCTATCTATTGTAATTTGTCATTATGTTTTACCAGAAGACTCCTCATACAGAGCCAATGTAGGATTTCTCAAAATGTTTGTGTAGCCCCCAAAGTCAGAACAAATCACCCATGTGCAAGATTCTTGGGAATTCACAGCTTGGTAAATAAACATAGAAAAAGCAAAATGGACATGAGCTGAAAATTTTCTGTGACTTTCTTTGCATGTCAGAACATCAACCTACAAAAGCTGCTTCCCCCTTCCCAGCTTGGAGATCCCATCTGGTTACCAAGAGTTCTTTTGAGCAAAGGCTGTGCTCTCCCTCCGTGCTCCTGGTCAAGCTCTCCAGCACCATTACATTTAATTATTGCTGTTATGTCACATTAGCTAAACTACTGTTCAGAAGTAGATTAAATGTCCTTAATTTGAAATCAACTGATTTGCATGAGGATTCTAACGCTATGCAGTAAGGAGTAGACAGCTGGATAACTGGATTATCAAACTCAGTCCATGTAGTTACCAGCATATCTGAATTTAAAGATGAATCCATTCCAGAACTGGTTATGCCACTGATTGTATGGGAAAGACATGGCAGAGAGTTTGCTAGATAGATACCGCAAGTTTTTCTTAAGCACTTTGAAAAGAAGAATGCAAAACTTTCCCTTTAGCCCTGGCTATGGTACAGCAAAAAAGGGAAACAAACAACAGTGGCAACAGAAGATGAAGATTAAAATTCTATGGACATATCATTGTGGGGACATAATACCTAGTGGCAATTAAATTTTACACACAACATCAGTAATTCCTCTTTTATTGCCATCTGAATGGAAAAGATCTGAGGTCTTATAAGCATTTATTGATCTTACTATAAAGAACAACTCTTTAGGAAAAATCTGAAGAAGGAAGGGAAAGTGGACTGCCTGGAACTCAGACTGTCCATGAGCTTTCCAGAAAAATGTCATCTTCCTATCACCAGCAAAGTGCTGAGTAATTGCCTTGAGCAGCTAAGCACTCTATCCTACTGAAAGCAGAGAGAGCTCAGCAGCATTCATAGCTTCTCAAAAGATATTCAACATGTTGTAGGATGGATCCAGCAAGAAGTGACCTTGAAAAGAAGGTTCACAGAAACAGACCTACTCTATTGCTCTGAGGCAAGCATTTCTCTTCTAGTTAATTTGTACAGAATTCAAAATTTAGTTAGGATGGTGACCAAACACAATTCTTTCTGGAGAAAAACAAGCAAGGAACTATGTTGATGCATATGAACACTGAGATTGCAGAGAATGCCTCAAATGGTTAGAGCTGCAAATGTGAAGGATCCAAGAATAACATAACATGGCCATGATTCGAACACATAGTATTTCTCGCTCCTGCTTTCCCTGTCCATAAAAATCTAGCCTAAGAGAAATAATGACCACAATAGGGGCAATTTTGCCCCAGAACACACGAGACAGTCACAGCAGAGTCAGCATCACTCCAGGAGCCCCTGACCTGATATTGCTGGTCATGTTTCTGTGTGAGACCTGACATACAGGAGGTAGCAAGGAGCTGCTTATTTTTTAATATTCATTTTGAATGAGGCTGCTCTAAGTTTACGCTCAGCCTCCTGTTCTCAAACACATGCTCATATTGGACAAACCTTTACTAACTGCAGAGTAATTAGGCAGCAGAACAATTGTTTCTCCATGCATGCTTAAATACACAAAGCCCCCATGCATGTGATGCATGTGATGCATGTGCATATATGCAAGTACTCCTCTGCATATATATTTTGATTTTTTTTTTCCCTCAGAGGGCCATAGCGGGTACATAATATTGCCTTCCTCCCCCGACCCCCCCCATGCTCACTGACACATACACACCCAATCAGATCCAAGGGACCTTCCAGGAGTCAAGGCCGGGGCTTTAATGCTTTGCTACCATTTTTGACAAGACAGCCTCCTTCTCTGAAAAGGACGAGCTGGAGCCATCTTTCAGGAGTTTTCTTTCCCTGACAGAAATCAGCAGGGTTAGAATAAACTGCATAAGTTATCAGCTCCTCAGGAAAGAACATGAAAAAAGCCCTTCTATCACTTAATGAAAAATAGCTTCTTTTTTGGACAGAACTTCATAGGCTTGCAATCAAGCCGTGGCTCCCCCCTCCCTTCCTTCCTTGACGTGCCATAGAGGCAAATCAAGTCGGCATCTATTAATAATATTTTCCCCTGCTCCTTTCATTTCTCTGCATGTCCTACCACTGTCAGGCCCCGTGATGGAGCAGCGCCTTTATCTCGTCCGAGTCTGGTCTGTCAGGGTGATAAACAATTCTAACAAGAATCAGAATAAAGATCTTCCCAGTAGACTCGGCGGAGAGATAGAGGCTTTTCTCATTTTCTCGACGGAAAAAAAAAAAAAATTTAATCTAGCAGCTCCGGCTTTTTTCAAGCGTCACATTCAAAGAGATGCAAATTTGTCAGAGCTGAGACCCCGGCTGACTCTCAGCACTGCGTGAATGTCAAAGGGGGGACTCGAAGCCTTTGACATCCCTGCCTTTTTTGGGGGCTATCTGCTGAAATAAAAAAAAAAAAGGAGAGGAAAAAAAGCAAATGCTTTGTAGTGTGTGTTTCAACAATTTTCATAAGTTTTCTTCTGAAATAAAATAGTGCCGTTGGGAAGGTAAAGTGAGAGAGAGAGAGAGAGAGAGGGAGAGGCAGAGAGAGGGAGTGAGGAAGAGAAAGAAAGGGGCAGAAGGGAACATAAACTTGTCCATTTGGATTTCAACATGGCATGTTAATAGTAAGATTTTTATTATTTGGAAAGAGTTGATTTAAGATTGTGCGTATTTGTTGTACCTCACACACACACACAAAAAAGCAATCAATTTGCATAACCCTGACATGGGTGCTGTGATGATAGCATTACATGTGCATGTGTCTGTCCCCATTTGTTTACATGTGTGATTTTAAATGTGTGAGCAACCATACATGCATTCAGATTTATAGCTATTTAAGAAGTCCACATGGTGTGTGTATCTGCACCTATCACAAATCTGTGTATTATTATGTGTTCTTTTGCTATATGCTGACCATGTACTCTCTGCTGAATGAATCAGAAATTAAGCTAGTACTCTGAAGATCATGCCATTTGAAGGACAAATCCAGAAAATATATAACATGGTTAAGAGCTCAAGCACAAAGATGATCTGGGGGGATTTTTGTTGCTGTCATTGTTGTTGTTTAATTGGATTATATATTTATTATTTTATTAATTATTTACTTAGGAGTTTTTATTATTATTTTTGACCTGTACTGTAGGGATTATAGAAGAAATTAGTCTTTAAAAGCATCTTGGATAAGCAAAGACAGCTGTATAACTGCCATAGGGTGTATGAAATGTGTCGTAAATGTGTGTGTCCCTTTAGAATATAATCATGCAGGAAAAAGGAGGATTTCCTATATGTTGAAGTTCTGGAGTCATGTGAATTTTCGTCTCTCTCTGGTTTCATTAAAATAAATGAATATGCCTACTGCTATAAACATGAAAGTGTGACCACAGTAAATCCTGAAGCTTTAGAATTTATCAGATCTCCTCAAAACAAAGTGAAGAGCTATTTCCAAGCCACACTGGTATCCTGTGTATGTTTATGTACAATGGTATTAGTATAGCGCCACAGTCTGACCATTTCTGCCCAGAGCTCCATGCCAGGATGGAGACAAAGGTGGCCTTTTCAGTAATATCTCTGTATTTCCTCCAGTCTTTGGCTATCAGAGACGTGCCCCCCTTAATATGACTATTAAGACCCCCTTAATATCACTTATGACCACTCACAGCAATTCCCAGGAGGCTTTTGAGCCAACTGTCTTTCTCTATAAAGTATTCTGGCATCTACTGGCGATAAGCAGCATATAAGGGCTGAAAACTACTGTGTCAATCCAGATCAAAAGGCCCGAGTTTAATTCACTCACTGTTTAATAGTACTTGTGATGTGTGGGCAAAACATTGGCAATGGGTTATGGGAATGTCCTGCTTTTCATTGCCCTTGTCTTCAGGCTCATTCAGAATTCAGTTAACACCTCCTCAGTCATACCTATTTGGGCACATTGCACTCTCTCCTCAAGACTGTTGCTGAAAACTCTGATCATTAATTACTAGACTCTTACTTACAATCAATGCAAGTGCTAATACTCTCCAGTCTCCACTCAGCCTGAATTGGTTAAATAATAAACTGGCTTTTACCGCTGTAATGATCCATTTGTAAGGGAGTTGTCCTAGAAACTCCAATACATGGCATAAGGCTCTATTCAAATGAGGTATTGAAGTGCTTTTCTCAGAGGCTCCCAGATCACTCACATTTTTCTTTCTCTAAAAAAAAGGCATCCAAGTCATTATCCTAGCTGGGAAGTGGACTTGCTGGGAGTTGGGGGCCTAATTCAGAACAAAATATCTAGGCTGTGCTGAATCTGCTGGGCTGTGTTTAGTCACCATCCCACAATAGCCAGCCTGGGGCTGGGACATGGGGTTTGCTGCAGACCCAAACGTTCCTGCTTTGTGGAGGTGTGTACCTGGGTGGGACTGATGCACTTTTTTTCCTTCGACAAGGATGCACTTGGCAGATCCCACTGCTTCTTCATGTGCTACAATCCTGGAAGTGACTGCAGTCTCCAACAAGAAGTAAAATGCCACATTTAGGTGCATTCTCTGAAGGTCAGGAATGATGTGAAGGAACGGGTAGATGCAACGTGCAGAGCAGCAGGGTGAGGATGGGGGAGGACTGGTCCAAGACCACTGAGATCAACTGGACTCGAGAGTGGAAAACATGACTACCAAAAGTAATGGATGTTGAAAGGTGCAAGATGATTTAGGTGGGTAAGTGAAGTTTATTTAAAAGCTTTAAACTGTTTAGTTGCTGGAAATTAGTTACTTTCTCCCTATTCTAAAGAGAGGATACTTCTGTATCTGCAACTGAAATGCCACAACATTAACTGAAGCAAACAGACCTGAATGACAAGCTGGTACAGCTGTAAGATTCTGAGGTGAAGATGCTCAGGATCAGTTTGCAGTAACTGGACACATATTCAAGGCCTTTAAAAAGTGCTCTGTACGCGTCCCCATCAACATCAACGGGAGCTTTGTCGGGTTCCTAAGTCTTTTTCTTTTTTTTTTTTCTCCAGAAAGTTAGACTTCTTCAGATGCTGAGATACATTTAATAACTGGATTGTTTAGTACTGGCAGTCTCCAATGCTGTTATTCCTCAGCTAAGTATATCATCAATCTGCTCTCCTGAGTTATTTCAAGAGACACATGTTGGGCTAAATCGGAACCCAAGTGACTGACTTAAAACTGCAGGATGCATCGCTAAGTCCTAACTACAGATCACATTTCATTCTAATGTAATGTGATCTGCCAGAAAATTATAAGAACCCAGCAAGGAAATAAAAAAGGAAAAACTAGCTATGTGTGATTTTTCATAACTTATGCTGTGCACAGCGCTGGCAAACAATTTTTGTGTAGAGGAAAAAAACCCTTCACACACAATGTCTCCTACTGGCTCTGGGTATGATCTCTGTTATATACACATTTCACATACACTGAAGAAACAAAGACAGAGTAAAGTAAAGCATTGAGGGATTCTTCTCCTGGCTCACAAAAAATGTATATTCTGCTTTAGAAACTCCAAAAATAATGAGTCTCCTGTAGTAGAAAATGTAGATACAAGGGAGGGGTATTAGGTTTTGTGTAAAATCTAGTATGTTTTCAAGCACTAGCCTTCTTTAATAATGCAAAGACGACAGCAGTGTACTGGGGATTTCTTCAATGAACATTAAAACAATGTTTACATTCAACATCTGTGAAAAGTTTTTTTCCTGAGATGGTTATAAATTCAGGAGTTGCCATAAATACTTAGCAAATAAATAGAGTCCATGTTATAAGCTTCTATAAACCTTGAAACAGTTGCCTCTACATACAGCCTTTTATTCATCATTAGCTGAAACAATTCCACCTAAAACAGTGCCAAATCCTACCCTCACCCTCCCTGCAGCAAGTCCGCAGGAGTCAGCGGTGTCATTGTTGACTTAATGGAGAATAAGTCAGCCTGAACCCCAGCAGCAGCTCATTAGATAATTCATACTTTAGTAGATTTTGTTCAATGGGCAATCAGTTTATTATTTTTATGGGTTCACTATCATCATTATTCTGCCTGCTGTCCTCTATAGTAAGGTTTCAGCTACATAGCTGGGCCCGTTCCTGCACACCGGCAGCACTTCTGCATACAAATGGCATGGGGAGGGTTTGTAGGATTTAGCCCCTGGTTTATAAACTGCGTAAATTATCTTAGAAGTCATGTCAGGTATGGTTTATTCCAAGGTTTGCTTGCAAATTTTAATCAGAAAACACAGAAGGGATATGCAGTTTAGATTGAAATATTCTTTCACCTTGTACTCTGCCCAGGTTGACTTACTGTGGGCTGATATAACTGGCAGAAGTTACAGCATGCATGATAGACGAAGGCTGGACACAAACTAGAGAAAACACATAAAGAAACATTTATTTAAAAAAAGTAAATCAACCATAAAGATCCTCCCAGTAGACCTGGGAGATGGAAGCCTTTCTCATTTTCTCCATGGCAAAATTTAATCTAGCGGCTTGGCTTTTCAAGCGTCATATTCAAAGAGATGCAAATTTGTCAGAGCTGAGACCCCAGCTGACTTTTAGCACTTTGTGAATGTCAAAGGGGCTTAAAGGTTGAAGTGTCTTTACCTCCCTCCATCCTTAGTAATTCAAAACCAGACTGAAAATACAAAGCACCCACCTCTACCTGTTTGTTCAGGCCTCTCTATTTCATACGTACCTGCCGGCTATAAAAGTGTTTGTTTCAGGTGTTGTTATCTGTTTTAACTAAAAGCACATATAGAAATGAGCATGCAATTGAAAAATGTTCCACCGGAGAATCCGGCTACAGAAGAAAAACCTTCCCCTTCGGAGAGCTACCCCGTCCCCCACTGCACATATACACATTTTAGAGGTTCTTGCAACATAGCCTATTCCCAATTGACTGATTTCAGAACTGCTATTAACTGAGTAGTAATCTCACCCAGTGACATGGTTCACTTCATACAGTCTCAGGAGGTAATATATCTAATAAAAATAAAAGTAATAAAAATAAAAGCAGCCCTAATGAATACTCCATACCATGTAAGGTATATACTATATCACATAGCAGGGGCCACCTGAAAGCAATACCAATGGCTTTTTTTCTCACCTGCCTCCTGTATGGTGTAAATATCAATCTAGTAATGGAGTTCCCATTGATGAAGGATAAGGAAAAAAAAAAAAAAAAAGAAAAAGAAAAATGGCATTGAACAGATTGAGGCAGACTAATCTTGTTTGCCTAAAAATGGAAAAAAAAAAAAAGTATATGTAAGCAAAACCAAGAGGATTTAAGCTCAGTTCCATGGGTAAGATGTTTATTAAATTAAATTACATTAACATATACACGATCAGTGTGAAGGGAAGCCCCCAACAGCCTTTACTGAATGACAGATTCAGTGAGTGAACCGGAGCTCTGAGGCTGGACCTAGAGTAACAGTTTCAGAGAAGTGTTTCTTCTCATTTAACAATTTATCAGTCCTCTTGATGATGAATTTACTGGAAAAGGATGACTGCCTCTTTAAAAAAGTAGTTTGGGCAGTGCTTTTTGGTTTTAAAGTCTGGAGACAGTGGCATTAGATTGATTAGGTGTGTACATGTTGGCTGAGAAAGCTGTAGAAAGGGGAATGGAAGTGTTTGACAAGATGAAAGACTATTCAACATGTTAGACAGCTGGTTGAGTGAAAAGATCTATAACAGCACAGTAAAATATACTCAACAGTAAATGATACCTTCACTGCAAAAGCTACTACAAGTTAGGTCACACAATTTTAGCCTAGGATGACAGGTTCAACCAAACAAAGTTTTAAAACACACAATTAATGTGCGTGTGCCTGGTAACAGACAGATAGCACTTGAGAAATTGAGACAGACAGGGGTTCCCTTTTCCAAATTTAATAGTGAATATGTAAAGTTCCCGAGCCAGATTCTGCTCTCTGTTGCTTATTCAGAGCAACTGTTCGGATCTCAGAGGAGCTGCTCCTAGTTTACACCAAGGTAAGAGAGAGGAGGATCTGTGCCCTTCCTCATTCCGTTACCTTGCTATAGAAAATAAACACTTTTGAGAAATAATGTTGTGAGGGGAATTGTGAGCCTTCTTTCTGAGATCCTGCAGTGACTGACGAGCACAGTAAATGGCTATGTGTAACTGTGTGCGTCATGTTTTCTGATTTGCACATGAAGGCTTTGTAATCACCATGTGATTTTCATAATTAACGAAGCACAAAACACACCAGGATGACAGGGATAGTGAACTGTCATGCATGCTACAGATAGACAGAAGATAAACAACAATAGATAAAGAACAGTCAATTTTTTAAGCAAAAAGGCCCTAGAATTTGGGTGGTTTTCTGGTGATAGGCTAGCAGGGATTATGGAAGTAGACTATAAAGTAGTCTAAAACCAAAGGATGCTTTTTCTGTAGAAAATAATAGGGCAATTGGACCTGGACACAGTTGGCTAATCTCATTTGATTATTCATGATGCAGTGATCACTCTGGTTAGTCAGAGGTGAATATAGCATATGAAACAAAAAATATTATCAGAAGAACTCATATTACTTTATTTTTCCTGCTGAGTTAAAGTGATAAGACATATAGAAGGTAACATTGGAATAATATATTTTTCCAAAACTCTTTAAATCTCTTTAGATCATTACGAAGAGTATATTAACATATACGCACACATCTATGGCCCTTTATGTGCCAGCAAAAGCGCAAAGAGGCCATGGTTCAAATGTTAATTAGGCCTGAGGTGATTAGGACTTTCAAAATAAAAAAAATATTTTTTTTTTTTAAAACTTGGGTTCTTTTCTAGCTGTGCTTATTGAGTGATGATGTAGTGCTTCAAACTCTTTTTAACAATTTATTTAGAAGAGTTAAAAATAAAATAAATAATCATTTTTTTTGTGAAATCACCCCTTTTGTTCAATATCCTGTATGAGCTGCTTTCATCACTAGTTTTCAGGGACAGCACAGTGAGCATTTGTTAGCTTGATTCCACTGAATATTTGACCAAAACCCCCTATTTTTAATACTAATGGTAACACATATTTCCTTAATTATCAAGCCCTAAAGGTACATCAAACTAAGTAAACCATTAGATTGTCAGAACATTAATAATCTATTAGTGTACATACCGTTGCTCATGCAGTGCAATGGGCCGGGGGGGTTGGTTTCAGGATTCATAGTCAACGCACAAGGGTATCCATTGCTAGCTCCACCAGGAACATACAGAGTGACCTTGAAAATGCAGCCTAGCAGTTATCTGCCTCAGTTTGCCCACTTGTAAAAGTCTAGAGATGCTTCGAGGTCTTCAGATGAAAGATGTTATTAAATGCATGAAGTATTTATTAATTAATATTATGCTGAGAAAAAGACATTTGTGCTTCTAAAATGTAAATAATGCATTAGCACACACCCCCATAATACCAGAAGTGCTTCTTCATAAGCAGATATTTATAAATTAGGTGGTGTACTGAGAAATTACTTAAGTAATCCAAATAACTGAAGACAAGACAAGATTTCTGCGGTAGTGCCCCAAACATACTAAACACTTCACCTACCCAGTTGTATCCACAATGCTTTGTTTTCTTTTTCTGGGACAGGAGAATGGAGGTTGCCAGCATCTCTCTACAGGAATGTTCATGATTCTGGACAGAGCTTTTCTGGAGATTTAGAAGCAAAATTTCAGGGTTAACATTCTAATATACTTATTAATGTAATCAACTCCTCCCCCCAGTCATTATTGTCAGGAAATTCCTTTTGAATACACGGTTATTACTTTAATTGCTTTGAAGATTTGCCTTGGCTGGAATTCTAAGATGTCTTAAGTCACTCTTGACTCTGACAGTTCAGCAATTATATGTACAGATACTGTCCAGCTGAAATGGAAGGTACATTGCAAAACACAGGAACTTCAAAGACAGAAATTGTTGAGTGGAGAGAGAACACACAGTATTTCTAATGCAAAGCATTTCAGGCTATAAGCATTCAAAAAAAAAGAAGTGCTGAACTTGACCTTTCAGCTCATTAATACAATAATTAAGGTCAGCTCCATGACATGCCCCAAGTACCGAGTGGTTTACGGATCACAAACTACATAAGATTTATTTCAAAGATAACTCTGCCATCTGCAATGAAAGTGGAGCAAGTTATCCATGCTAGATGTCCAGACTCAGAAAAGCTAAATGAAGTTGGGTTAGGCAAGTTGCGGTGGGCAACTCTGTCCCTCAAAATGTAGTGTTGGTGTCTAACGACTGAAATACACCATCTTGGGGTAAGTACCTTGTTTTGTTTGTGTTCAAGACAAGAAATGTAACTTGGTTTCCATGCTCTATGTAGTGGTAGAATCCAGCATAGCCTTTGCTGGGGAAAGCAGCAGGAACAGCATACACTGGACTTACAGGGTTCAAGGTGCAGCTGAACCATTAATTTGTTTACATGTGGCCATAGGCTTTTGTATGGTGAAGGACATGATTGGTGGACCCAGGCTGAGCCATCTAGACAGTTTCTCTTGAAGAAGTGCTGCAGTCAGGTATGTAGGTGCTTTCCGAAGCCAGTGTTAGTCACCTGAGCCAATGTGCAGAGTGCTGAGGATCACTACTGGTAAAGTTGGAGTAGTAGAAATAAAAATCAGCACTGACAGACGAGTGGTTTAAAAAAAGACTTCAAATTTAACTAATTTATATAGAGAAAGTATATAGATATCATATACATAGTTTTGAGAGAGACACACAAGGGGTTTTAGCATTTATTGGCTGTTCAAATTAAAATAAACATTTGTGGGTTTTTTACTAAATAGCACAGTTAATTACATTTTATGAGATTCTTTTATGAGACGAAGTATCAGACTTCAACTTTGACTTTGTTAACCTTATTGTACACCTCAATTAAATCTACCAATTTATCACTTCATGGGGATAAAATCATCCATCACAAAGTTTCTTGGTTACAGATCACTAATTAATCGGTAACTGGGATAGAGTTTAATCGTTGTTAAAGACCCAGAGTTTCTCACATCACTGTTGCAGAACTGCATAGTCAATTAAGCAACAAGAACCTGCCTATTTTACTTGGTTTATTATACTAATGCCTTGGGATGTTTGCATGAAATACATAAATTCTCTTGTATCGTAGTTAATTAAATCCAAGACCGTGGTCTGTAAAAGTCACCTGTCTGACATCTGGAGAATGAGTGGGAATCAGTGCCAAAGACCAAACCAAAGCAGCAACTGCTTAAACTAACGAAGTAATTTATGTCCTTCAAAGCAGAGAAACTGAGAGAAAGCAATGTTTTTTAGTTCCTTTAAGTTTTATTATGACTTTATGGTACCATTCTTGCTGGCTGAGAAGAGGTTAGTGTCAGGGGACTGGGGCTGCTTCCAACTGTAACTGCCTCAACCAAGTCAGACAAGAATGACAAAAAATACTTTTTTTTTGTCATTCTTTGCACAAATGAAAGAAACTTGTCATTCCAACTTCACAAAAAAGCACTAGAGATGAAATGCACAACTCCACTGGGACAGCCATTTTTTTGCTGTTATTACAGAAGAAAATTATAACCATAAAAATGTCCAATTTAGAAAAAAGGTGCCACTTTAGTGTCATTTGCATAAAAGCTGTTACATACAAATTGTTATAAAGACAAATGTGTAGTACTCTTGTTGAAAATTGCTTATATCTTAGGTGCTTTGCCTGAAACGACATAAAGGCCTCTTCAAACTGAAATTCATTCTCAGGTAAATAAAGCTGAAAAAGAATTTTCACCTATTTGTGTGTACGTGAGCAGTTTTTCATATTGTCTTAAACAGATTTTGACATGCATTTCTCCCAAACTTTTAAATTCCTTCCCTTCTTAGCCTGCTGGTGGCCTCCATTACAATAACTTGGCTTCACAGTTGAGGGCAGATGAAAAGCTTGTCCTGAGTGCAAGCCGATAAATCAGCTAAGATAACATCTGTAAATGCAGTGCGGCTGTTATTTTCTTCTGTTAGAAACTGCTTGCATATACTCTGCAATGAGGTGATCATTGTCCAGACCTAAGATGGGTTACTGATGTCTCTGTCACTACTGCTGTTACCTACTGACTCAGAGGAATTTATTTATCCCTTCTCAGAAAGTCAACCAGCTGTTGCTGTGCCTACTGAAAGTAAGCTACTTCGCAAGGATCAAATAACAAACTTTAGGACATAAAAATTATTCTATTAAGTAGTCTGATTAACATTATTATTTATTTCTGACAACAAATTTCCAAGGTATTTATTTATATTTGGTGTCAAAAACTGACACAACATAGATTAACGAGAAATCCAGTTTAAGTTTTTCAGTAACGTGAATCATCAGATGTATATTACTGTAATTGAGAATGTTAAGCTAATATGAATGTGAATGCTGGTAGGAAAATTTCAAGTGCTCTGATAATCTTTTTATGTCATTGCAGAATCATTAATTTCTGTAACTTAGTTGTAAACAGGAGAAACATCTAACTGTAGACTGTCAAGTTAATATGTCTAACTCATCAAACCCTCTACAATGCTACCATAGCAATACACGATAGTATTTGCAAACACTCCATTATGTGAGATGAAGAATAAAAGTAAAATATGTTACGGTACAGAATCCATAAGCTTTGTTACCACTGACTATGAGATCTATAAGCATCCTGAGACATTGTACACTGCAGTACTAGTAACACTCTATGTTACATGGAAACATATGAGGCAAAATTAAAAATTAAGTGTCCTCTAGAATTTTAGATAGTACAAGGCCAACAGCAACAATATACCTACACATATTTTCTCCGCTTTTCCAACACCGTAACTGGCACCTCTCCCCACCACCTACACCCTTCTGCACTAAAATGCGAAGATATTTTCTTCCTGTGCAAGTAAGTTACATACTTTTCAAAGAAAACCTGTGAAATCAGATTAACTACTTTCTCAAAAACAATAGATTAATAAAATAAAGAGAAAAAGCTTGTCAACATGAAATCTAGTGTTTATTCATTTAAATGAATACTGCAAGCACTGAAAATTACACTGCAAGCACTAAAATGAAAAAGGTCTGGTTTGCCATGTCAACGAACACGCAGAATTCCAGGAGAGGACAGAAGCATCTACATGTACCTCAAACACCTGAACTCTAACTGTGAATGTGTAATTTTATAATTTAAAAGCAGTATAAGAAGAAAATTGTGACTAATTCTCCTTTTTTTTTTTGTTCTTATCTTGAAAAAATACAAATATCCTGCTTGGTCTTTCTCAGACCTAGATCCTGATGCCTTCCAGGTGGAGAGTTCTATACAGCTGTGTGGCCATGACCAGATCATGTGAGCTGGAATGTCACCTTAACTGGCACCTCTCCCTACCATCTGCACCTTTCTGCACTATAATGTGAAGATATTTTCTTCCTATGCAAGGAAGTTACATACTTTCCAAAGAAAAACTGGGAAAACACAGGTAAATAAAAAGTGTGTTACCTCTCATTTATATCCTCATTAATTTGTTAGAAAGAAGCAGTATTTTCACCAAATGGTATCCTTCCAGGGTAGCCAGTCTAAGGTGATATTTCTTTTTGTTGTTTCTGAGATGATCTGTGTCTGTAACGGCCTTGAAATGGCAAATTCCTTAAACAGAAGCAACCAGCACTTCCTCTGAGTTCAGAAAGACACAATCTAGTCAGCAAAGAGTTCATGTTAATTCAGTTTCAGTATTTATACACAGTAATATTTTGTTATGCACAAAAGGAAGAAATAAAACATTTCTGCACTAGTCTGTTAACAAGAATTACACTCTTAATTGTAATTCTAAGCCTTGCCTCAGGTATATGTCCAAAATGGGGGGTTTCTACCTGATCTTATCCAAGAGTCTAATCCTGAAAACTCATCCACAAGTGAGAACACCTCCTTGACATAATTAGCCCCATTAAAATCAATTAAAGCAAGCATGAAAGTCAAGCAATTTGCATGAGCAAGGCTATTACAAGAATAAAATTTCTGTGGTTGATATTTACTGCTGGACTGCTAAAGGGGAAAATAAACAGAGAATTATTTATTCTTCATTTCAGTTTTAAATATGGCAGATAGATATCTGCAAAGAACAAATTCTGTCTATTAAAAGCTCTGCTGGGGAAATGACCAGTGGAAAATCAGCCACACAAGCCTGCTGATGCTCTTGTGTTCCTAGTGAACCATAATAGCTGCCTTGATGATTGCTCTTTGCCATTATGAGGTGCAAAGAGAAAGCAGAAATATTCTTCAGTCTCTTATCAGGAATGCTAAGGTGGTAAATGTCAAGCTAAGATGTGATGTAATTTTAAGCCCCTTTATGCCTCACACAAATACCCTCTAGATGACAAAACTCTGGTCACTGGGCATGGTGTGAAGGGACTTCACAGAGGAGAAACCATGTGGAGGAAAGAGTTTCCCATTACAAACTTCTCAAATAGTTTTGTGTGTGTTGCTCCGTAGCTGGTTTTTGATGATAAAACTCTTCCAGGTTTATGGTGCAGACTATTTTTTTTCTGCACTAAGTAAAAGAAAAAGAGGGAAAGATTTATCTTTGTGCCCTCCTGTTTTGTCCTGGGTCTTTGTCCTTGGCCTGGATTCATACTGAGGTGTGCAAGTAGCGTGAGCAGAATTGTTGGAAAATATCTATTTTCAGCTACTTCTTTTCATTGTTTTGTCCTCCTCCAAATTTCTAGCCTGCTCCTAAATATTTACTGCAAACAAGGTCTATCAGTAGGGAACTCATGGCTAGCTTTGTCCCAGCCTTCCTTTTCCCTTTTATATATCTTTTTGCACTACTTCTGTAATCTTTGTGTTACTGCATTAGCAAATATACAACAGCATTATGTGCATAAGTCCTTCTCCTTACGTATAGTATTGCTCAGTTGAATGAATTCAGATACAGAGGAGAAAGTTTCACTTACACTAAACTATTTTCTGTTTCTCCAAATAAAATACAGAAAGAGAAAGAAAGAGAGACAAAAAGTTATTGACATTAATGAAGCCTCTTGAAAATCTAAGGTGACAATGAACTGAAAGAGAGAACATACAAATGGAACTGTAAATTTGAGCTGAAAGCTAGATGAAAGCATTTGAAGCCAACGAATAAAAGTTTGCTACTAATACAATTATGAGGCTCATTGCAATAGCTCTTTGGTCTGAAATCACTTCATTTTCTGTTAAAATGAAATAAAAAATCTTTACTGCCCTTGATGTTGCTATTCCACAGAGTGGTGGATATCAGAAACATCAGGCAACTTTTCTCAAATCTGATGAAACTATTTAAATTTGCAATGAACTTTTTTTTTTTTCCCCAAGATCATCAGTGAACCTATCAAATATTAAATAATAATCATTCTAACTCTTTAGTAGAATTCACCTTTTTCACAATATCTGGAGGAGACCAGGCAAGCAATGACTTTTAGTAGTGTTCTTGATTGTGTAAGAATAGCTAACAGTCTTGTATTTTTGTCACTTTGTCTCTCTTACTCTGTCCCCAATAACCTACTTGTTTTGCTTCCTTTATTTGTTCTTTCTCTTGCTATGTTTTCTGACAAAGGAAAATGGAAAAGAATATAAACTGTAGCAGCCTACACACAAAACTAAAAGAATGCAGGAGATACGAAATTTTGAAGAATAACTTGCTAAAGGCATAAAAATAATAATGATTTTTTTTTTTCAAATTCATCAGAAGCCGGAAACCTGCCAGGGAGTCAATCAGGCCTACAGGTGTAAGAAGAACACTCAAGAAAGATAAGGCCATGTCAGAAAAGCTGAATGAATTCTTTGCATCAGTGTTCGCTGCAGAGAGGCTTAGGGAGGTTTCCACACTGGAACTATTCTTTATGAGGGGACAAATATGAGGAACTGTCTTAAATTGATGTGTCAGTAGAAGAGGTTTAAGAACAAATCGATAAAATGAATAGTGTCAAATCATCAGGACCAGATGGTATTCATGCAAGAGCTCTGAAGGAACTCAAATATGAAATTGCCAAACTACTCACTGTGGTGTGTAACCTAGTGCTTAAATTGCCCTCAGTACCAGAGGAATGGAGGTGGGAAATATGATACAACTTTTTTAAAGCATTTTGGAGTGAGGAGGGAGATCCAGGAAGCTTTAGAGCAGTAAGGGTAATTTCTCTACTGGTTAAATTTGTTGAAAAAATTGCAAACAAATCCAGGCAGAATTGGGATGCTTACAGAGAAATGAATTAATGGAGATGCCATAAGCAATGAATAAAGCAAAGGTGTTTCCAGCCAATGATTAATTCCGTTTCTTTAGATGCCTGTCACCGGACAGATCTAGCTTAGACTAAGTATCTGGTATTCAGAGAGTTAAGTTTAGATGCGAAGAATACAATGCTGAATAGCTGGGTGTTGAAATGGCACGTAAAATAAAATTCAAGTCTATAAAAAGGAAAAAACCCCAAAGTGAAGATAACTAATGATAGGTCCTATACTAGCTATTATAATTAAAAAAAAAAAAAGACAGTAATTTGGATTGCTGGTCTGAAGTGAAATATCAAGCATCAGATTTAAAACAAACCAAGGGAAATATCTTTTGAAATAACTGTGAACCTCCTTGCCAGAATATGGTTTGGATGCTAAAAGTATAAATAGTTTCAGAGAACAGTTGGAAACCATGAAAGAAAAGTCTCTCAAGAGACATCAGATGTCCCATTCATCCCAGAAGACCCTTGAACAACATATTACCAGAACCTGGGAGATTATATTGGGAAAGCATCTATATTTTTTTTCTTCTGAAATTCTTTCTTTAAATACCTATTGCAAGCTATTTTTAAAAGACAGTAGACTAGATTTGATGGGTGCAAGACTTTTTTTCCAGTATGTCCACTCTTATATTAGATTTTATGAAATTTGGTATGAAATTACCAAGGAAAACTTTCAAATAAAACTGACATTGTCCAAGGATTTCCTGTATCAAATGTATGCTCCAGTGGACCAGTGTTGTGGTAAGCACTTCTTTTAAAGCAGTGAGATTTTCTTTAAGCTGAAGTACTAACTCGCAATCTTCCTTAATGCAGTTGGAATAGCCAGTGAGGCTCTTAGTAGTCCTCAAATAGGTTCAAGCCAAAGCCAGGAGACATGCCGTTCACCCCCTTCACAGTTTGCTTTCACCAATCTTTTAGCTACGTTCATCACCTACAAGTTTATATCTGTCTGCTTTGAAAGAGTGAAAAGGAAGGAGTCTTTCTTGGGACATCCAAAATTTCATCATCCCCAGGCAGAAACTGTAAAGTACATAGCCATGGATTGAATTTTCTTCTTATAGATAGTTCTTTAATGATTAGCAATTTCTCTAATGTGTGGCAGTAAATATCTTTGAAAGAAAGCTGTCTTTCTCTTATTATCATTTAGCACTGAGTATCCCACAGGCCCACTTATCCATGTCTTCTAGGTAGCTTGCTGGTATCTCTAGCTGCCCAGGAAGGTAGATGGCTTACCACACATCCATCTGTCCTCTCAAAACCTATAACTACTCACTCCATTTGGCAGGGTAGATGAACATTTTGCTCAATTACATTAAGGTTTGATTATAATTGTTTAATATTTCCATTAATAATGTCTCCTTAAGTCATCTGTCCAGATTTTGCAGTGTTAATTTGTCTTTGAAACTTAGAATAAATGCAAATAAAATAATAATTAAAAAAAAGGCTAGTTAGGTCTCACCTGGCTGATGATGAAATGTTTCCGTATGTTAATATTTTGGTTATTAAAATGCATAAGGACAGGAAAAAAGTGTGGTAGAGACAGCATTAGAGATTGCCTTGAGAGTACCTCTCTGTGGAGGAGCAGCACTTAGGATCTCTCTGACAGCAGTGACAGATATCTATGGTTGAGATGGCCCAGGTCACCGTAAGCCTGGAAGAGAACAAAGACAATACACTGTACCTGTAAAGAAAGTATAGGGCAATGAAATATGAACCCAAAGCAAAGCTAAGAAGATGGAAAATTAGCCACTGTGAAGCTAACCCTACTAGCACACAAGCAGAGGGGAGTGGGTGTTGAAGGCAGGAGGTGGATTGTTCTGGATGAAGTTCCTTGAGTTTCCTCAGGGAAATGAGGAACTTAACCAAAACTAGTTCCACAAAACTGAAAATGAACAAAGAAGAAACAAGCTGTGGTCCTTTACTCTGAGGAGGGGAAGCTGACAAAGGAGGACCACAAGCAACTCATGTAGGAGCTGGATACTGAATCCAGTGTTCCTGTTTTCCAGGATTGCTGAGCACATCAACAAAGTGGGGAGTTTGCTTATATGTATATCATTCAAAGGAAGACTGTTTTTAAAAATGATGCCATCAAATTGCATCACCACACATTGCTAAAATCATAAATGCAAAAAAATATGATGGGTGCTGGAAGTGTGAAAAACCATGTATGTCAAGGTGCTAAGTTTCTGAGAAACATTACTGGGGGTCTTGATAGCTAAAGTCCAGACAAAACCATTTTACAGTGTAAACTGTTGCTTTCTCTGTAGGTTTTGGTAGCACATCTCTGAGGCCAGCCATTTTTGTTTTTAAGGCTCTCTGGATTTTCAAAAAGATGCAGAGGTATCTGGGGAAATGAGATTAGAAAAAAGAAAAAGGACCTGAAACTCAGAAAGGTTTGAGGTGGATTCTGAGAAACAGAAGAAAAATAGAGAGAAGAAGTCAGATGGAATAAGGAGAGGGGACAAGTAGTGAGGGAATAACTCAGTATCTGTGAATAATGAGGAGTTTATATATATACATATATATACATATGTTCCTGCTGGTGTGTGTATATATGTATAAAATACATGCATCAAAACCACTTCTATTATTAAATAACTCATACCCCAGATCGAAGGCTTTTTCTTGGAGAGATGCACCAATGATACTGACAGATTTGACACTATCCAAAGGGAATTCTTGCTCTGGAGGCTCCCAAGTCCAAGGCCGGTCCAAGGTACCTCTCACAACATCCCGTGGGAGCCAGAGAATTAGACCCTTGCTGTGCCCGTAGCAGTGGGGTCTTTAAAGTTTTATATTTTGGAAATGAAACCGGCTAAGGAAAATTCATCCCAATAAAGTGAAATGTCTTGCCCAAATGTAAAAACCAACCAAACAAACCAGGGATGTGAGGGAGAGAGTGCCCTGGAGTTCTTTTTTTTTGACAAATATTCATGCCTTGTGCTCAGAATAACTGTGAGCCGAAAGCCTTGAATATTGCTGAGCTGCCTCTTTAAACACAATACCCTTTCCCCTTTTTTCATTTAGTTATCTCCTTCTCTGCTCCGTGGCTCAATCTGCATATGTTATTGGCCTCGATTCCCAGGGCTGCCACCTTAATCTGTAGTAGCTAATAGTACAACCTCACACATGGCCTGGGACCAGGCTCAGGTTAACAAGAAATCCAAAAGCAAATGGCTGGGGGAGGTTGCTATAAAATAACCACTTGAAAATTCAGCCTGTGATTTTTTTTCACATTTGCATGGAGGAAGCAAAGCTTTTAGTCTCAGAGGTTCAGTCAAATGCATTAAAAAGATGAACATTTTAGTTAATGTTCTAAGAAGAATTCTAAAAGCAGTTTTGATTGTGTACTATTAGCATTAATTAATTTTTATACTGAGACCAGCCGTTATATTAGTAGAATGCATATTTTAATCAATTTCTACTTGCTGTTTTGTGCAAGTTAAAGGTAGCTTTGTGGTTTGTGCCTAGTTTATACAGTGCATTTAACTCAATGTGCCTTAGGTAATGCTCATCTGAGCTTCAATGTATACTCTAATCAGAGCATGATACAAGAATTATGAATGAAACCCTGACAAGTAATGGGGTTGTTTTCATTTTGGACCATAGTGGAATATACCTTCTCTAAACAGGTGCTTGAATGCATTATTAAGTAACACAATACTCAACTGCACTATCATCAAAAGCAGGCATAAACAGTTAGGATTAAATCTCTTTTCAATAGCAACTTACCTGCATCTGAAAGCAGCTGTTTGATATACATTTGCAATCCTTCTGTCACTGGTAAATCTAAAAGGATCCTGTCAAGTGATTTTTAAAGCCATTTTTAGGTTATTATTTTAGAAATATTTCATCATTTGTTATGAGTAATTAAAAGATAGTAAAAATTAATTAATTTCCCAATTATTATTTCTTTCTCGCTTATTTGACAATGAATGAGACTTTCTGCTCAGGATTGTTAAACAGAGTTTGAAATCAGTAGTGTACTGATGTTTATTTCTTTAGTCATAAACACTACTGATGATTCAGGAGACAAGACACTTGGATTGGGAAGCGCTCAGTGGAGCATCCACCCTACACTGCTCAGCCCCAGCAATCCCCCTTCTCCTGTGTCCCTTCCTACTCAGCCTCCCTTCTCCACCCAAGAGAAAATTGATGTTGTGCCTCAGCACCAGAGAAAGGTGAGACAGAGCAGGAGGTCAGACTTGGTTAGCTCAGGAGACAAAACTGAGTCCCATACGAGAAGGTTCTGCTTTCAGCAATGATCTCCTCAGGCCTCTCTGATCCTAAACACAGCAGTTTTTGTAAACGAGGAGATATGTTCAGGAGAGATGAAGTCCTGAAAGAGAAGAAAGTGTGAGTAAAGACAGTAGGGTTTGAAAAGACATAAAAGACGAATGTGTAATGGGGGCTAAGAGATAGTTGGAGAAACTTTGATACAGGGAGATGTCTGAAAATGAGTTTCTCCAAACAGATTCACTCCCACTGTATCTCTATGCTGCCTTCCCATGGCAGCCCTCCACCTGTTCTCGCAGTGCCCAGGGCCTGTCATCCCATGCCACCAACCAGGGGCTTGGTCCATCTTCATTAAACACAGCTACACCAGAAGACACCTCTCGGTGGGCTTGCCCCTCATTTGCCCTGGAAAGTCATTCTTCACAGTCATATGGGATGGTTCCATGGTCCCATCCCTCCCATGGTGCCCCTCTCTGCACAATGACCCTAGAGCTTTTTCTCCTTTTGTTACCATTGCAGGACTTTTTGTTCTTTAGCAATTCTTTGAGGTCTAAAGGGAGGTCCATTTGACTGTGCCAGGAGCTGTATACATATGCTGTAAGAAACAGTCTCTGCCCCAAGCTGCTTCCAGGATGAACAGACTGGACAAACAAACATCGGAGGCAAACATGCAGGCACAACTTCACAAATGGAGAGCAGTGCCTCAGGCTGATCTCCTGCCTTCTAGATCAGAAGTCCTTAGCTAGACTAAGCACCAAAGCACTGTGCCAAGTGCCTGCCCACAACTAACCCTCTCATCTTCCCTACCACCATGAATGTCATAATGCAAAGACTTCACTTCTGAAAGTAGGGATATGAACAAATGGGTGGAAGAAAGAAGGGCTGCAAAAGTATGCTACAGATAGAATGAAAAACATTCCAATAAAATGAGTGTATAAGCAATATTTGTACGGTTCCTTACCGTACAAACTTACCTGTTAGATCACCTTCAGGCCCATCTGACTAACACAAACCAGGCTTATATTGGCATAGCCTCTCTAGCAGCACTGTCCTGGCAGGAGCAGAGTTCAGCGCTGCTGCACTCGAGATCAGCACATCCATGACTCAGGCTTCAAAGCATTAACCTATTCTACAGGTCCTGATAAGAAGAAGCAATGACTTCAGATTCCACCATGGCATAAAACAGGGCCATCAGTCCCTGCTGTTCTGTTGCTCAGTAGATCTCAAAAAATAAGCATTGTAAATTAAGTTTCTCCTGTATTAGTAACTCATATTACTGATTACTGATGAAGTAAGAATACATATGCTGGAGGTTTATGGCATAAACAAGCAGCAGCGGATTGCACATTGGCAAGCCTACCATGATGTTAAGTATTTAGAAGACACGAGAGGAAAAAAAAATCACTGAAAGTGATGCCAGAAAAAGTTGTTACTTTAAAGGACTCTGAGACTGAAAAAAAACGGGAAAAAATCAATGACTATATGAGCAACTTACCCATTACCATTCCAGGCCGTCCAGGCTCCAAAGATATTGCATGTCTGTCCTTGATAACGTCTTTCAATTGTGTTTTGATGCCCATTCACTCCTGGACTCCCAGCTGAGAGTAAGACCTGGCTTATGAGAGCAGGGCCCTGCCACTGCTGAACACAGGCTTACGGGAATGACTTCCTAGCCTTTCCTAAGTGCAACAGCAATCAATCAACTAGAAATGAAGACTTCACTAGTTCATTACTAGTTCCCTGAGCCATCCAGCCTCCCCAAATGCTTCATAAAACTTCAAGTTTTCTAATATTTAAATTGAGTATTTCAATTACTTAATACTTAGCAATGTTGCTCATGTTTCTCTTGATTTTTCTTTTCCTACATGGACTTGGTTGGAAAAACTTCTATATCAAATGTATATCTTAATTAAAGATAAGCTGTTTTAAGTGCAGGAAAATTAAAAAATTTCAAAGTTATCATTTTCCTCTCTGTTTCAAAGATGCAAATACCAGAAAGAGAGCAGTTAGACTTTAAAAGAAAAATTTATGAGTATTTCCCTCTTGGTACTCCTTCCAGTGCTTCCTAATTAAGGACAAGCCAATACAGTATCATGTACCAATCTGGTATTTATTAACAAAGCTAGTCATGATTTTTAACTGATTATTGCTCAGAGGATCCTCCCCTCATTAATATAAATGAATTAGGAGGAATAGTGCCAAATGTTTCAAATGGGAATTAACATGAGACTGCAAGGTATAATTAGTTGAAAATGCTAAATACATCAAAGTATTAATTTGTGTGTGCATATATATATATGCCTATATATGTACCGCATTTATACACTATCTAAAAATACTATGCATATGTACACATAGTGCACATATCAGCTTAAGTGCAACTCACAGATGGATGCATACGCGTTTTATTATATTATACCCTGCAGCGAAGGAAAACAAGGTATCAAGCTGAAAGAGGATTACAAAATCTGGGGAACAAAAATACAGCGAGATCCACCCAGGATAACTTTGATAATATATGTCATTTAAGGCAAGGAGTCTCTGAATCAAACACCACTGTAGGTACAATATCACAAGCCCATTGTCATGTTTTCCATTAGTCTCATAATTGTGTAATTTTCTCTCCTTTGCCACTGCCATTTCTGTGCTGGTATGTGTGTCCATGTGCGTGTGGACTTGCTAGTGGGTAAGTGCAAATACATAGGGCTGAATCACCACAGCACAGACAATAATTACCCTGCATTTCAGATATTTACATTTATATTATGCCCTTTTTTCAGTGATTGTGACACCTTCTGCAGCCGTTTAGGGGAGTCTCAAGTTACTTGGGAAACAGAACAGCGGAATCAGAATATCAAACAACATAGAGGTAAATCAGGACATGTAACAGAAATATGCTCACCTTTATTTCTCAGCTGTACTCTGCATTCAGCTGGAAAAATAGCCTCTCTTTTCATCACATTTCTAAAACCAAAGCATGAGCTAGTCAGTAAGGTATAATGATTGTGGTCCAAGCAAACGGAGAACTGAACTACTAACAGTCTTGGACTGTTGGACCTGTTAATTCTACACAAAGGCATAAGACTAGACTAATACAGAAGGGTGGCCAACTGTTGCTGCAAGGAAAGGGTTTGTCCAGTTTCCTGGATTGATTTCCGTCCTTCAGAAGGAAGTCACATTTACTGGGAACTTCCTTCACAGGAAGGTAGGGGTGGATACAGACACAATTTAAATGGAGAGAGGAGGGTGGATGGCACAGCTCCATGACTGCAACTTCATGTCATGTTGCAGGAGTGTTTGCTGTACCTCGTAGCTGTAACGAAGGGCTGGCGTTTCTGTTCTCAGACCATTCTTCAGCTTTGGACTAGAGTCTCTAAAATGTATCCAGAGTGAAAAAAAGAGTTAAGCCTTACCACCAATGTTCACACAGGCTGTCAGCATCTTGAGTACAAGAGCTGCTAAACTGGGTCAGACCAAAGGTCTATATATCCTGTCTTTGACTATTGATGGTATCAGATGTTTAGGGAAGAAACATAATAGAATGGTCATTCCCTAAATATATTCTCCCTGCTTCCAGCATTGAGCAACTTACAGTTTTCTTTAAGGTAATTATTGCAGGTCATCGTGTCTATCTCAAAAAGAGAACACAGTAACTTTGTATTTGACCTACATGACTTTGTCCAATCTTTTTTTTTAAGTCATTTTTCCTACTGATCCCCACAATATTCTCTAGTACCTAGTCAAAATTTTGTGAGAAAGTACAAGCAGCTGTCCTCTTTTTGTTTTTAAATTTTCCCCCTGTTTTTCCACTGATTGCTCCCTACTTCCTCCTCTTTGAATGTTTCTTCCATCTCCACCTTCTCCAAGCCATTCATGACATAGTAGGGTTTCCCTCCTTGGTTATCCTTTTTTTTTCCGAGTTATGTAGCCTAGTGTACGTCGAAGTTTGCAGGATATGTAAGCTGTTACATGAAAACAAACAACTTAATTTTTAATTAAAAACTTTTCCCATCATGCCCACATTTATTCTCTGCTACATCTTCAATAGCATTTATCTGATATCTTAAAATATGCCTTGGAATGTGTTTGTAAACTGAAAGGTTAAGAGATTACAAGCAATTTAAGATAGAGACTGTATTTTTGTGCATGCAGTAACAGGTATGATGGTGGGACCTTTAAATACGACTGCAAAAAAAGACAATAAATGAAAATGAATGTATGGAATAGTAGCACATATATAAAAACATTTAACAGTCTGAGCTCTTCTACTATAAAAGAAATGCAGGGTTCATTATGTATGCTTTCACCAGTGAAGAAAGCCCTTTATGGGCTTACTTATGTAACACACACTTGTGGTCATAGCTGCTTCACTGGTATTTTAACCTTCAGGATTTCTAGTCCTCTAAATATCTAATTAATACTGCTTTTTTTAATGGTTTTATAGCAGCATCTTGGCATGTATGCACAGAATGGCCTAGTGCCAAACTACCATAACGTGCAGGAACAGTAATGACTCTGTCTTTACACTGACTCTGTGATAGAATATGATCGGAAAAAAATCAAATGCAAAGCTGACAGGACAGCTCACATTTCTGCTAGATCTCATAAAGCCCTCTCAGAGTAAGACTTGCATATCTTTGACTGGTCTTTGGGGTTTTTTTAGACACAGAAGATGTAAGTTGTTCCTTTTTTTGTCTTTTCCTTCTTCATGTCATCTTTGACCTACACTTATGGATCATATATATAGGTCAAATCCTGCCACATCTGTGAGACAGCTGCAGAGGAAGAAGACCATGGCATATTGGAGCTTGTCAAAGGGACACTGTATAGCTACTCAGAAGAGATTGTCTACAACAGAGCATCTGAGAAGTTTGGTCTTGCTCTGGAGCCACAGCCTAATGCAATGCATGGGATGTTCAGCAGATGCAGTATCCATTACACTCAGGCAGTAGCAGAAGTTAAAGCACTGATATATATTCACCCAGAAAGCCTTTACTGTTCATCAACACCCCCTGCAAAATGCCCTTTTTCTAAGCATCTGTACAATTTGAAGAATTAAGTTAACGCAGAAATCCCAAGAAAGGGCTTAGGTTTTGACCTAATGTTTCCTCCTACTTATCCAAACCAGTCCTTAGCCCATTCTCAAAATCAAAGCATGATGTTCTCCACTTGTGCTTCCTGGTAGAAAATATATCATCTCTACCAAGTATATCTCACACGCCACAAAGGGCTAGCTAACATAATGGTCCTTTGGTGCCACTAGCAGTTCACAAAATTTACAGTCACCCTCAGATTGCTCTAACTCATGGCAAGGGACAAAAGCTGGCTAATGATCAGTCAGTGCAAGGTGGCATCTTTGCTCACACCTCCCTCCCAATTAGCACTCCTTGCTCCTTGCCTGCAGCAGAAAATCTGGGCCTTTATATTATTTTCCCACAACAGCAGCCTCCATCATTAATTAGTGAATGGAAGCTCTGGAGATCCATTGGGAACAGAGAAAAAACATCCTCCTGTGACAGTGCTACTCATGCTAACAACTCCAATTCCCCTCAAGCTGTCAGTGACACATCCTTGAGCTTCTGGTGACCCTGCACAAGACCTTCCTTTGGACTCAGGGAAGGAAACAATGAGACATACAACTCATGAAGCTTATGGCTTCCTGACTCATGGTTGTATTATCTGTATCTAATGGGGTTCAAGCTGAGACCGAAGCCTTTATTGTAACTGGGGCATTGGTAATGTCTCTATCCCATACATACTCTCTGCTGACTACTAATACACTTTAGCTTACAAAGACATAGCTTTCTCAGCAGGGACCTGATTTGGGTATCCCTTCACTGTTGTTCTACCTATTTTCCTAAAACTTGTGGGAATGCAACATGAGACCTTAAAACCACCATCAGCTGGCTTGCATTAAGAAGCCAGAATGACAAAAGCCACCTAAGAAAAAAAAAATACCTAAAACCAAAGTAAATCTGAGAAAGACCTTTTCTTGTGCTTTGATTCCAGTAGAAATCTGGTTAGACTAGAGGATTCTCAAGAAAGCTGGAAGTTGTATCTCCTAAATATTTCGAAATAACTATGGATAGGATCAGAAAATTTGGATGCCTGATGAAATTTTCTATGGTTCATTAGTCACTAATAATGTCACATTTACTTTCTGCATGATACCAGGTAGAAGAAGAGAGTATACATGTGGCATATGTGCGGTATCAATCAAAAACACTATTAAAAATACATTACAGAACAAGTTGTTTCCCACTAACAATTAGTTTTCCAAATTTATGTAGCTTTTGTACAGCTGTAGATATTAGTCCAAATTTGCCAACACCTTTGCCCAGCAAAGAGCATCTCAAGAATATATGAATTCGTTTCTCTGTAGTTTTATTATAGAAGGAAAAAATCCTGGTGAACTCAGCATCTGCCCAGTTCAGACTGTGGCTGTACTACCAGTCTATGCACCTTGTACTGATTAGGCTCCCAAAGTCCTAGTTTGACATCCCATTGGTTCAGTTTAAATCTACAAATGGACCAAGGTCAGGCCTTTGGCTGTTGTAAGGTGCCGATCAGCAATCTGAAGGGGATATCCCCAGGATATTAAATCTATTGACCTATTGACACAAAATCTCTGATGGTTGAAAAGAGCTGTCAGTCACGAGCAGTGGAGTCTCTGCTACGCAGGATATGAAGTAAAACAAGCACGTTTTTGGATTATTCCCTAGCAGT
This sequence comes from Tringa tobata, assembly GCA_033628505.1. Taxonomy (NCBI): domain Eukaryota; kingdom Metazoa; phylum Chordata; class Aves; order Charadriiformes; family Scolopacidae; genus Tringa; species Tringa tobata. Next base: position 7,040,532 of record JAHREE010000118.1, read on the forward strand.
ATCCCTGTGCAGATTTTTTATTGACCTTGAGCAGGAGTTAACTCCTGTGATAAGGGTCTGCCAGTAAAAGGCAGAGTCATCAGTCCAGATCACAAAGGAAAATTAAGTTTAAACATTAACTTTGTTCTTCAAAGTTAAATAATGCTTCTGGCATCAATAAGTTCCAAGTAAAATTCTGTTTCTTCTATTCACATTCTTTACCATCCTTGTGCCATTAATGAAGAGCACATACCTAATTTGTCTCATCTTGTACTATCACATATAGAATATGTCACCCTCAATCCCCCTCTGTCTGTTACCCAAGCATAAATAACACTTCGGAGGAGAACTCTTATACTATCCCCTTCTCCTCCCTCCCCTTCTACATCTGTACAGGATTGAAAAAGAAAGTTCTGTATCTTATATCAACACCCATATGGAGGGCTGCTGCTGAGAGAAGGATGGAGAGGGGATAAGGACCAGGTCAAAAGAAAATTTAGAGAAGGCAAAATATTTCAGCTGCCTTTTAAAATATAGAAAGTTAACTCAGATCAAATTGATTCCAGAACAGTAAGCATTCTATTCCAGCAATATCTATTGCCATATGGGACTTTTAAATACTGGGTTTGGAAAGGAAAGAAAAGAACACAAGGTAGCCTAGTTAAAAACGCACCAGAAGTATGAAGACAGCAGCCCAGTCTGTTACTTGATATTCAAACCTTCTCAAAACTTTACTGGGATTTTTTTCTTCTTTCTTCTTGGGGATTTTATATTGCTATGATCAAACACTTGACAGCCATTTTCAAGTAATTTTGCATGATTTCCATACTGAAGAAGCATTAAACATAAGATTCCAAGAAACTAGTCAGACTCTGTGCATTTTGCTATTTTCTCTAGCACAAATACCCTAACCACTGCCCCTTAGTACAATATCATACTATTTTTCCATATTTTCTTTTCCTCATAGAAAATTCAAAGCTTTTATATGTTTTCATATTTGTTATACATTTGGATCAAATATCTCTTGAATATGTAGAATGGAACAATGAACAACAATATTTTGGAGTGTACTTGGCAATGAGTGTTCGAGTACATCTACCTATCCTGTGGTATATTTAAATTCTCTTCATGAAAAGCTTAGAATAAATAAGGTTTTTAGCGCTATGTCTGGAGTTAAAAAATATACAAATCAAGTAAATGTACGTTAAAAAGTAAAGTACAACTGTGAAATAGCAAAATACATTTAAAAAGGAGGAAGCGATGTAGTCTAACTGCAAATGAGTCATCTTAATGGCATAACAAGAAGAAAAACATACATGAATTTGGCATTACAGTCAGCATCACAATTGTTCTGGTAAGAAAGGAAGGGGAGAGAAAGAGAGAGACTGACTTTAGATGGCTAAGTGCTGCCTATTAACAGGGAAACAAGTACTCTACTTTGTAAAAGTTACCTTTTTATAACATTTTGGGGCTTTTCAGCTGATAAATGTAAATATTAATCATTGTCTTCCAAACTACTGCACTAAATTTCTATTTCACTTATGTCCCAGAGCGAGGCACTTACATAGAAACAATTGCACTCTGTTCATTAATTTGAAACCATTCTGCAGTGATTAACATGTGAAGTCTGCCAAAGCATTTTCAAGGTTGTTTTTGCACTTTTGTGTATGTGTGGTTAAGATCACAAGAAAATGCTGTGAGTAACTCCAAACATCACGTAACACTGAAATATCTTTATCATTCTTTAAACCCAATGTAAAAATGTTTTTAAAGTATAAGCATGCCTCCTATAAAGAACAGAAAATCTATTTGTCTTTTCATTTCAGGGAATGCATTACTATCTCAGGAGCTTCTTTAAAGGTGACCTACAAATAATTTAGCAGGAGTTAGTTTTACAGAGGTCATACTTCATGACGAATGAATGAAGAATGCCAAAAGATTTATTTTATTTTTGCTACTTGAGTGAGGTTTGGTGGTTTTTTTTCTTTGAGATATTTTTAAATGTCAGTTTTGGTTTTCCTGTATTTTAATCACTGAACTGATTAGTGATTTAAAAATACATATCAGCATGGTTGAAGAGGATGGGGAAAGAAGAAAGAATTTAAATTTACCCTCTCCAAAAGGTTATACTGCAGTACAACTCAGTGGTGTTTAAAAAAAGAGAAAAAGTAACACGAATTATCACTAAAACTCCTTTACTTTCCTTGATTTATTCCTCCCTTTATCTTTTTGACTGTTATGATGTCATCATTTCACCAGCATTTCAGGCATAGATCATAGTAAATGGAGTTGGATATATAACAGGAAAAAGAAGGAACAGAGAGAAAAAAAAAAAAACCGAACGCACAGCCATCACACCTTTTTACATTTAATGAAGCACTGAAAATATAAACTAAGCTCACATTCACTTTTTCCTTGTATATTTTTAAATCATTCTTTAAAAAAAAAGCCCAAACATAGTACCTAATGTACAGACACATGTTCTCAAGAAGTTTAGTTTTAGAGTTTTTAAACCAATAGTCCTTCTTTCTAATTAGGGATGGACTTAAAAATGACAGCACTGATTTGCACCGGCAAAAGATATGACAATTCACATACAATTCTGTTTAACTGAGCATGTTATAATGACGTGCAAGAGAGTCACCTTGCTCCTTTACATCAACACCTGGAACAGGTATGGAGGCAACATGCTTAGACATTGGCAAGAAAGGAGCATCCCGTCTTATTCTATAAGGTCCCCATCTGTCCATCTTGGAAGCAACAGCACAGAACATTTGGCATGGACCCTAGTTGAAGGACTGCAATGAGGATGTCCTATTCAGCCAACCCAGAGTGCTTTTTGTCTACCTTCCCCATGACTGCAGCCAGGAGCTTGAGGCCTTCTGGCCTGAATACCTAATAAGCATTTACTTCATAGGCAGTACTTAAGAGGATGCACTTATGAAGTAAAAGACAATTGCAATGGGACAGGGAGGCAAGGTAAATAATATCCAGAGTTGTCCTGAACCTTTGAGAAATGCAGGACACCAGTGACATTCCTGTTGCTTGTTTTTACTGTTGTATAAAATCTTTTTTGCAATAGATATAAAACTAAGTTAATCAGTTTTGTAAGGCTTTGCAGACAAAGGTCCGCAGCTGTGAAAAATACTACAGCTCTGGATGGAGATGCACTGGCAAAGCTGTGTGAAGCTGTTTTGCATAAATTCACGCCCATAATATTCTAGCTCCTAGCTGGTGCTACCTGATGTGCAAATGCTGCAGATCCCTTCTTCTTACCTGTCTTAGTGCTTTGAACAAATCAGAATACAAGCATATGTTTCTTGCCCATTTTAGTTTCACGCTATTTCATGTACCTCAAGTACCACCTAAAAACCTGTCTAAGCTGAAGCTATATCAGCATCAATAGCTGCCTGCTACTTTTTCCAAGCTACTAATCTCTTTGGAGAAAGAAGTGCTTGATAGGAATTTCCTGGATTATTTTCATTATCTTTAACATTAAAAGAGCGAGAGAGGGAGAGAAAGAAGGCAGCCCAGTCCTCCGACCACCACTCACATGAAGGTGTGCCACAGTCTCCAGTGGAAAGCCCATGGATTTATGCCAGTATGAAAGAGAACTGAGTGCCTCCAATCATGAAGAGAGATTTTGAGATTTTTTTGATGGCAGCCTTTCTGGGTTCTAAGACTTTAGGCTTGCATTAAGAAAGGTTTTCCCTGCAGAGGGTGAGGGTCAAAAGGACAGCAATGCATTACTCTCCTTTCTGTCATCTACCAACCTCCACCTCTCACACATCCTCCTGAAGTTGGACATAAACGCAGCACTGGTTCGTTTGCTGTGAGCTATACTCTGCTCCTTCTCCATCCTACCAAGCTGTTTGTGGTTGCTCACTGGAGCCATCTTGAGTGTATTTGTCACCAGCTGCTTCCCACAACCTCGTTGCTCCCCTACCCACCTCCAGAGTGTTGCACCACGCCGCAGGAGCCCACAGTGCCATTTGCCAACACCATCTGCCGGACCTCCCGAGCCAAGATTACCTCCTCCTAAACCCACACCCTTTCTATCAGGGTTTCAAAGCCTGCAAACAAGGGGTCACAATCTGAAAAGAAAGGCTCAAAAAAAAAAAATCCAAAGCTGCTGTTCTTATTCCCAGCATCTTTTCTTTCTCCTTCCAGCACACAAACATCCTCCTCATCTTGCAGTAATTGTTCTGGGGAAAAAAGGAAATTCTGGTACTTTGGCTGCTGTTTTAAGAACGTAACCAGCCACATCAAAGCTGTGAGGTAACAGTCCTAACAATATCTTCCCCATCTCCGGATTGTCCCAGTCCAAGGAACTGAAACTAAAGAGCCAGATGGTGGTCATGTATACTAATACCTGAATCCCACTCTCTATCTCTGTTGGAAAGTCTTTTAATAATAGAATTTAGAAGTTGCCTATTCCTTTATGTCATGCTTGTGAGATACTTACTGCTCCCTACACATCCTTAACCTCCAGAAATTTCTTGTTTATGCATTCCCCCCTTTCATCTCTAAAGTGTCTTCACTGGATTGACCCATCCCAGCAGTACTGAAGAACTTTAGTCTTCCTCTATTGCTATTTTCCCCACTGAAAAGAATTCCAATTGCAGCCCCAGACTTCAAGCACATCTTGCAGTAGAAATGTTCCTTTGCCCCCCCATGCCTCCCTCATACACTTGTCAAAGATCACGGCCCTTCCACGGCTGCACTGGGCAGAAGGGCAGATTCTTGACTCGATTCATGAGGAAAAAGCCTACAACAACTAGGCTTTACATGGGAAAAAATATCAGGTTATTACACTGAAGCCATGGGGTCTTTCTTCCATTTTCACTTCATACCAATCTAAAAATACAAAGAGTAATTTTTCCTTTGTAAACCATACTTTTCCAGTGGTTTTGGTCTGCTGGTAGAGAAAAGAGAGAGGAGATCAGAATCCCTAACTTCTGCTTTTAACACTCAGCCAGCTGCATGATTTTCTCAGTTCCCTCAATCAAAGCATTCCTCAGTTTACCAATTTGCAAAGTTTATACAAGAACAGTGATGTATCCACTGGAATGCAGAGAGTAAAATCAACTGTTTGCAAAAGATTTCAATGCTGGCAAAAGAAAATATTGGATAACTTATTCTTTCAAATTAAAAATGTGATAGATTATTCATATATCTATACATAAACTCAAACCATGAATCTGCTTGTAAGTGAACCACTCCTACATGAACCCTGCACTCTGTTTATAAGGCACATTGTTTCCTTTATAAAGCCTACAGAAGACAGACTTTGATTTGAATATAATAAAATTGCAGAAACAGCAGAAGCTGGCCATGTAACTCCTATTTTAATGAATACCTAAAGTAACAGTCCTCTAAGCCATTGTGTCATCTTTCAACTCCTGTCCCTCCCTCCCCCTTTCTGCACCAAACTCGAGGAAAAGAAAAACTGATTGGCAGGTACTGTAGCTGGCGTGAATAACCACGACTATATATCTTGTCAAAAATCAGCATGTACTTTAAAAAAGAAGAAAGTAAAATACGAAGATAAGAGGAATAATCTGAGGCTCTCCCATATTCTCATTCAAATTTTTCTATTTAGATTTCACTATATTTCCTTTTTTAACCTTCTCCTGCAGGTCTTTATATATAGGACAAAAAAATCCACTTCTGTCATTTAAAGCATGATGAAAGTACCAAAGAAAAATCTATTTTCAGCTGTTTCTCGTTAGAGCACTTTTTTGCCACTGTGATGAAAGTCGATGCAAAGAAAGAAAGACGAGTCACTGATGAAGATGAAGAAGCATTTCTGATCAGCCATCTGTTCAACCAATTAAACCCCTCACAAATAAAGTTGTGTATACGTATATAGCTAACCCATAAAGATATACATATCTATGTGTACACTGGCATGCGAACACATACATATAAATACCATGTACAGTCTACTTTGCATATACTAAACTCTGCTTACATGCTGAGCATAGCTAATTAAATGCACACAGAGAAACACTGCAAATGCGAAATAGAATTTGGCCCCGTTGGAGAACAAAGCTTTCTCTATTAGCATCCTTTTCTCTTAATGGTCCTTATGCAGTAAAAATAAAGTCCAAACACTATAATTTCACTCCCAGAAAAGTTACAAATACTGTAGGTATCTTTAGAAACAGCTGCAAAAGTGGATTCACTTCTGACAAGATTGGTGTTAATTACCAGTAAGGACTTCAGTATAATACTATTTAAATCATTTTAAATTATCCCTCTCAAAAATTAATTTTTCATCAAAGATTACACAAAAAAATCATGATATCATCTCTGCAGCTGCGATTTAGTAATAATTTCATCTATTATTACCAATGTCAGTTAGATAAAAGAAAAATGGCATCCTACTGTGCTGATTCCAGCATAGGCCATATATAGAAATTTTTAACTATCACTTATAATCGCCTTGATGAGCTTAAACCTCCTCTCAATTAACACCCTAAATGACACTGAGACATCTTAATGGAGGATGTAAGTAAAGGAAAAAGACTTTAATCAAAGAATAAAAAGAGAAGTGCCAAGCAAAAGGAGGAAGTCTGGTGCACCTCTCAGTGTCCAATCACACTGGGGTCCTTTATCTTGTCTTGAACTTCTTGTCATCTTTATATTGCTACTGTAACTTCACAGCAGTCTTAAGAAGGGAAAAAAAAAAACAGTGTGCATACTCTTATCTGCAGTTTGCATCCACGTTTGAGAAAGACAGTGGGGGTATACACCAAGCAGGCGAACACAAATTAAATGAAACCCAAGTGACTGTGAAAAATAAAATTATTACAAGCCTTGATTATGAGCCTTACTGCATTTTGGTTGGTTCTTCAATAGTAGTTCAGGAGTCTTCAGTAGTCTTAAAGACTGGAATACCATGATTCACATACTATTCAATAAGCCTTGAAAGAACACGTTCTGATCCTAACAACCCGACCTGAATAAAAGTTCTCCTTTCACAGCCAAAAGGTAATTAGACTTCTACAGATCTTAGTTGCCTGACTACCACGTAAATATTTGCTTAAATGGCACCTACAGTTGATATTATTAAGGGCATTCTAGTCTTTTTTAACATAACTCTAAGACTTCCAATACAAGCATTTAAATGCATACACATACTGGGTGGTTTTGAATGCACTCTTCAGATTTCAGGAAGATTGAGAAATACATTTCGATCTAGTCTTTCCCAGATTTGTGATTCCAGCTTTCTAGCCAACAGAGTAACCACACGGATGTAGTAAGCTGGTAATCTTTAGCCAGCCTCTGCAGACTTCTTGCTACACCCTTGTGCAAAGCCACCGGGCAATGGCTACAGCCTGGGAACTGCTGTTCTAGGCTGCCTGTGGCTGGAGGCATGGGCAGTGGGTGGTTTTACCCTGGCAAATGACTCAGTGATGCTCTGCCAGCTCTGACAGGGAAAAAGAGCTTTGGGAAGTGCGGTCACAAATGCCTCTGAGGGGTTTTGGGAGGTGCTGTGAGTGCCCAGGCACCATACATCTCTGCTGTGACAGCAAATGGGGCTGTTAGGTTTTGAAGTATCTAGAAAACAAATAGAAGTTCCCGTTCACTGTGGCTGTTCCCATGTCTGTAATTCAAAAAAAAATATATATTGTTTCACGGCCTGATATTTTTTCAGCTAATTCACTCATAATGAGAAGCAAATTAATATCTCTGGGTGCATTAATAGTAAAAAAATCTAATTAAAATCAGCCATGGTATTTCATTTCTTTCAAGTGTTTGTTTGCCCGTTAGAGCTTCACAAACTGTTAGCTACAAATTATACCAGTTAAGGATTCAGCTCGTTTTGATTAAAAAATAATTTGCAAATGGATTTTGCTTTTATTTGTCATAGGTATTTGTTGAATAGTTCACCCAGCCATTTTGGCTTGTGGCTTGTTTGTTTCAGCTTTTCGCCAGTCACTCCTGTTCTGGTGCTAAGCACACAGTATTTATGACACACAAAGTACTGTTAAAAGAGCCCCTCAGGTAAAGGTAAGAAATACTCCAACCTCTGCTCCGTGACAGGCACAGTACCCACTAAATTTAGTCACTGCTGTTACAGAGAAATTGATCAAACCCAAGGAACTACTTCCCCTCCTGTGCTGGATGATTTTAGATGCATGAATATTACATAGCAACTAATAATAAGCAATGGACTGTGTATTTTTAGGGAGAAATTTGCAGATGTGCAGTGATTCGTATTAATATCTGTGCATCTTTCAGCATTCACAAATATTACCCTGCCATGGGGCAGCTGTCTGAATATTTCCAACTAAAGAGCTTTCTCTGACTCACAATAAAAAGCACCTTCCAACATCTACTCTCTAAACTTTTTGGGTTTTACTCCCATTTGGACTTCTAGCCAAACTCATTTCTTTCTCCAATTAAAATTTAAGGAGGCTTGATTTTGCATACATAACATCCAAGGTAGCAGCAGAGAAATCCATGCAATTAAAAAAATCCCTAAGTATTCACTGATCTGAAGGTTGACAGTCTATCAGTTTGCAGAAAAAAGTAAAGCTAATAGCTTTACTGAAAGAAAACACTTTGCATGGAAAAGAAGAGTCACTTTCTGCAACTGCTGCTCCAACAGAAACTGCTGCATGGTTCACTGCTAAATGCTAAGCACACCATCTTAAAGACAGCAGTTCCTTCTCTGTGTGATCAAGGAAACAATTATTTTCTCATCCAGCAGAAGAACCATAAGTACACGGCTTTTAACTTGGTCTCCATTTCACTGTTTTACTAGTATGATAATCATTTCTGTTGATTATGAAAAATGTGAAAAAAACACCTTTTCTGATCAAAATGGCTGTGGCAACACGGAGCCCAAGGCAGGCTTGGCAATGCTGATATCAAAAGGAAGTCCTTTTCCTGGAACTGGGTTTGAGCTACCTCAGCAAGTGACCCTCATAAACTGCATCTCTTCAGAGGGATGGGAGAGTGCCAGTCAAGCCACACAGAAATACTTTCAAGTGCAGACAAGCCTGAGAGCTCTGATATTCAGAATCAGCTAAACAAATGCACGGTTCAGTGTGGATGGACATTCTTGCACTGCTTTATCATTTTGTGACCAAGGTTTAAGCCAGCATTAGGAAGTTTTGCAAGACAGATAAATCAATCTAATGCTGACACACAAAAAAAAGTTTACACTCACATCCCTTGCTCTCAGATGTAGGCTGCTGCTTCTTGCTTTGCGGAGACACTGGTGTTCAGCTGACCTCTATGCTAAGCAATTCAGTTCACTAAACTGGCAGAAAATGGCGCATTGTTATTTCCTGTGTTCATTTTCTGCCTGTATAGTGAGCTGAAGTAGCTTACCGGGGCATCAAACAAGCTCCAGACCTAGCATGAGGAGGGAGGAAGGCAGGTTGTTTCCTCTCAGTATCAGCAGGATTTTAGGATTGTCCTCTGAGGAAAGCACCCCCTTAAATAGTGTTATGTCACTGGACCTGGAGTTATCACTTTGGTCACATCAGAATTATTGTTCTGACCAACTACAGGGATCTTCGGTAAGAATAAAAGATAAAACTTGCACAAAACCAATTTGTTTTTTTTAGGGTGGAATAAATTACACAAAGAAATACAAAAGCCTGGCAGTTGAGTTCTGCTGGCATTGCTGTGTTGATTAAGATTGTGAAGAAGAAAAATGAGAGGAGAAAAAAAAAAAGACAAAGAGCAAGCAACCCACACTTTCCTCTCCTAACCAGCACTGCTATGGCAGCAACTCCCCTGACGTATATGCCATTTTATCTACAAAAGAATACTTTTGCCCTATACTTATCTTGTTCAGGAAGTTGTATCAGTTTATCAGCTTTTTGTGCCAGCGTAAACTTGCCTCCAATGGAAGTGTCTGACAGTCTAGCTATATCACAAGCCCTTTCTAGCTAGGATATGGTCATAACAGGAACCTTTCGGCTTTTGATTACGAAGAAAGCCTATATTTCAGTGGATGCCCCGCCACAAAGCTGCACAGCTGCTATGAGGGTGCTATTTTTGCTTCTTCAGTCACCACCTTTCCAAACAAAAAAGAAATTCTGCGTATGCTGTGAATAACAATAAAAAAAGAAATCTATTCAAAATGACTATGCTGCATTTGTGTCCTTTTATTTCTTTGCCAACAATAAAGGAGTTCACTCTAAAATCCCCAACATTCTGCAATCGCTTGAGAGCCAGGACAGCTCTCAAGCCAGGTCTAAATTATAAAGTGTTGTTGACAAAGCTGTTTCAGTCACAAGCATGAAAAAAATCACACCCTTAATTGATATAGATATGCCAGCAACACCCTCTGTATAGATGCAAGAATCCCTTTGCTGGCATGGCTTATGTCACTCAAAAGGTAGTTGAAGAAAAAAGAATCCTTTTGCCAATATATATTTTTCCCCTGGTACAGCTCAGCCAACAAAGCCTGTGTATCACGGGCCAACGATTCCCAAAAGTTCTGTAGTCAAGCCTTGCTTGAGAAAATTGGCAATGTGTAACACCTCCCTGCATCCAGCTCCCTTCTCCCAGGCTGGGCTTTTAGTTCCACCTTGTGTCCCTCTTCTTGCCTCCTCTGTCTCTGACATTTATTCTATGGCCACCCTGTCTCCCTCCTACCATGCGAGTCTCCTATGTTTTATGGGGCCGTTTCCGTTGAGTCACTCAGACATGGTCAACTCACATCTTCCAGCACTGCTGCTTGGGGCTGAAATCACTGGTTGGGAAACCTTCATGCAAACTGCTACAGAGATTGTCAGAATAAAAGCAAGGAAAGACTTTCCAGGTTACCATTTCGGTTTTTCACCCTCAACACTGACAGTCACCAAATCTCAGGACGACTGAAGTTGACAAGGACCTCTGGAGATCATCCAGTCCTTTGACCATCCGTGGTCAAAGTAGAGTCAATTAGAGCAGGTTGCTCAGGATCTTGTCCAATTAGGTTTGGAATATCTCCAAGTATGGAAGCTATGGAGAACTCCATGTAGGAGCCAGTATCATTTAAATCATTCCATCATGGCAAATATCTCAAAATCTGCACAGACTCCAACAGGTTTTTCTCATTTAGTTACAATAGCCTGTAACCAGCAGAGAGATAACTACAGATAGAGAATATGCATGGGAAAAAATAAATTAAATTGGTGGTGCTATTTTGATAAAAGAAAGGACATTTTAAAAGGAGGTATCATTTGGGGGGTTAAAGTTGATTAATTTCCTGTAATTTCTCTATCTTTATGCGTAGTCTTGAGTAACTGGAAGACTGTGTCCTCTGTTTCTTTGTACTGGGGTTGCCACCTGACCGCTAATAAGTTTAAATCTACTGATGTTTTAAGGGACATGAACAGGTCTAACAGGAAGGACCAATTCTTACTTTGCACTTGAGATTTACAGTCATGTATTTCTACTGAATGGACTGAAGTTATTCTTATTTTATATATTAGATTCAAAAATATACCAACTGCTTAGAAGTACAAGAAAATCAGTATGAAATACACAAAGTTGACTCTAGATTGTAGATGTAGCCCTATGAAGACATGCTTATCCCCTCCTCCCTCTTTTTCCTTTAACTAATTCTCAATGGAGTAGCTTGCCAGACACACCCTAAGCCACTTTAGGTTCATTGAACTGAAGATTTAATCTTGCAGAATGGAATCTTCCCACGCTGTATCTTATGCTTGGATGGATCTATGGCGAACTGGACACATGCAAGGATGAATGATAATATATCACTATATTAGCAACTGCTGCCTTCCCATAACTTTCGGAAGGAAACTCTGGCCTATAATGATGCTTCATTTGCTTTGGAGTTAAATACAGTATACACAGTATATACAGTAAATACCTCACTGATGTTCGTGGAGTTACATTAGTTCAAAAAAAAAGGCAAATTAAAAGAAAATTAAGTTCTGCCAAGCTAAGCGTAAGGGAACAATATTGTGTTTTGTTTTCTTAAACTGTGTCTTTGATCTTAAAAGTAGAAGAGTAGTAAATATAATTTAACAATAACATCATTTAATATTTATATGAGCAACTGACTGAGCAATATTACCCAGAACCTAACTTTAGAAGCATTTGAGGAAGTACGAAAAATGTTCTTGATTTCTTCTCCAAAATTAATTGAACTATGTGAAATCTTTCTTCTGTCTTTCTCTTAGTCATGCCACAATAATGTAGCAAGCCAGCATCAACATATCTTTAATACGTATACATTAGAGAATTTCTTCCCAAAAGAGCACATAGCTCTGTGTAGACGGTGAAAGTTCTTTAGCTACTCCTGAAAATCAGCTCCATCAGAGGTGAAAGAGAGCAAGCACTTAACACATAAAGGATGACTCTAACTGTAGAAAAAGATTGTACCCACTTGAAATTTCAGGGAATGTAAGTAGAGAGAATGTAATCACCCAGTCAGAAGTTGATTAAGATACCACCCGTTCAGCTGTGAGATCTTTAGTTTTTGTAAGTGGCTAGGACCACGTTAACTTCTCATTCGGAACATGCTACCTTTGCAAACAGCATAGTCTTCCCAACACAGCAGGGACAAGCATGAGGAGCAAATAGCCACGCTTGGCTGAAATCCTAATATCGCACAAGTTCAAGTTCTGGATTCTTCATCTCGCTTGCCCCTAGAGCTCCTTTTTTCCTTGAAACGCTAAATTTTGAAAGAAATCTTGCAAGGCAAGAAAATAAAGTATCTAGTACAGAAGAACTAACCCTATTCCCACAAAATTCCTGAAAACAGCATGAGTTTTCTTGCAGATTGCCTCAGTAATTATTAAGCCGTAGCAGCATTTTTATGTTTACAATATTTTTCTCTGTCCATCAATTACTTGTATTCTAATAGACTATTTTTCCTTATTATAATTCTCAGTAACAGTTGGGAACTGCAAAATTCAGCCAAAAAGAGTGGCAAAACAGGCTCAGACTGACTTAGGACATTTTCTGGAAGCTGAGTCCCATGTTTAATTTGTTCTTAGGGTCATGCCAAAGCAATCCCAAAAAGTCCTTAATTTGTACCACAAATATTTGGCCTTTAATGCTAAAATTAAGTAGTACTCTGCATTTCCATTAAAAAAAAAAAAAAAGGTAAGACAAAAAAAGCACTATGGTCTTAGCTATAGTGTCTCAGCAACAGAGTTGCTAAAGCATCACCAGAGCCTCCTCATGCAGGAGAGAGGCTGAAAAACCAGCCTTAGGGCAGCTCTTTCCCCAGGAGCAGCAGAGGACTGCCACGGAGGTCATAACCCAGAGCATGTTCCTGTGTCCTCCACACCCTCAATGCTGCTTGTGAAAGATGGGCACCCATTTAGCAAGACGTTATGCCAGCAGCAGATCAATGCAAACTGTGCCGCCTTCCAATAATTTTAATGCTACATCATGATTGAATAAGAGATCAAGTGGACTGCAAAGTATAGCGTGACACTGCCCTACTGTTAAGCTTTAATTAGTAAAGGCAGCATAGAGCCTCCCTGGAACAAGATGCTCATATTTCTTAGAAATTCAGACACTCTTTTTTAGAAATATGAATTAAGAATAACTTTTTTTTATAGGCGAGGTAAAGGCAGGGGAGGGAATTAGGGTATGAAATCCCCACAGGACAGCTAATGAGCTTTCTCTTCCGGGTGGTGTTTGAAATAGAAGTACTCCCTGAAGAACAGCAACAAGTAACAGTCTAGATACAGCAGCATAAGTACCAGGTGCTGTACCCTGTACGACACAAGTGCAATGTGTGCAACAGGAAGGGGGAAGAAGATGAAACTGCTTGTGTTTTACTATTTCCCACCTCTGCCACTGGCGCTCTGTGAGATCTTTAATGATGCACTCCTCTCCCTACCAAAACTGAAAATAAAATGTGTGTGCCATAAAGGTACTGGCTGTTTTAACTATCTGCAAAAGCATTTTGATCTGCAGATTAAAAAGCCATAAAAGAAATTGAATCCCTGGGCTCAATACAGGAGAAACATTGCAGGGAAAAAAAACCCATAAACATTGGCTTGCCTAATTATGGGATTATCTTCTGCAGCGAACTGGCAGTGGCGACATGGGCCCGCCTCAGACAACAAAGAGCACTGCATAAAAAAGGTTGACCAGTTATGTTATGGCATGAAGTGTTGACACATTCTTAGAGGAAAATGTTGCATTAAGTTTCTGCATTGGAATTTGAAGTCTATGGATACGCAGAACGGAACAATTTCAAATGAACAGCAGAGTTTATCCTAAGTATAGTCACTTCAGTTAAAAAATGAATGGGTTTGCAGGCATGTGGTAGAGAATAGTTAAAAATGACTGGAGTACTCTTCAGATTATTGAAGCAATCTAGGAAATCTAAATTGGTCTGCAGTGCCCGTGCCCAGAGCACCCTATTCACTTCCAAAATGAAGAGCACTTAAAAAAAAAAAAAAAAAAAAAAAAGTGAAGCATTGCATTTGGAAAGGATCGGAGTTCCGGAGTTCTGGGCATGCACTATGCAGAACAATTTAAAATTACTGGAGCACTTCTGTTTTGTTTTTTTTTTTAACACACACTTCTTTCTGGAAGCAAATCAAAAAGCATTCTATCATTGTAGGCAAACTCATGAATGATTTAAAAATTGAACCCTACGTAAAACAAAAGGAGAAGAATAATTAAAAAAATAATGCTAACCCTCTCCTGCCCTGAAATCTACTGAAAGTGAAAGGGAAATGGAGAAAAAAGTAAGCAAGAGAAGAAAAAATCCATACCTTCAAGGGATTAAAAGAATTGTAGGGACATCTCTGACCTGGTCTGCATGCTTTGCAGAGATCCACAAATCAATACACCACTGCAGCAATAGGTGGTCTTGGGAATAGACCATAGTGACCCTATCTCCTCACCTTCGGCTACATGAACTTCCTTCATATCACAGAAAATGCTTCTCCTCCTTCCTGGTTGTATCTGAGTGCCTGCTCCCTTAACAGCTGCACTTGCCCAGGACTGCTTAACAACTTTTTTTTTGTATAGATTTTTCTTTCTTTGGAGAGAGACATCTTGCACGGGACGATTCTAAAGATCTTGTTGCGATTTAGTCAGGGTTAAAGCTCCAGATCTTCAGTGTGTAGGACTAGGGGGAATTTCAGCTTTCATTTAACATGCGAGTGTGTTTTCTAGCCCCTATTGTTGATGATAAAAACTTGGAAACGTGTCCCCAGGAAACTACAGGCACCGAATCCCAGCAAGCAAATCTCCCCCTTCTCACCCCTCCCCACGCAAACCAAATTATTTTTAAAGCTCAGTATTTAGAAACCGTCTTCACAACTAGGGAACATTTGGGGCTGGCAATCTCCCTCTGCTTTGCCTCCCTCCTGGTACGCGACGCTTCCTGGCGAGCTAAGATTAAACCCAGAACCAGGAGAGGGTCCCAGGTTTGACCTGCGCCCCGTCGGAGGCAGTGAGACGAGCCCGGAGCCGGGAGCTCAGCCTCCCCGAGCATGGAGGCAGAGGCGTTGCCTCTCCCGGAGCGGCTGCCGAGGGTGAACACGCCGGCTGGCAGCCTGCCGCCGAGCCGGGAGAAATCCAGGGAGGGTTTATGTCTGTGGGACCAAGGAATGCTGCGGGCCCCGCTCCGAGGAAAGAAGGAGAGTCAGCATCGCTGCCAACAAAATTAGGGCTCTCTTCCAGCATTCAGAAACGTACATACTTTTATATATTTGCCACATGGCTTTGCTGCGCAGCAGCACATGTGTTGTGGCTGCGCAGCCCCGAGTGAAAAGAGCACCCAAATCGAGGAGCGCTGTGGGTGGGGAGGAGGCACCGGGCGGGTGGTGGTACCTGAGGGTGGGGAGGTACGGCTAGAAAAACCCATCTCCTGCCTGCCGAAGAAAAGAGTTGCACCTGATCGCCTTTCCGCAAGAGCAGGAGACCCATTACCGGCCCCGATCAGAGGTGCTTGGGAAGCTCTAGTCTTTATTTTCTTTCCCTGATTTTGTTATTGTCGGTATGTGCCCTGGTGTTGCTGTCTGCAGCACAAAAGCCTTAATGGAGACCAGGCCCCATTGAACCAGGCAACAAAACCCTGGGAGATAATCGTAAAGAGCTTACATTGAAATCTGACAAGAGGGGCAAAGGGTAGAAGGAATGAAACATTATTATTCCAATCTCAGGTCCCCAAAGTCCCACACCAGTGTCTTAACCATAAAAGAGATCCCTCCTCCTATGACTTTAGTCAACAAGGGAGCAACCATTGAAAAAGTCAGACCCTGTTTTCCCACTGCTCTCCTGAAAACAATCCACAACATAATTTCCTGCATACATCTGTGCTTAAGAGGAAAAATTCTATAAAAAGGGACGTTCTTGACAAACACGCCTATGGTTCGTGAATAGCCTTGAAAAACAAGGAGGCAATTTAGGGAGAGTCAGTTACGAATGCAAAAGAAGGTTTTCCTTGCCACGACCACAGCCAGTATTTGCTCAGCAGAGAAGCAGGTGACACAAGACAATCTGCATGCAGCCGAAGGCTGATGGAAAGCTTGTTTGTGCTCAGTGTGCTAGAGAAGTTCTTCGGGAACAGTTACGTAAAGATTAGCCCTGTAACGCTGCCAAACACTTTGTGTTATTATGTGCTGTGTTTGTGCCAGGCAGCCCCACATGTCAGAGCTGCCTCATAGGGCAGTTTTAACATGCACACCCACATTTTCAGAGCGCTCGGAAGAATAAAAAAGCCACGGAGGAGCCAACTCTGACCTCGTTCGCATGGCTGCCACCGCCGATTCCCATCAGCTTGTACCTGCCTGAGTGCAACCAGCATAGAGCCAGAAAGGCACATCCACCGCATTTTGGAGATGACTGTCCTCGCCTCCCCTCCTCCCCCTGACCCATCATGTTCCCTCAGAGAATCCCAGCTGCGTGGATAAAAAAAAAAAAAAAAAAAGTAGCAACTCAACCATGTGGGAGCATACAAATTTAATGTCGGCTAAATAGGAAGGCTGTCTAAATAACACAATGATTGGAGTTATGCAGGTCATAAGTCTAGGGAGTAAGGAGCTCACGGTGTTTAGTTTCTTTTCTCCCTCCTTCCGTTTTCTTCACAAAAGTTCATTAAACAATGATTCTTTCCCCTTTAAAAATTTATGAATGAATGGTGTGTTCATGAAAATGAGAGAGCAAAAAGCACTGGCCTTAGCCAGGCGCAGCACAGCCTGGCACTCTGCAGCCTCCCCCAGTGCCTTCCTCTCCCAACGTACCTCAAGCCTGACCCCAAACCCTACTCCCCACGATGCCCTTAACCTCACAGGGGAAGAGAGTTGTCAACAATGTGTGCGGGTATTACATGTGTAGGACATACCTGTCCTGGCAGGGAGTGGACACGGAGCCCAAGGCTGAGGCAAAAATGTAACTCCATCAGTCCAGCAAACCCCTTTATTTTGCCCTACGCAGGTCTCAGCTATGAGGATGCCACAGCCGAGAAGGAAAATAGGAGTCTGTCTGCAAACTTAAAAATGGACCTCTCTATCTAAGCTAGTATCGTAAGTGGCACCATCCTCTTCCAAGGCCTGGACATAGCTACATCAGTGTAGCTTGCCTGATGAGAAAGGGGTAATAAATAACCAAGAGTAATGACAAGTTTTTATATAGCTCTTTCTATGGGCACGTTTCCAGTACTTTACAAAATAGAAAACTGCCCCTAGTTTCCCACTCATATTCTTTCTCCATCTCCGTATAATAGCTTTCTCCTTTTTTTTTTTCTTTTTTCATTTAAAATATATTTTCTACATTTATTTTCTTACCAGGCCTTCTTTTTATTTTTACTTTTTCCTTTCCATCCTCTTTATTCTCACTTAGCTTCAGTATCAGACTTTTTGCAGTTTAAGTATCTCTCCAGTTTTTCTAGTATTCCACTTCTTTTCATTACTTTGTATTTCTGTGTCTCCTCCTCTCTATTCTTTGCCTGTCTGCTTGCCCTTTTCCTATATCTCTTCCTCTTTATCCGTTACCTTCTCTCTTCATCCCCTCTGATGGTGATTCTTTACCTTCCCAACTCTGTTTTCAAAGTCCTCTTCTCACATCTTGTTCTTTACTGTGATCATTTTACATACCTCATTCCCTTTCTCTTCTCCTGTTGTCATTATTCTTATTTATATAACTTGCTGCAATAGTGCCCAGAGATCTAATCTTAACTGCCCTTTCACCATCATCACCATCACCTTTCTCAGTGATCTACTTAAACAGTCAGGGGCATTACCTGTCTCAAACACCTTCTTTTTTCCAGTTTTTTTTTCTTTTTTTTTTTTCTTTTTAAGATCTGTTGATAGGGCCTGGCTGGCAATGGAACTGCTAGGATTGGCTTGTCCTTGCAGTATGTTGGGAGAATAGGTTCTGGCTCCAAGGGCAGCCTGCTCTGGCATCAGCAGAGAAGACACCACAACGTGATCTCCAGGAAGAAAGCCAACTCACTTATTGCACAGTACCTGCCTGTAGTTTCAGTGGCTACAAACTCTTCCAACAGCTCTACCTCTTCAATAATCAGGTTGACTGGTGACTGTAGAGAAAAACAGACTCCAGACTGCCTTCCCTGACTGGGTGGCTGTCACCAGGAGAACTACTCTTCTCTAGGACTGCTCTTAAGATGAAGACCATAAGTGAAGATATCTGGGCATGCCATATCCACTACAATAAGGATAATCCCCCCTGGGACAGGAGACAAAATGACTCAAAGAACCTCACAGCTGGACAGAGGGACATTTTCCTGGGTACTTTTAAAGGACTAAGCCTGATGATAATTATGTTTTTTTTAAAAACCCACCATTGTGAAGCTTTCTGGGCTGCAGTGAGAGTATTTTAAGTCACTTTTTAGCTGTGGTAAGGTACAGTTTTACGGAAGCCCTCAACTCGTTTCCACTTGCCTTCAGCTAAATAGTGTTTTCAGACAGCAAACTTTGGCCTCAGGAGGCTGAATCTTTTTGTGGATTTCTGTGTCTTTAGAGAAACTGTGCTTTAGAGCTTTGCTGGAATGGAATGATACCCAGGACCTCAACAGAAGAGACAGCACCTGTTTCTGTCTAGAATGATAAAACGTAGACAATGATTAGTTTTACCACCGCCAAAGGAACCCCAGGTAACCGGGCCAGGTTGAACTTCCCTTACTTTGAAAGACTGTATTGTGTGTCATAACTAAGAGAGGTCTTCAATCCAGAGGGCTGTGAAAGCCAGAGGAACAAAATGAAAAAAGGGAGAGGGTTGGAGTGACATAAGGAAAAAAGTGGCTGCAGAAACATTGGAACAAGGCGGGGAGGGAGTGGGAAGAGCGATGCAGAGAGCAGAACGAAATTGAGAGGAGTACAGTTGTTTAAAAAAATGCTGCTTATGGAAAAAAACCCAAAAGCTGGCCCTGCAGGTACTGTGTTTTTTTCCTTTTTCTTTTAATTCATTCATTTTTCACCTTTCCTTTTTGGAGGCAAATGGGTCATAACCCATCAGTGCACACTTGTCAGGTCTCTGGCCATGTACACAGCTATGACACGGTCAGAACATTTTAGACAGAAGAGCTAGTAACACCGATGCTTTTTTTTTTTTTTTTTAACTAATTATGGATATTTAAACCCTTTCCACACAAATCTGGGAGGATAAATCGGAGGTGTCAGCCGAATCTGCACTGTCTGACCAGTAACAAGAAGGTTTTTGATATCATAATTTTCTTTCCTGTGCTGTGTAGTGTGTGAGAATTTTACTTGACAATTTTGAAGGTCATTAAACATCTTGGGGAGCAGATCTGCTGTCATCCCATAGACCAGAAAAATGGAAAGGCTGCTTGTTTTGTTTGTGGGGGAAAAAAGTTTTTTACTAATACAATAGCGTTTGACGCCACTAGTAGGGATATATATTCATGCTGCACATCCTCAACTGAATAAAAAATAGATCAAGAGTGTTTTTTCTATTATTGTGGAAACAGAAAGAGGGAGAAAAAGAGTGAAACTTAATATGTTTGAAATATTTGTGAATTTTTAAACATAAAAACTCAACAACCCCATATCCCTATCAACCTGTAGCTCAAATTATTAATTTAGCATACAACATTAAAAGAAGCATGGTTATTATTGCACCCAGGAAACAGGGATGGATGGGGAAAGAGAAGGAAGGAAATTAAAGGGGAAAGACTATTATTTTCATGTACTCAAGTTCTGATATAAAAATGGGGATTTTGGTTGTTAAATGTTGATGTGCACAAAATCATAGCCAGGTCTAAACGCCTTAGTCATGGCAGGGGGTTAAAAAAAGAGAATATTTGAGAATAATGTGAATTAAAAAGGCAAGTTAGTTTAAATTTCTGTTTGGTAGGGCCTGAGGCCTACAACTCCAATGGGAATACACTCTAGCCGGAGGGCTGATGAATGCCCTTAATGAAGTTGGACAACCTGGAATACATGCATAAAATGATTTTAAATATTGATATGATGTCATTGTGTGTCTGAAGATATTGAAATGTTCATTTTCAGAGCTAGACAGGTTGCCTCTAATTTATTATGGGGAGGGGAATGATTATTTACATTTTTTAATGTAGCAATAAAACAATTATGGGATTTAGGGAGAGAGAAAATATTCATGCTTCTTGGAGAGCAAAAATGCATGTTGTGATGGAAATGACTTAGAGGAGCTTATACCGGCAGATATTAAGAAATACACTTTCCCTTTTTCCTTCCTGATAATTGAGGCAATACATTCATAAAGTATGTAAAGTAAAAGGACCTTTTGACCAATGTTAATTATATTTAACCTACTCTATGTATAGTAGAAGGAACAGCTTAAATATATCACTGGGGACGACTAACTCACCCATATATTCTGGATGTGTCTATTATAACATTTCCATGACATTGCCTGGTTTTCAGAACAATTCTTACCGTGAAGAAGAGGAGACGTGGTGTTACAATGGTACGTTCAGTTCCGTTGTGATATGAAAGTTTTTACGAAGAATGCCTCAGGGCAGCTGTCTGCCTCGTGTTCAGTATTACGGCTGTATAACACACAAGGGTAGAAGTGTATTAAAGGCAGAGCCATTGCAGTCTGCTGGAGCTTGCTGATGCTAAGGTCCAACCCCGATGATCCCCAGACCCACCCGAAAAAAAAGAAATTCTTTGCAAAAATCGCCTAGGATACTTTTTTCACTTGTTCTTTTGTTCCTGGCTGATCTTCAGCCCTACCTGCAACAAAAAAGAACTTAGACTGCATTTCAACTCTAGTGCAAACTGGAGCAGCCTCCCTTTACATGGAGGCATTTAGGGCGTGTTTTTCTGTTTCTCTAAAGCAGAAGTTTGGCGCTGTGTACACTTATGGTAAGTGCTAGCAAGCAGGAACGAAAACTTTTGCACCTCTCTGCTCCCTTGCCCACCTTTCACATCAGCAATTTAAAATAATTTAGCAGAATAGTTAAGCATATGCCTAACTAAGCATCTCACTGAGGCTGTTTCTCTATACAAAGATGAGTAACTTCTTGCTGAATCATGACCCATATGATTACAGATGCAGTGTAACATCAAATAGGTCCTTTAAAGGAGGTACAGATTGCTCGCTCTTGTTCCACCTAACAGATCACAGGCACTAGAAATACTATCAATGGTATGGGCAGAGCTCTTGCTGTGTCCAGCCTTGAGGTCAGCTCCAGAATGGGCAAAATACTTTCAGGAATGAAATGGCAAAATTGCTGGAGAAGCCCTCTTCTATTGGACACCCTTTCCTTTTTCTGCAGCATATATACCAGTAATGACTGGATGGACAAAAAAGGCAGGGGGAGGAAAATCTTGAACAATATGCTTGGACCCAGTCATCAAATATGAGAAAGAGCTAGAAAAGGTAGAATGAAGGGAAGCATGGCTGACGACAAAGGATATGTGAGAAACTCACATTTTTTTTAGTGAGCAAGATAGACAACTGAGGAAGACTTGACAGAAAAGGGGAAGGTCACAAACAGCCCAGCGGAAGCATGCAGGCATTGATTACTCCTCACAGTATCAGAAGGAAGGGGCACCCACTGAAATGAGCAAGCACTACATTTGCAACAGAGGAAGCCATTGAACAAATTTTCTGCTGCAAGATGATTATAAGAGGCCAAAAATACTAATAGATTTGAAAAGATTAGACAAGTTCATGGAGGATAGCTTCTTATGTCTGGATGTAACCTCTGATTCAGGAAATTGCTAAACCATTGATTGTCAGTAACAAAATCACTTTACATGCCTCCTGTTTCCTCTGCTATTCCCCTAACCATCCATTCCTGTTAATGCCAGAAAGTAAACAGAGCTAGAGAGGTTGTCCAGGCTCTGATGAAGGTGTACAAGATACACCCTTCAGATGTGTATTAGTTCATCTCCACCAGCTCGTCACTGAGAAGTGAGCCGATTCCTGGCATTCTTGACATATTTCATCCAAACAGGATGAACTGTCAATAGAGAGTGAGTGAGAGACTAAGAGCAGAGTCTCTACAGGCTCACTCTTGGTGCACCTGCATGTGAACCTCCATGTGCACATTCATGGGTCAGCCCAATCCCCAGTCCTTGTTTGTCTATCCTCAGCTTCCCCAAGCAGCCATGTGTCACACTGCGTCTCAGCAACTATCTGCTTCTTGGATTTTACATCACATGTGTTACAGTCATTTAAAACTAATTTCAATTAAGGAATAGATCAGATCTCATGATGATTCCAGTTACCCTCTTTTCTGAAGTGATTGCCCTGGAAGGGGTGGTGTTTGGATCAAAATTTGGTAATCAAATAGCCAAACTATGTGATTAGACTATATCAAATTAGTCACTGTTCACCAGCTGGCACCCCCAACTAATGCCTCCTGCCACTAATTGACTTTATTTCCACTTCCTTTAATGTGGCTACCTGTTTTCAAGCTGTTAACTGGATTTACATGTCTTTTAGCTTGGTCTTCCTGATAAACCCCCTGTATCCCTCCTGCTCTTCACCCACCCTTACCAACACCAGTCCTCTCTCTTTCTGCCCCCCTAATTCTCTTTTGTCTTGCATACACTTCTGTTCTTAAGCTTCATCTCTCAAATAAACATGCAGCATCTATTTGGCCAGCAGACAATGAAACATTGTGAAAATTTAGCGTGAGAAGGCCAGTGAACACTGCCTTTGAGTGGAAAGGTGTCCCCAACGCAAACAAGAAAACCTTGGTAGTCATAGCAAGAGGTCAGGATTTTGACTGCAGGGAGCTTCCTAAACTTCACCCGTTCAGGCTTGAGGGGTGGAGCACGGCTGGCAACAGGGAATCACCTCTGAGTCCTGGCCATCTTCAGTTCAGCCTCGTTTAAGGTGGCCACTCAAAAATACCACCTCTCCTACCCTTGTCCCTTGCGTTACCTCTGTGCACAGAGGCAGCCCAGAGAAAGCAACCTCATCTGGGACAGAGCACTCCAGCCCCGCGAGGTGCTGGCATCGCTTCTCTCTGTAGGAACATATAACGTGCTACAGCCTCACCCAGGTACCACAGTATACACTCCAGGTTACCTAGCACAAACCAGAGCAGCTCCCAGGCAGCTGTAAACGGTGCAAATGGAGCTGAGAGTGCTGCACTGCTCTCCGAGTTGTGTTGAGCAACACAACAGCCTCGCCCCCTCTGCTTGAAAGCCACAAACCGGCTCCATACCCAGCCTGGATCAGGCTGTCCCCTGTACTTGGCTTAAGGCTTTTTAGGTTAATGAATATCACTCGCCATTCATACAAAGTTTGACTATACAATGTACATTGCTAGAAAAACAACTGTACGTTAACATCATTCACCAGTAATATGGGATACAAAGGAAATTTAAAAACACTGCAACAAGACAAGTTTTCCTAGGAAAAACATAGCGTGGTAACAAACCATGTTCTTTTTTTAAAAAAAGCTTTAAAGTGTTCCTAAATATAAACATTATTTTAAAATATTGTAACATTCTATTATAGAAATGTGATCTTAGCTGTCTAAAATTGCATTCACAAACCAGAAAAGTAGCATTATTTTAATGCTCTTAAAATTGAAGGAATAAACTTTAATTCATTTAGTCAGCTGAAAAAAATTATCTGAATACAATTGTAATTCAGAGTAAGTGAAAATATGTTTCAATTCACATTTAACTTTTTGACACTTTTGTATTGTAACATATACAATTCCAAAATTATTTAATGTATTTTGTTTCTTCCTTTACAAGACAACTGAAAAGCTTTCTACAATATGGGTCAAAGCAAAATTCTCATTCTTAAGCTTCCTAAAGAATTGTGTTCACTCAGCTGATCTTTTTTACGAGTATAAAAATCACCTCTTTATTTGATTTCTGCTAATCAGCAATCATCATTAGAAATGACATTTGTCTGAAGAGCTGCAAAATTTTTAGAATACATTTGCAAGGCTGATTTAAAAATCACATCGTATAATATATATTACAACATATTGTCTAGGCTGCCTTAGAAGAAATCATTGATACAACTGAGTAAGCCAGCACTGGCCTTGATGGAATAGCGTTGGCACAAAAGAAATAATGCAGTAATGCACTCCCAAGAATTGAGAGCTAATAGAGAGCAACATAATGGATATTACCCAGGATGTAATACCCTTATTCTCATACATACCACTTCATTTCGCATCAGGATGCAGACAAGCTCAGAAGAGAACTTGTGGGAGGAAAGGGGGAGGATAAGGGACGAGGGTTGGCCTGTGAACAGATGAATCCAATTCACTAACGAACCCTCTCAGGCCCAAGTGCAAGGCACAGATTCAGTGATAGAAGGTGTGATTTTTAAGGAACTCACTCAAGCTAACCAGTTTTCCAGTGCTCTAGATCTACCCTTGAGTTTTGTTCCTCCTCTACAGCTCCCGTCACATCTTGAGCAGGAAAGTCCCATACTGGTAAATGTCTGAGGGCAGTAACCCTAGAGACAGATCTGAATTGGTTCAAGCAACTGTTGTTCACTCCTGAGAAATTTGGCTGGATCTGGATAATTTAACAAAATAACGTTTGGGGGGTTTTTAGTCACATTTGTTACACTAAACTTGTGTTGCTCTTGTGAAGCAGCCCCACCATGCTGTAACTTCACAGGAGCACAACAGCCCCTACCCCAGAGCTTGCAGCAAGTGCTCCTGGCCAAGAAATGCAAAATTACACTGAAATAGGGAAAGGTAAGTTTCTTGGTCTCTGTAGGTTCCTATATTTTGCTTAACGTTTTACCTCCCAACTTCTGTCCTGTAAAAAACTCACATTTCTGAACCAGCGACTCCAGAATCTTAGTTTAAAATTGTCACTCATTTATCACCCTTTCACAGAAACAGTTTCTTTGTGTGCATGAGAGTCTGAGAGCCTATATCCCCCCACACTTGCCATGATCAGAATCTCTTCGTGATGCAGACAGAGCTCTGCCTCTCTGTTGTCCTGCATCTTCAGGCAGGCATTTACATCTCTGGGATGCAGATGCTAAACATTACTATTGTTATCAGGCACTGTCTAACGCCCACTCTACACTCACCTAAACGGCTACATAAGATGCACGGCAAAGGACAATCAGCCCCCAGATTTCTGGGCAAAGTACATACCTCTCGATTCTGCCATTGATTTATCAGGAGATGTATACTCAAGTAGATGGTTCAGAAGAGGATCCTTTAGGAAGAGTGTGGTCAGATTGACCTCACTTTCACTGAGCTGACAGCTGGTGAAGAAAGTTAAACTGAATATCAAAATCATCAGCAGAAAACCTCCTCTTTCTTTGATTGTACAGTTTAAGAGGAGCCATTCGAGCTCAATTTATTCTCTACACAGGAACTTCATTGATTATCTCAGACATTCATGCAGGAAGGAAGATGAGATAAGAAGAAAGTTCTTTTTTTTTTTTTTTTTAAAGTGATTGCAAGATGGAGAAAACTGCTTTGTGAGTGTAATATATACCATAAAGTTCCCTTTGTGTAATCTGCTACTGAAAAGTGAGAAGAGTTTACCTTTTCTGAACAAAAGAAACATTAGAGATGGGCTGATGATTACTGAGGGCAGAGATATGAATACTAGGATTAGGGTATATATTCAGATATGAGATTAGCATACAAAAAATAAGTTTTCTCAGGGAAAATATTATGGAGGTTCACCCATTGTCTTGTACTGTCAATCACCAGCATTGGGAAGAGAGGCTGATCACTATTCACTTTTCTTCTAAAGGATATTCTGGTTTGATCCCAGACTATCGACCATAATGAGGATTTCCACTGACTTTGAGAGGGAATCAATCCTGATTCAAGACTGCTGCCATGAATGGAGATGGGTGTTCAGTTATGTTCTACCAAAGTCAAATGGAAGCTCCACCAGTCCTGCTCCGGCGGGGAGGGAACTGTTGGATCGCAAACCTGAAGACTAGGGGCATGCGGAGGCATGGCATCGCTGCTTCACACAGGGGCAGGTGACTGGAAAGGGCAAGGAAGCAGTATGTGTTTTATCTGAGCTTTGGTGGTTGTAGTCAAATTGAATGGGTTAAGTATAAATGTACCCTGGGAGGGTCTCTGCTCTCGAGTCAGTTGTTCGAACACAGTTATCCCCTTCACAAGAAACATCACACTTCCTAATGGAGCCACGGCTTGCACTTTCACGAGGGCAGTTCTTGTGCATTGATTGATGAAGAAACTTTCGATTTATGGATTCCTTGTGTCCTTTTACAGAGCACCAAAAAATCTTCAAAGACAACTTCCTATGCAGGCAAGCTTTTATGGGCACACACTTTGAAACGGCAGTTTCAACCGAGGACGGTTAATCATCGTCTGGGAAGAAACTGGAGGGGACAACAAGGCTCAGTCAAAATGCCTTTGTGCTTTTTTGATCTCAGGATTGCTCTGTGTCAGTCCAGTCGTCTGGTGCAAGCCGAAGTGACATGTGAAATGTATCAGCCATGAGTGGCACTAAAAAGCTGTATCAATTTGTATTCTTATTTATAGCACCTCTGCTGACAGCAGCTGAGTATAGGCATGGGGGCCCCTAGAATAGCCGCACCAAAAAGAAGCCACACCACAACCCTCCATGACTAGCTGAGCACCCTTTAAGTCTCCTTGACAAAACACTTGGAAAGAGAGATTAATCTCACCCAGAGTTTAAAGCAAAAAGCACCTCTCCTGTCCCAGCCAGACAAACATGAACTAAGCCAGCAGAATCATTCTCACTTGACAGGTCACTTCAACAGTGTCAGAGCAGAGCCGGTTGTAGCTACTTCAAGAAATAAGAGCTACAAAAGCAGCTGGAAGCGTGCCTCAGGGAGGAGATAGGTAGATCTGTATGTGTACCATCTCTTTTATATTTTCTTATATTTGTGTTATATTTTGGTGTAAGTATAGGCTATAGAACACAGAAGCAAGGGACTCTTGAATTCTACTATCCTCTCTTACATTAACCTCTTTGGCCTTGGGCAAATCTCCTTATTTTGGACTCCTATTATTTATCTTCAACAATGCAAATAAAACTGTACCACCTGTGTAATATTAGTGCTGAATGTTTATATGCTACCACTGATTTCAACCACAGATTTATGCAGAAGTAGGACTTCCCAGAAAAAGCTTGTAGAGAAGCTATATTATGGCACACCTTTTGGAAGCTCAGTACAAGGTAGAATATCCATATTTTGCATTTCTCTGGCATACACATGCAGGGTGGGATACTTTCTAATATTTATTGTCTCCCAAACGCTCTGAAGCTGACAAATCAAGCATTATTAAATAGACACTTTAAAAAAATTACTCAGCTGCTAAACCAATCACTGTAGGTTGCAGCTCAAAATGAAGTTGGAAATCTGCACCTTTTAATAAAACAATCTGCTTGAGAGCTGATGATATTTGGTTATGGAATTTATCTGTAAATATAATTAAAAATTCAACGAGAGAGTGCTCTGAACTGAGGGGTAAATATTCAGCACGATGCAGAGTGCTCAAGCTACATGATTCCCATTATCGTTAATGGGAGTCCTACAGCTAAATCCCTAAGCATCACGCTAAAAATTTACCCCCTAGTGTTTGCAGATGGAACAAAAGGATTATTGTACATACCAGCAGAAAATAAAGTTACCACTGACATTTTGACCAGAAAGCTTCCATCAGGATTGATCGGTGAAAGATTTAGCCTACTAATTCCCCCGCAGACTGCTTCTTTGGGGTTTCTCCCATCTGAAAAGGTATTCTTGATTTTTATTTAATTCATTTCTCTTTACTGGTTTTCATTTCATTATATCTCTCAAATTCCTGTCCTCCTGGCTTCCTACCAGAACACTTCTCTCTGCTTCACCCCAGGCTTCCTGGCTTCAGTGTGCACAATTTCAGGTCCCTGAACCTTAAATATAATGGACATAAGGACAGAAGAAAAGTACGTATGCCAATGACCTTTCAGCTGAGTTAGCTGAGTGTGCAAATTTACCCAGCAATAAAATGCTGCAGGGGATTTTAGGGGTGATTAAAAAGTTGAGGGGGGAGGGGAACTCACACAAGCAACTTCATTCTTGCCTGCTTTGCACCTTCTGCTCTTCCTGGGTCGG
The DNA here is from genome assembly GCA_033628505.1 of Tringa tobata. Taxonomy (NCBI): domain Eukaryota; kingdom Metazoa; phylum Chordata; class Aves; order Charadriiformes; family Scolopacidae; genus Tringa; species Tringa tobata. The sequence goes on from JAHREE010000118.1 coordinate 7,068,993, forward strand.
GGCTACAAGCTGTCAGGCGTCCCTAACGCTGTTCAAATCAATGACAATTCAGGAGTTTAAGCCTGATCCTGCCAGAAGATTTACCAAGCACCCTTGATTGGGCATGGGCTGGAGCAAAACAATGTAATCCATTAACTTTTTTAGGTGCTTTTTGATAACACATTCTTAAATGATGGAAACAATGCTTCTGACCCATCTTTTAAAAAGAGTGAATACATATATATACGCGCACACCAAAATAAGAGGAAACCTCTAAAAATTTCCATTCTTGATTTCACATATTATAACTCAAAAATATCCAAAGGGATTTGTTTATCCTTTGTAGACCACGCTACAGTCCTGAGTGAATTTTTATGGGTGAGTTTTAAAGCCCTCAACAATAGGGGCTTATAATGGAAACACTGATAGACCGTTATTATAGTGCTGGTCATAAATACAATGCAATTTCATTTTATATAACATTCTTCATACAAAGTATCACAAAATGTTTTACAGTAAGCATCAATTGCAAGCTAAAGCAAAGGGAAAGAGAATTTAAAGGCGAAATTTCATTGACTTTAGCAAGGGGGAAAGAATTCCTTACAGGATAACACAAATAAAATTGCAAGCTTTCTCCTGCCAGGCTTTTCAGTAGAAAGCTCTTAGGAGGCTGAGAATACATACCTAAAATGTACACTTCTCACCAAAATTCAGGATTTCAGTTCCTGGTTCCTCTGTTTAACTATATATGCTTGTAAGGCTCCATTACATATCTCGGCAAAGACATTTGTTAAATATTCTGGCAGGATCAGGCCAAAACTCCTGAATTGTCATTGATTTCAACAGGGCTGGGGGCACCTGACAGCTTGTAGCCTTGTAGCCCCGACCCAAGAAGAGCAGAAGGTGCAAAGCAGGCAAGAATGAAGTTGCTTGTGTGAGTTCCCCTCCCCCCTCAACTTTTTAATCACCCCCAAAGTCCCCTGCAGCATTTTATTGCTGGGTAAATAATATAATGAAAAAGTGCCTACATGACACAAGCCACATGGGCACAGACAGCTATTAAAACCGAAATGATTTATTTCGTAACAATCCGAGGTAGCACACTTTAACTCTAGGTACAGCAACCCCTCCATTTCTGCTTGCCTCATTTGCATAGGTAATTGACAGCTTGTTAACAGCTCATTAGGAACACTGAAAACCATGTGACAGATACAAACCTAGTGCTAGAGGGGAGAAAATCTGTGAATTACAGTATATTGAAAACTCAATCAGATTCAGAATTACAGGTCACAAAACAAGTTGGTTATTTTATTAGGTTAAAAAAAAATTAAAAGGTTAACATACCATTTTTCGACCTGTATTTTTAAGGTAGCGGGCTACACGGTAATTAATTAAGAATCTGATTGTGATGCAAGCAACTCTCCACTGCTGTGGATAGGTTTACAAATGATGCTAGGTTGATACAGTAGGACAAGTAATAAATGCTGAGAATTTTTAAAAACATTAAAAAGTCTTGATGTGGTATTCAATTTTGGGTTTGGATTATACCTTTCTGAAAAAGCAAGTAACTTACAGACACTGCAATCTAATATTCTGTAACTGAGAAAAATGTGAGGAATAATTTGATTTTAGTCTATAAAAAGAAGATAAGTGTTCCGATATGCACACTCTTACTATCTGTAAATTTTGATGATGCTTTTTTTAAAGGACATTTGAATATAAACAGTGCAAATAACAGTTATATCAGCAAATCTACTTTTTGTATTAAAAACACACACACCATAATCTTGCTTTTCTAGCACTGCTAGCAGAAATACAGTAACCTGTAGAAATAAAATGGTCCTTCTGAAAAAACCTCTCCCTTCCCTTGAAACCTTATGGATTCCCTGTAACTCAAGTGACATTTGCTTATGAGGACAGATCTAGCCAACTGTATGTTGGATTGTAGAGGAAACCAGTAAAATGTGTGATTTCAGATCACCTTTCAGACATCACTGGTTCATGGATTCTTCTCTCATCCCTCTGACAAAAACACCAACAAAATGTGATCAGATCTAAAATCCCAGCTATTTAGCTAAAGGAACAACACCCTTAAGGTGTGGGATTATCAAAATCCCTTAGTGCTTGTTCACACGGAGGGTTGTGCTGTTTCAGTTCAAGAGGTGCAACTGCTGCAGTATGGATGCATATGTTATTTAGATAAGTCCCATCAAAAAAACTTCTGACACAGTTTCTTATCTGAAATCATGGATCTGTTCCTGTACTCTGAATATAGCCATATGATTACAGTATTCTCACTGGTGGGGATAAAATCTCCTTGTGTAGACATGGTTTAAGAGTGATTAATGAATCTGTGACCTGCGATACAACAAAAGTTGTGCTTGTAAGTCACTTCAGCACTTTTGAAAGCTACATCTTTAGTCTTCATTATGAATAAAACCAATAGGGCTGTTGTGCCCCCAGCATTAATTACACTGACTCCTGCACCAGTGAAGTTACGCTGTTGTAACTACAGCAATATAAACTTCTAATGCAGACACGCTCCAACGGTATAAGAGAGCTTTACACATAGTACAACTGACCCCAGATTTACAGTGAGATTAGGTAAGGCATGATTCACATACACTGAAGAAAAATTAGCTCATTTTTTGCCCTTGAGCCCATATCCACTGAGGCATTTTGTCTGAAGGAAAACTCAGTGTATGACTGCTGAGAAGCAACAGTGATGGAAACCAGTCAAAGTTCAAGATCATAATTAACCATTGTATCTTGGCAAATAAGAGAGCTGGTAAACTCACCACAGGTGGCAATAAGAAATAGGTAAAACTTAGAGTCCTACATCAAAAATCAATGAATTTTACTCACATGTCCTTTTCTTTGACCATACCATTACAGACAACAGTGGAAATGCTGTGTTTGACAATATGTCTCATAACTGAGTACTGAGCCAAAGGTCTTAGGGAAAAGGGCTTGTTCTTGAGATTTTCCCCGTGCCATGCTTCAGTCATGTATATGTCAACAGAATTACTTCAGTGGCAATATTCTTTGAGGCCTGGACTTTGTTTTTCACTTTTTCACCCCTTGTTTTTTTCACATGTGAGAATCCCACTTTGATTTGGTTCCTATAGGGCAAAGATAAACACTGAAAATCAGTAACTAAACTGATTCAAGGCGCAGCTCACTTTCCAGTTAGGCTGGACTGAATTACAGCTGAAATTCTGGGAATATGTTCTTTTTCTGCATTAACCACTCAGTCAACCCTTATAAGCAGATGACATGATTAAAACGAAGTTTGAACTTTTTCTGTAGATTAATTCTCTGACTTATGACAAGAGTCTTCTAGTTTTCATTAACTTAAGTGCCAGTTCCTTAGGACTCTTATTTTTACAGTTTCTAATCTACAGCTTTGTAATGACCTGGTCTCAGGAATGTATTATGCTGTATCTCCCTTCTTTCAGTCCTTAAGCAAGGGGCACACAGGCTGTCCAGAAAGGGAAAAGGGCTGCTTCACTTTGACTTCCAGTTTACGAGCATATAAGATACTGGATTTTGGTACTGAGAGTGCTTGATGGTCAACCCATAACTGTAGTTCTCTCGCTTAACGAGCATTCAGGTTTCAGTGTCACTGGTGAAAAGCCTCCAGCTCATTAATTGCTCCCTATTCTTGTAGCTCATTCATACACTCTTCCTTAGAGAGAGTATGCTGCCCATCGCTTCACAGCAATGTTAACTAAAGGTTCATTTCCAGAGCACCAACCCAGCACAAACAGGTGTCCAAGCACACTACTGTTCTTGAGAGAAGCGAAATAATCTGGAAGCCTCTTTAGGAAGCATGGGGTAGAGTTTTGGCTTTGCACCTGTGTGGCACTGTTGTTTGGAGCAAAACCGAGTCATTCTTCATCTATTTACATCATAAGCTCATACAATACAGTGGAAATTGCATTTGATCAGCAGCTTCCTTCCAGTCTTTTAGTTTCCAATTGTGATCTTAGGATGACCTTAATAAAGATAATAAATATGAGATTAATTTTAATTTTTTTTAGCTCTTTCCTGTCAATATATATTCTTTATATGCTTGATTATTGACAACAAGAATAATTAAAATATGTCTGTAAAGTTAACTCCTGCTAACTCTTCTAGTGCAGCACTAAGTGATAAAAACACTTCTATATAGGCTTGTAAAGAGCAATACTCCCTGTTGCCAGTTTTACAAGATAGTTACTGAAGACATCTTTTCTTTTGCATGGCTGGAATGGACGTGTAAGTGACATTGTGTATTTATAGCTCAATGCCCAATGCACTTCCACCAGGTTGCTGAACTACATCTAGGCTGGGAAACCAGGGAAGGAAAACGCACACTTAGAAGCAATGAATTCAAAGTTTCAAGTCCATCCTTCAGGTATCCATCTCCTCTTAAGCTAGACAGCTTTAGATACCTCATGCTTTCCTAAATATTCTTCCTATTTAAACAAATGATGTAAATAGCTGTAATATTTGCAGAGAGTCTCTCTAGGAGTCTGTGTGAGATAAAGAGCCTCTTCAAAGCTTGGGAAATAAGACCAGATTTCAATACTGACTGACAAATTGATTAAAAGAAAAGAAAAAAGAACACTTTCTAAGAAGATCTGACCATCCAAATTTGCAAAGGCCACAAGTCACACTTTGGGTTTGGGGTTTTGTTTTGAGAGAGGGGGAGTTCAATTGTGGAGCAAGTTTTGCATGTGTTCTTTCCTAAATCACGACAATATCACCTCAGCTTTACAGAGTGATGCCCTACAGACAGTCCCTGTTTTGACTCTGAGCACCCCACGAAGTACAGAAATTCTTTCATTAAAAGTGAAATGAACGTATAACTAGAAACACTGTATTCTGAGGATAAGAACAGTATCTCTCCAATAAGTCACCCAAAACAAACTCTTTGAGTTGCTGTATCTATACAGTTAATAGGCACCAGGTACATTGAAAATATAATCAAATCTACCAGTGACATTTTCTCCAGACTATTATCTTACTTTCTGCTGCACTTCTATTAGACATTGCTTCCTACTTAAGATTGCTTTTCTTATAAGGCTCTGAGAACACAGCATAAGAAAGAACAACAAAAAGAAGCAGAAAAAATGCCAGGTTGCAAATAAGCTGCACACAGGGAAGGGCTGTGAAAGTATGTCTCTGAAGCAGTCCACTTACAAACGTTTGAATACGCTCTTCAAGATGTAGATGCACCAGAAATACCTCTGTTTATACTCACTAACATAACCGGTTGGGTAAATGTGTATAAAGAAATAGCCAGGTGTTCAAACATCTTCCCAGCCTTTGAAAACATTGCCATTCCAGAGAAGCACAGTTAGCTCATCTAATACCTACACAGATTTGGACAAATTTACGAATCTTTTATTTTTTTAGTAACTTGCTCTATAGATGCATGCTATCGTGTATGCCATAAATTAGAGCCAGAATATAATTTGCCTGTTTTTATCCACAAAACTTCTGAGCCACTGCACTAAAGTTCCCCATGCCTCACTAAGCACCACAGGGGCATGTAAAACAAAAGCAGATGGAGCAGGCACACACATAGATTTTATATATGTTAACACACGCAAAAAAAAACAAAAAACCAAAAAGGTTTTAGCCTTTTGTACACTCAAGCCTAAACCAAGAAAAGTAACTTAATTCCTGAGATAGATAACATCACTCAGGATAGGCTTCTGCATCTTTACCTCTGTTCTAGAGTTAACATAGATAGATACTAACATATTATTTCCTTTTATAAGCTCTTCTCCTAACTGGAATTGCAATAGCAAAGTGGGATTCACCAAACCAAGCCTATCCACCAACTTGAAAAATTCAAAATACATGCATATGACAAAATATCTCAAAACAGTCCTACACTTTTACATTGCCCATGTCTCTTGCAGTTGTATGTATGTGTGGCTCTTTCCACCAAGCACACAGACAATTTCGTCTTAGGACTCCATAAGTAATAGCTTACTAGTTACTGTCTTCTATCAAATGTAAGTTATTATTTTAAGATAAGAATTCTTTACCCAGACTAGCTTGAAATGCTTGCATATTTTTAGGAATGGGTATATTTATGTGGATGCCTGTATGAATGGGGGTGTGTGTGTGTCTGTATTTCTACACACAAATTCACAAAATCTCTGCTTCAGGTACAAAACTAAGAAAAAAGACTTCTTTTAACATCATCTATTGCCAGGGTAAGTTCCCTCAGTTACTCAGAGAAACCACAAGCCCTGTCCTGTGACTATGCTGCTGATGGGCTGCCATTTTCTTTTAATCCCCTTCTTTGAGAAGAAGCTACAATAAAGTCCCTGGGCAATCCCTAATAACATCTCTCTTTTTAGGCGGCGAATCAAGGGTTTCTGCAAATCCTTCTTTTTTCCTTTTTTTCTTTTCTTTTTTTTTTTTTTTTTTTTTTGAGGTGTAACTGCTAAATGTTACCTTGTAAGCTTCACAAGCCATTTATTTAATTCGGCAGGTGGGGAAAATCTAATGTTCCCCCAGTTTCTTGGACATAAAGTTTTTGTCTTGTCATCGTTTGCAAATTCAGCTGCAGTGAAGGGGAGGCGTATTACAGAGACTGACCTAAAATTGCAGAATTCAGTCCTGTGAACATTTCAGACAGCACTGATCACTGGACTGGGATACCTCCATCCAGAATTATTCTTAGCTCCACACATCACAGTCCAAAGTCCTAACAGCGCTGTAGTATGGAGTTAGTGCTAATTAGGAATATTTTTTTATCTCTGCTTTCATAAGGAATATGTCTAATTAAAGGTCATTTATCCCTCACCTGGGAACCCCTTGTGCATGTCTGAATCAAACAGTTCAAAACTCTGTCCTTTTCAGCTTCCATTTCATTCAAGTAACGACAGGGTTAAATTGCTAATAGAGGTTTCATGAGGTCTGCCAGAGCCCACTCTCCAACACTTACATCTGTTCAACAATTATTACAGCATTTTTGTCATAAAAAATTCAACACCCTGAGTGTCGTGCTAGCAAAACCTGAAAATTTATGCAGTGAATAGAATAGCTAATTTCTCTGAGGAAATGCAGGGGGAAAAATTACAGATTTAACTTAAATTCTCAAGTACTGTAGAGCACACATCTGACTCCCTCTTTAGGTTTTGTCACCATGAAGCATAAGTAGGAATACCGTCTACAGTAGATGAAGAAACCTTTGCAAAGCAAATTTATGCCTTCGAAGAAACAATGTTTAAAACTCAGAAGGGGGCTGTACTGGATTCATCGTTTTACCTCACAAAATCTCATTTAAATAATAAATTATTCAGTTTATTTTCAGGATAGGGTTATTCTCTCACTACCCCTTGCTGTTAGAGAGTGAACCGCACCCTTTGCAGGGTACAGGTAAACGACACAGATGCGGAGGCAAAAAGCTGACAGAAAAACAGTCTTTAATCTCGTGAACTTTGTGTCGGGCTGCTTGGATGTTTTTGGTAAAAGGAAAAAGAAAACAGAACCTGCCTGGCTCCTCCATAAGGTTAGGAATATGGATTTTATGCTAAAACTAACGCTGTCTAGTTAAGACGCCAGTGGACTGGAACAACATGCTAGAGGCTATAGCCTTCTATTCTCAAGGGCCGGACTCTTACTTCCAGTACCGGTGGTTCAGCCATAACGATAATTGCAGCTACGACGAGCAGGGAGCTCTTTCAGTGTCACAAGAGCAACAAATAAGACAAATGGTTTGGGGGAAGGGGGGTCATTTTCAAAGGTAAGGTGCAAAGAGGACACCGGCTCAAGCAAGGACAAATAGTGCTGGTTCCCTTTTTTCAGGCCGAATCCCACTGGGATGCCGAGAGATGGACAAATGTTGCTGCTGCAGAGGCAGTCATATGTGAGTTCAGACGAACGCTGCAGATTGGCTCAAAGGATATTTACAGGCATATTTGCTGTTTCTTACAAACAACATTAGCCCAGCAAGTTTATGAAAGTACATGCTTAACCAGAAGTCTGTCGGGACTGGACCTCCTAGACCACTCTTTCACTCGGGCACCAGAAACCCACAGGTGCAAGTCCCCGGTCATGTCCCTCAGGGAGTTCATAGGGCTGGATTCAGTAGCAGTAGAAAAACTATCCAGAAAAACTTTGGCATTGGAATTAAGTGGTGGACCAAGATTTGAAATAGCTAACATACTCAAAAACAAAATCTACAATTTTCAAACTGCCAGGTGATCAGATTTCCAATGGGTTTGGGGTATCCCCTGTTAAGTGAAGCATTACAGAACACCGGGCAGCATCCAAGCTTCAGCTGTTTGCAGCATCTCAGCTGAAAAGCCACTTCTCAAAATGGAAACTGCTTCTACTCCTGCATGCTTCCCAAATACCAGTGATGTCTGCATAGGAACTGCCAGATTTAGTTCTTACTTACTACTACATTTTGTCTGAGGTTCAGATTATCAATCTGACTGCAAACAGAAAAAAATGTGTATGAGAACCAAACACTTTGCTTAAATAAGAATAATTTCCACCCTAGAAATTAGAAACTAGTGCCAGCACAGGGTGAGGTCATGCACGCTCTGGGAAGCACGAGACCTGCAAAAATACCATTTCAATGATTTTTGTCACTCGCTATACCTATAAAATCAAACATCCCAGAATATTTTTCAAAAATATATTTTTGATAATTGCCTTTTTTTTAAAATACAAATTGCAAATGTCCATAGACAATGATTTGAATTTCCGGGTCCTGATTCCAAATTACTGTGAAAATTACCCGTTCGTATGGGAACAGATAATTCTCTGCTACTGCTTTTCCCTTTCCTCTTTTTTCCAGCAGTGGTGTCAGTACCCATGGAGGATGGTTGGCCGTCACGGGACACAGATGCCAAGTGCTGGCAGATATTATTCCAGTGTCAGAATCTTTTTCCTTGTCAAACTCCCCAGGCAGTTGTGTTAATGGCTCTGGAGCTGCCTCTGGGTCTGTCACGTGGGGTGGCAGCTGATGGGTTGTTTTCTACAGTGTCCTCCCGCATGACATCTTCCTTTAACTCATCTTTGGTCCTGAGGAATTTGTACACTATTACCCACTTGGAAATAAGCTCCTATAAATTTTGCATTAGGGCTATGATTTCTTCACAGATTTCCTTACTGCCCTTGGAGCTCACATGCACATTTTCTTCTGTAGCACAGCCTCTCTATAACTTTGGATGCCATGCAGTTAAATTACACCCTGACAACAAAGAAATATTGAGAAAATGAAACTATTTACTAAGAATTTGTTTCTCCTTGTCCTTGTCACCACCCCATTCTCTCTCACTCCCATTTTGTTTCTGATTAGTGAATCTTTCTTTGTGAACTGAAGCTGGTCTTCCGTGTTTGTTAGTTCATTCACAGGCTAGGAGTGAGAGCTTTCAGCCTTTAGGTTGTTCATGGACTGGGTTATATAGATTATTTGCCATTCATGCTGCTTGAGTTAGTCACTTAAATTTCAGGATCTTAATCCTGCAAAGATTAGCTTGAACTCAGATGAGTTGTTCAGGACATATGTAAACCTGTGCTGCGCTGTAGCCTTTGAGGGCCAGCCTATTTAAAGTCTTTAAGATAAAGCATTCCAGACCTGAGCTGCAAGATGCTGATCTTCTACGCTCCCATCCAGCAGAGAACCTCAAGTGTGAGAGTACCTCTGCTGCAAGAACCAGACCAGGACAAAAGCACTCAGCAGTTTGCACTGGAGGCAGTGAATAGACATCAGTCCCTGAGGAGAGCTGCTACGCTTGACTGCAATATAAATACTAAATGTAAACAAATATGTAAAGCTAATCCCCGTCATAGTACCATTGCTGTTACTCAACTGAAATATTTTAAGAAGGAAAATAACGATTAACAAGAGGCAAATTACACACTCTCATGCAAATTTTGAGAAACATTCATTGCAAACTCTGTGAATCTTTCCATTTTTGCAGGCACTTTCAGAAACACAAGACAGTTGCCCTACACATTCACAGCTAGCAAATTGTGTCACCTGCGAACAAAATCAGCAATTTTATTCACAGTTGATTTAGGGGATATACAGTACAAAATCTGTGTGGGTTTTTTCCCCCATTGTTTTTGTTTTGATGACAATCTGTGTAACCTCATTTGGGCTCTAATACCTTTCTTCGTAACTTGCAAGGGAAATCTCATGGAGTCTATAGGAGCAAAGGAGTACTGAATAACCCAGCCTTATAGGAACAGCCTTTGAAAGCCTTTCATTCTTGTTTGGTAACAACACTCAGAAAAATCCTGCCACAATTTTTCTGTTTTTCTGTTTAAGAAAGAGAGGGAAGGGGGGAAAAGCTTACTTTGATTGCTTACAAGTTTCTCTGATGTAAGCAAGAAGCAGTCCTTGACGATACGCTCTTTCCTTTTGTGGCAAACATGGATTAAAGACAGGCTATGCCAAAGAGTCACTTCACAGGACGTCTTCACAAATGGTCTTGTTCAACCTAGAATGCAGCAAACTACAGATCAGGAATGGGCAACATCATAAATGGATTTTACCATCAAAACAATGTTCAAGTAACTGCACCCTCAGCTGAACATCAGAGACAGATCTGAAGCCAGCATAAGTGCTGAAGAAAAGGATCTGCCCCAAGTATTTCAGTTGTATCCTGCCCCTTAAAAGAAGCGAGGTTCTTTATACACCTTGTGCACACAAGCAGGAGATAACCACAGCTAACAGACTCAAACCAAAGTAAAGAAAACATTGTTTACTTAATTTTTTCATGTACAGACTGATTTAGAGATCTTTCTTCTTGGAAGCATGTTCATATAAACTTTGCAGACTCCACTTGCCCGTTTAGCTGTAGATTCATTCTTCATCTCCAAAAAAAAAAAAAAATCCTAGCTAAGTTAAGGTTTTAAAGAGTTTTAAACACTCTTGTAATGCTCTGGATGAAAAAAACGTGCAGTACAGAGGAAAGACCTGACAAGTCCCTGTAAATGAAAGCAACAGGGAACTGACAGCTCCTACTTCCTAAATGGTACCTACCTTCAGCAATGCACCTCCTCAAACCCATGCATAGAAAGCCAACTGGTCAGCTTTCATTCTCAAGTCACATAGGTAAAAAAGTTTTGAGGAAATGTCTATAGACCTAAGTAGAAAGGCCATGGGAATAAGGCCCTTCTGCCAGGGGTTCCTCCCCCTTTTTACACTCCCATCCCTCAGTTCTGTCTGAACTCTGGAGAGGTATGCACAACCTGCATAGCCAGGGTCACTAAGAAGAAGTTCACATTCAACTTGACTCAAAGTCAGAATGCAAATAATACGGTAAAATATAGATTTGAATAGACTGAGTCATGTTTTTTGTATTTAAACTGTTCCTCACATCCTCATTCCTTGTACAAAATCAAGATTTTAAAAATTTATTTATTTTATTTATTTAATAACACTCAGTCTTCTTCACTATCTTTTGTGATCGGGGAGCAGAGGGCAAAGGTTTTCTTCATATCATAGGGAGACTTGAGTTGTAAGTTTGTAAGTGGCTAATGAATTTCTCTCCTACACAGGCCACAGACAGACTCAGCAGCACCTACCTTCTTGTGATAAAGCAATTCCTTGATGCAAGACCGCAGACTGTCCTCGGAGTGGGACTTCAGCAGTTTTGCCTCCTCAAACAAAGCCTCAGAAAGGTCATATTTCCCCATATACCTCCTGCTGGCTTAAATGCTTATTTTATTTTTATGGTATCCTTAAACTGAAACTCTTTGGGCCTGATTCTCAGACCTATATAAACTTGCACACAGGTGTAACGCCACGGATTTCAGTGGGATTACTTCTGCTGTGCATCTGCACAAGGGGCAGCACCAACAGGACCGTTGTCAGTTTTAAGTCTACCTGGCTTCCCTTCGTACTGATGAGTCAGTACAGAGTCACAGCTATCTCTTATCCTCCCAGAGTATGGCTCCGTTTCAAAAACCCAAAATAGCAAAGTCTGCTGCACTGCCAAACAGGAGACCCAGATTAAAGAATTTCAGACAGCAGTCTATCACAAGCCCGTCAAAACCATGTATATCGTGCAAATAGTGATCGGAGAGACAGATCAGGTGACTGAACCAATATAGCAGTGCAATATGTTCGCTACCTTAATTATCCCGACTTTTTTTTTTTTTTGGTGAGAAACCAAAACTATTTGCTTCTTCCCTCCTTATAAAGATATTTAGTGTTACTATGCCTATAGTTGCAGAAATATTCTTTACGTAGGATTAGAAAAGGAGAATGTTTTTTGAAATAGGACCTTTGTTTAAAAATTGGTAGTGCCGTTGAGTTGGTACTCAAAAAATAGACATTTATCCAAAAATAGCCTCTCTCCTCTGTTCCTTCTGCTGTCCCCTTTCCTCCCTCTCCCATGCAGCCCATCAGGCTATCTCCAACCTTTCACTGAAGAATCAGCAGCCAAGAAAAACTAGTACATGCAAGGGGAAAAACAGTAGTTTAAAAAAATCTATTATTCTTTGAAAAATAGTCCTAGCATTATTTTTAATTCTGAGCACAAACAGAAATTTGTAGGCGAATACTGCTTCAGCTGGTTTCAGTTTATAACACGGTCATTAAGTCCATATCAAACATGTGTGTTTTAGAGTTAAATCCTCTAAGACAATGAGATGAAATAAGTAATCATTTGATAGAAGTACTTACAATGAATTAGATTTGAAAATGTTGGAAAGTCATTCAAGGAAAATCCTTCTTTTACCTTACACTGAAAACATATCATTAGCCTTAATTTAAGTCAAGGTGAGGAGGGGAGGGGGGGGTGAGAGGGAGACTAGACATTGCAGGAAACTCTTGAGTGACTATTGTTTAATCCCATTTAGGGACACTTTGAACAATGACATATATATAATGAGATATTTAAAATTCTTTGGTCAATCTCTAGCTAAAGGCTTTTACTGTGGAAAGAATGAGTAATTCAATACGGACTACACAGCCTTTCACATGCTTTTATTCTTGATTTGTTGGACATGTGTAACATAAATTTCAAAACCAATCTATTAATGACTTAAATTGGAAACTGGTTTCCTTTGCTTTACATACAGCATTTCAGTAACAGGCATAATAACAGGTGGATCAATAGATACTATTTGGTTCAGTATTTGCAGTATGCTAACATTAGTCCTGTATCTCTATTATTGAACACTGTGTCAACAAATTCCTGTTTCAAGGAGGATGGCAAAAATATTTTCCAGTGTCAAGGTTATTTAACCACATGAAATGGTAAGAGTCTTTTCTGCATTTTGTTTCCTACTAACCTTGCTTCTTCCTCCTCCTTCTTTTAAATAATCCATGTTTTGATCAAATCAGTGGGTAAAAAAATAATTTTGCATCAAATCTGTCTGCTGTCAACTCAGATTACGTTCTTTAAAATGGACAGTAGTTCTGGGAAGAAAATCAATTTTTTTTCTCTTAGAGAAACATAAGGAAAAAGAAAGGCACTAATGTAAACACAAATTTAGAAAAAAAAACAGAGAGAGAGAAAGAGAGAGCACAAACAGTTGAGTTTACCATTTGAAGAAATTTAACTAGGGAATTATTCCCAACCTATAGTTCTCAAACACAGCATGAAAAGACAGAAAAATGAAATTTTAGTCATTAGAATTTGACAGCTCCCAGTCATAATATGCTGACATGTGTAACAGGAATTAAGGGGGTTCTGCAGGCAGAATAAGCACTAATAATTTTTTAGGCAAATAATTTTTTTCAGATGCATGAATCACGCAATGTTGGAGGATCACTGGACACTTAAAATGACAGGTACAATATAACTGCACTCTGCTTTGTGTTCTGTATTGAACAGATTTAATCCAGAAGCATTAATTACCACCTAACTGGAACAAAATTTCTCTGTCACAAGTAACCAAGGGCTCTATGCAATAACGCAGCCACGAAAGGGAACATCTTGATGGCTTTAGCCAAAATCAATCCTGCAACTTCTTACAAACTTCCTATAAACTAAAGGTCCATTTTCTCATAAGTGAAAACAACCACCTGCATTAGTCCACAATGGATCTTCCATGTCTGAGTAATGATCTCCAGAGTATGACTGCACCAGAATTTCTCAGACTTTAAAGGTGTGAACCACTGTTGGTTCATCTGATCTTTAAGCGATGTGTGTAGTCTTACACAGTCAGGTGTATGAGGAAGACAAACACACTAGCTCTCCAGTGCTACGTGTGTGTATTATAAAACACTCCTTAAATTATTTTAATTTTAAAAATAAATTTTAAAAATGCATAAGATTTTTTGGACACTTTATGATCCCTTCAGAAGAACACTTGGAGGTTCTAACCCACAGACTAGTAACTCAAACCAAAACCCAAGCACATATGGCATTCATGTTTGCTATATGTTGGGCAGCACCTTGGATCACATTTAAAGGGCTCAGGCAGCTGATGAGAGCTGGCTCAAACTGGGAAGGTGAGCTCAATTGGCTTGAGCTATGTGGTATGGCAGCAGCTGAGCAACGGGTAACAACAGCAGAGACACAGCAATGCTTTCACACTTCAACATATGACTCATGCAGAATATGAGTGACTCACATGCAGTATGTCATACCCAACAAAACTGAGCATACTTGGGGAAAACCTGAATACAATATGGAGCATCATGCTCAGGCCCTAGTCACCTTGCTGGGATATACCCCTGCTGCCTCCTGCTATATCACTATTAGCTGCAAAGAGAAACAAGGATGAACTCAACATGCATTTCTCTAGTAGAATCACTGGCATTTTATGAGCACTACATCATAAGGCTTGTTTCCAGCAGGTGTAACTTTATAACATCCAGGTCAGGTCTATTAAGCAACAGGGGATGCATTTCTTTGGCAGTAATCTGCCACTGTGGCACAAACAATCAGGGATGAGTATCTGACTCAACAAACAGCTGTTAAAATTCTCCCTTGCCTTTTCTTTTGAAGCAGATGGCACAACACACCTAGCCCGTACCCTCTCCATTGTACAAGTTCAACAAGCTCTTCAGCCAGTGCAGAACTGGTTCCTAACACAGTACAATAATTCTGCTAACTTCTCTTTGCATATCCTTGAATCCTGCAGAGAGGACAAAAATATCACAAAAATATCTCTGGAGCTGACAGTCTTTGTGTTTTTACAGCTCTGTGTTGCATAAACCCCGTGAAGTCCGAAAGCCTTGAATGCCAAGTGTTTCCAGGTAGTAGGGAATGGGCCAAGGGCAAGCAGTACTATCAGAAGTTTTTTTGGCACAGAGTATTATTTGCTGTTAGGAGCTTCAGGACAATCAAGAGGGTTAGTCATACCTCTCCATCCGGGAAAAACTTCTTTCCTTCTTGCTGAATATTCATCTCTGTTGACCATAAATAAAATCCTTTGTGGGATCTATGAAAATTTTAAAAGAAGAAGTCAGAAGTGGTTTAGAGAAATGAAATAGCAGGCATCTTGGATCATTAATTCAATTACTCTTCCTTCAACCCTCCGAACTCCCTATACTTTTCTGAAGCTTATCGTATGTATCAAGAATTTCTCCTCATACCATTCTTCTTCATCCGTATACAAGTATTGTTTCTTCCAATTTGAATTTTTCCTTCTCAAAACCCATTCACTTCTTTCAGAGGAAAATTTGCTTTCTGTGCCTGGACCTGAGGAATTACTACACTCTCTTCTGAAACTTTTGTTTCTGTTTCCATGAGTTCAGCACTATCTCTAGATACCTTAACTTAAATGATAATTTAATGCATTAAATCTTCTGTCTTTTGCCATGCCCTGCATGTCTTCCTTTGAATTAGCACTTGGAGATGTGCTTACCTCAAAACATACTCCAGATTATCTGCAGTGAGAGAATGGAAGGCATGAATGAATTCTGCTTGAAGTGACAGTATGTATTATGAAAGAAGTTTTAATTTCAGAAAATAAAGCCCTATCCTACCCTCCAGAGGCCTGTGATAATGAAAAGACTCTAATGGTGGCAAAACCCACCTCTCAAAGATACTGCACTGTGTTCATGGGCTCAGCATTGAACCAGCAGTGCCCTTTATTTCTTCCTCTTTGGATCTGGCATGCATGTGTCAGCTGAGGTATCCAGAGACAGCACAGATGCCCAAACGTGGGCAGAAAGCCAGGCTGCAGGGCTTACAGTATAAATATATATTTTTTAACTTCATACAGACCTTTTTTTTCCCAGTAAGTGTGTTTTTCGGGCTTAGAAACTCTGTGTTCTTAGCTATTTTAAGAAACCTGAAGGGTGAGAGATGGAGAAGCAGCAGACATCTTGGCAACAAAGATCTCTCCATGAACAGAATGCCAAGATTAAAAACAACCAAAAAAAAAAGAGGGATACCTTTGACTTTTTCGTGCTCTTCTATCTCAGAAAATTGGCTCATCTGAAACTGTTGGATTCTGGCAAAGATTTAATATCAAATGAGAGAAATAGCATGTTCCTGAAGCAAGGTGATTTCCAAAGTGAGGCTAGATGTGCATTCAGCTCCTTCTACTTGGCAGCTATCATGAAGGGCAACAAGATTTACCAGTTCTCCAGAGGGTATGTAACAGGGTTGCCCCAATCTGTCAGAAAGTGTTAGAACTCAGTAAGACTTGAAGTGGGACTTAGAGTTACTGAAGCTCAGATGCTCACAATGTCAGGTGTGGATCCACCCCAATCAAAAAAGAAATAGGAAGAAGGAAAAAGTGCAGGGAGCCCTAAAGGGAAACTCTTCACGCAGCCAAGCTTAACGAAAACACTAAATAAAGAGGGCAAATGGAGAAGTGCTTGTAGTTATTGTGCATCAGCTGGTCTATCAGACCTATCCCCATGAATGCTGTTTGCCTGCAACAAACACAAAGTAAAGCTGAGTTAGGCTAGTCTATCACCAAAGGGAAGTTATGCATTTTATATATACAGAGAGAGAGAGAAAGAAAGAGAATGTTACACATAATACCGAACTTAATGATTTTGGACACTAGCTCAAAGTTTATAAGAGAAGATGGCATAATAACAGAGGCTCCACATATTGTTTTTGCATTCGCAAGATAAAGAAAGCTAAAAAATAGCACTGCGTAACCTCTACAAAATGGGTCACAACTGGACTAGAAGTAATTGCAGAAGTCCTATTTTGTCTAACAACATTTCTCCAACGGTCTGTCCAGATTTCTGTCTAATCTAATCTATCCATACGCCCATCACTTTGAAAATGACTTGCCATTTTTCACATTTTATTAAGCCACCTTTGAAAATTCAAAATATGACTCAGAAGCAGGAAACAGTCCCGTGAAGCAAAAATAATAATAATAATTAAAAGTGCATACTTAAATCTGCACACTGTCTTACTATGCGAGAGTTAAAATGCATACTGCATCTCAAAGATCTTTTTATTCTTTCAAAGCAAGAACTAATGTAATAAGGGAAGGAAAAGTTTCCACGGCCCAGATATGTCTTTGCTGAATCACTTTGTAAGGTGTGGACAATTGAGTCATAAACTTTCACACTACAGATGGCTGTGTTTCTTTCATAGTGAATCGAGCTCTAAAAGATCTGTGACACTTTATGTTATATGTTAACTAGAGAGGCATATTATGTAAAAAGCACATAGGGTTTCACATGCACTAGTGCTCTCTACACAAGAGAGCATCATTTTCAATATTCACTCATAAAACCAGCTTCCATTTTTATTTACTAACTTTCTTGTGCAATTGTCTGCAGCACATGTGGGTTGGTAGATTCGTACTGCTATCAGACCTACTGGAAATCCTGCTGTGTAGAGCTTCACAAATTCATTAAATGTATCTTTTTATATCCCAGACAATTTGTATTTTCTATTTTAACATTAAAAAATTCATCACATAATACCTTTCTAGATTGCCAACCAATCTTTTTTTTTTACTTTGAGAAACGTAAGAAAAGACAAGCAACTTGATATGTATACACATTTGCATGTTCCCACATGATAAATATGTCCAAATATTTTAGGCATATTTAGAATTTTGGAGATAATATGACAATGCAAAAATACTTGCTGTCTATCTTAAACCAAATCTCTCTTCAATAGAAGGCCTCACAACAGAAAGGCTGATACATGTAACTACAGGTGCACAGTGTACAGTTACACTGACACTGTAAAGAGGTTTAAGAGCTCCAGTAAAACTTCTATGTACATTTTGAGTGCAAGTATGCTCTCTATAAACATTAATTTTAAAACCAGATAAAAAAGCTTAAAATAATGCCTCTTCAACTGACAGGTTCCATGGCAATGGACTGAAGTGATCCTGAGGAGGATCAATAGCTAGAACAAGGATTAACACTTTGTTTGTTTGAACAAAGAACATTTTGATCTCATTTTTCTGAGTCAGTGGAACATTGTTACACACCATACAAATCGTTTCTAAGGCAATTATGACCGACTGTATATTTAAAACAATGAAAAATTATAGGCAAAAAATTACTACAGTCCACCTCTCAAGATATATCCTCTTCTTTGGACAACACTGCTTCACACAAACCTATAATTTGTTGTTCAAGAGGAAATTGTCTTAATTATAAAAAGGATTGTATTCACTACCACGCTTCCAACCAGACAGGGACTAATGCTGGGGATTAGCCCCTGTATTTTTTGAAACTTTTTCTTCAAAGAGTATGCCGCCTGAATTTTTCTGGAGATGTAACAATGTGTCAGGCTGAATTACAAACTATTTATGTCTTAGATCTAGCTGGCTAAACATCTTGACCCAGCAGATAAAAATTTCTTGGAGTTACTGAAGGACCACATTTCAGTCACGTCTCCAGATGCATGAACTAAAGGAAACAGTAAAAATAGGTAGTGGAAAACAAGAAAAAGACAGACACAATGAGAACAGAATCTTTTTACTATCTTTCACTGTTTTTACAATTAAAGATAGCTTCAAACACACTAAATGCTCCATGCAGAAGATTGGCTTGATCACTGATCTAAGGTCTAATGATTCAAAGTCTGCTATTAACACTTTTTCAGCTTGAGGTAAGAATCAGATTTCCTAGTTTATAACCTGTAAGATACTTCGTTTGAAATTTTTGACCACCATTCTCCACCGTCTTCCTGCTTCCTTCACCCATGTGCATGTATATAGCTCCATGAGACAGATTTTTCATATTCCCTTGCCATGCAATACCCTGTATGCTTAAGTGGCAAACCCAGAACAATATCTGCTTTAAACTAGCTTGGACTAATTAAACATTGAACAACTAAGGTCACCTGATCCCTAGCATGCCTTCTTAGAGTGGCTGGATAACACAGGGCCCTACTACTTGAACTAGCTGAGAAATTAACATTGGTAGGAATCTGCCGCTATCAACAGGGACCAGCAATTGAAAGACAGCAAAGGGCACATACAACCCACTTCACCACTTCTACAATTATTTCCTAAGACAGCAAGCACAAACTTATCATTCAGGCAGCATTGTGTCCCTCTCAGGTTCCGCATGATGGCTGCAGACCCTTGACTCTGGTTCTGTGAAGCAACCATCATCCCACAGCTCTTTTTTCTGTTTTTGCACGCAATAACCATATTAACAACATTACAACTTTTACCACTCTCCCACATTTCTTGACAGCAAGAAGACAAAGAGTGTTGTGAGGGTCCCTGCTAAGTCTGTTTCACTGACGCCTTTATTCCCATCCATCTGAAATTTCTCACAAAAGACAAGCCATTGTTTCTGCTTATCATCCACTTCTGCTGCTAGTGGTTCCCAAATGAAGGCTACCATTGCAGGCGTGGTATCTATTTTAACTGCTCTTAGTTCTGCTGCTTAGTTCTTGATGTATATAAAGTGAGTAGATGAGTCATCTAAGCCACAGAAAATATGTTGGATTATGACAATATAGAATTTGCTGATTATTCTTTCTTAAGCTATAGACATTCAAAGACATTTGAGCCCAGTTTACCCAAATGAACCACTGTGAACTCTTTCCTCTTGTCCTTATGTCCCTTATGTCACTATGCTGTTTCAGGTATGCATTAAAACCTCTAGCAGTTTTCTGTTTATTGCACATAAGCTTTTACATGTGGCACAACTGGAATTTCAGACACTCACTCATAATAACCTGCTCGTTAAATTACTACTACACCCACATCTTTAGACAGATTATGAAGGTCTTGCAGACTAATTTGTCCCACCTAATTAGGTCCTGTGAGCTTTGCAGTATACTTTCTTACTATGCTTTAAATTCCAAAGAACCTCTTTGGAGGTAATTTGACACATAAAATGCATGCAGTCCTCAGTATGTTTGCCACATGTTCTGCTGTTTCCAGCTATGTTATTATGGCCTTTCATCATTTCCTCTCACCACATCCCCTTGACTGTGCTTCTTTCACCCCTCCTCCATATACTTTCACTGAATTATCACCGCTCCTCAGAGAGTTTCACTTACACTGGGAAGTAGCATCTGTAATAGAACCAGTTAGATATAATTTAAAGAAGAAATTATGGCAAATAATCAACATTTTGAATTTCAGATATGAACACTTTCATTGCAACTTTCAACTTCTGTTTATATTCTTTTTTGTCCCAGCCACTGCTAACTGTCTGTGTTCATACCACATTGAACAAGCCCATTGAAATATATTTTACTGGCAACTTCAGAAAGATTGAAAATTAGTGTTAACAAAATAACGCATTTTCAGAGCAAGGGCAGGTTTTGACAAACTTGCTCAAGTAGCAAACAATATGATCTCTCAAGGAATAGAGTATCAAAAGGTAGATGTTATATTGCTCCCAGTAGAATCCTTAAGTCCCTTGCCAAAAGGCATTTAATGTGCAACCATGTCTACTGTAAAACAAATGCTGAAGAGGTGCCATCAGTGATATTTGCACAGATTCATTCTCATTAAAGGATTTTATGACAGCATTCACTCTGGTGTAAACTTTTAAAAATTGACTCCCAGATCCATTAATCCCTTTCATCTGGTGCTCATGAGCTTAATGTGTAACATTGTAGCTAAAAGGACTGGCTTGGTCCTTAGAAAAATAAACAAGGGAATACAGAGTAGAAGCAGAAAAGTTACATGTGTTTTTAATATCAGTTGGACCAGTTCTAGAAGGGTTGGAAATACTTTGGAGCAACTAAGGGACTAGAAAACAGACCTTAGAGTGAAAGATGTAAATAACTCTATCTATTTAGAGAAATGCAAGAGATAACTTGATTATGGTTTAGGCATGTCTCTAGAGATAATAGGAACTTAATGCAAAGGGAATCTTCATCCAGCAGAAAAAAAAAAAAGAGAAAAAAAAAAAGAAAAGAAAAAAAGATTGCAAAAAATCAATAGCTAAAGACTAAAGCAATAAATCAGATGTACAGTTTTTAGAGTACTGAAACAGCTCAGTGGTACAAACACTACAACTAGTAAAAATGTCATTTGATAGCTGAAAAAAGATCTTACCCAACCACAACTGTTAGATTTGAAGCAAGAATAAATCCAAGGAAGCTCTATAGTCTGGGATATGCAGATGAAATTTTAGATTTGCCCCCCCCCAGCTTCTGAAAACAATTCTTGAAGTTCTTCCCACACCTGTGGAGAGCACACTTGTGCCCTGTGGCTGTGACACTCCCGACTTAGTCAACATCCCCAACACCAGTTTCCTACATTCCATTAAGTGAAAGAAAGGGAGGGACTATCAGGGGAATGTACTCACTGAATGCCGCCCAGTAAGACACTACTTCAACTGTTGTCCAGCCTCTGACAGCGTCAAGGATTGCTACATAGCCAATAGAGTTTCTGAAGTATAAGTTAAAACAACAGCATTAACAACCTGCCCCTTTCTGTTGACTGTATAGGAAGTCAGGCATCCTAATCATACACAATGTGATGGCAGGAAGAGCCATCCAAAAATATTCTGCCTTGAAACTCCTATTCTTTTCCCATAACCATAATGGAAATTATATGTGAAAGAATGAGAGGAATGCCACTGCTCTGTTTTCTGCTTTAAAAAGTGTGTTCTGCTCTGTTGTTTATCTGTTGCTTGTTCCTCTCCCTCCACATTGCTTGCAGAGTAGAAAACCAGGCTGTGAGAGGAATTGTTGGGGACCCTGCCCTGGCTCAGGGTACTCATGTACCCTGATGGAACTGCCCAAGGCTCTGCCTTGGCCGTAGGGTCTGTATTGGTGCAGCTTGTTCAGGTTCCAGCACTAAACATCACGTTATACATTGGGATAATGCTTCTGTGCTGAATGGATGCATTGGCCTAGCTGTGTGGGCACAACAGACAGGATTAAAAGTGTTTTCTAAGGTTCAGCACTGAGCATATAATGACTGTCACAGGGGAGAGCCACTTCCCAAGGTGATGAAAGAGCAACATGCCATTACACATTATTTAAACACTCTCTGACATCTCCTGCAAATGCATAGCCATAGCGTAGTGGCTAAGTGTGTCTTCCAGCACATCTACAAAAAAACCCCACAGTTTACTGCCCTGAGGACAAGCATCCTCAAATCATGCCATGCAGAACTTCATTGTTAGAGTGATTATGGTCTACCTCCTTGTTCATCACTAAAACCACATTCCTCACTACGCTCCTAGAGGACAGAGCACAAACTGTTCTTCAACACTGAGGAGTTGGAGACCATCCTTTTCCTCCTTGTTTTCCCCTCAGCAACAACTAACATAGGGGACACCATTAGCTCAGCACGAGAGGGTGTATTTTTACCAAAAGTGAGTTAACTTCCTTTTATCAAAAGCAGAGAACCTGTTAATGAGAGCTGCAAGAGTCTGATGAAGTGGGATGCCCCCTGGCATAGTGCCCTAGCACTGAGCTAGACTTTGGTGGCCTTTCCTGACCCGGTTGTCATGAAATTCCCCTACATGCAGCTGGTAAAGCCAAGTGAAATTTCATGAGGGTGAAGATACCTTGTTGACCGGAGTTTCAAAGCTATTATGAAAGCAGGATTTAAGTATGTGCTCTGATCCCTCTTTATGCATGCACGCACGTACAGACCCACTATGCAGACCCTGGTTTAGGACAAGAGCATATCTTGACTTGTGGGACCAAAGACCCTTGCAATCAACAAGTACCAAAAAAATACCTGTTTAACAGTAGAAACACTTTATATTTCACTTCATAGTTAACTCTAAAAATACCTGGGATTTCATTCTGAAAGAGAAAGCTACACCAGCCACATATGAACTGTTGTTTATTCTTTAAAATAATACTTAATTTTTCTAAATGTCAATCTATTTATATACAACAAAAATGAGTCACTCTTCTTTCCCATTAATAAGGAAGCTGCTCCTTAATGGCTTATGTCGACACAAATATGCCTCTATCTTGAAGAACACAGCAATATACAAATAACTCTTCTATTAAAATTCATGCATAATCAAAACAAATTGAATATCCACTTTTATTTCCATAGGGAACAAAGCTATAAAGATTAATGCTAGACAATGATATTTAATTAAAGCTTATTTACTTTATAAGTACTTCCACATTTTCAAGAGTAGTCTTCTCTTTTGGAACAGGAAGCTGTAATGCATTTCTGAGCCATCTAACAGTCATAGGTGGAGGAAACTAGTTATGATCACAGCACAGCGCTTACAGCAATACTGACAAACTGTCTAGCAAAATTTTTCACATTAAAGAATTCTGGTGTTAAAGAATTTAATTGACTTTTCAAAATTCCATTTTTTATTCACAAACACACCTGAACACAATAACAGGAATTCATTTTTATATGCATTATTCTCTCTGATGGCATGTTGTTGTACTGTACACATACTC
Source organism: Tringa tobata (assembly GCA_033628505.1). Taxonomy (NCBI): domain Eukaryota; kingdom Metazoa; phylum Chordata; class Aves; order Charadriiformes; family Scolopacidae; genus Tringa; species Tringa tobata. The sequence goes on from JAHREE010000118.1 coordinate 7,092,704, forward strand.
CTCTCTTCATTTTTGAGATACAAAATAAAAGGTTATGCTCTTATGAGTGATAACCAAATAAGGCTCCTTTCCTTGGGCACTAGTCTGCTGCTGTATTCCAGATTATTTTTTTTAATAAACCATCAACTACTTCAGTGAAATTAGAGGAACTATTTTGTGTATGAATGCAGATATCAACATGAGAAACTAAAGGGAGTACAGAAGAAAATTGCACAGAATGGCACTTTTATACTGCTTATTGAGTTTAAAAATTACAGTAAGATTTTTGAACACTAATTTCTAAATGGAGATTTAGTTTTAAAAAGCAAGAATTGTTCGGATTTATGTGGCTGATGCTTGTTTCTCATCAGTATGAACACACAACCTCCAAACACAACACTTTCAATAACAGTTGTATTAGTCATCTACAGCTACAAGGCTGTTTAAGATACACAAATAAAATAGCTTTATTTGGATTGTAATTAACATGGGAAATATCACAATATTCTACAGGAAACAAACATTCTGAATCTATGTATTTTATTTCTTCTGACAACTGGTAAAGTATATTTTACTGCAGAATGCTTTATTGCTTCTTAACTATTCACCCTACACAGTATACATAAAAGCTTAATGAGTATAGCTGCATAAAAACTAATTTTAATGCTTTTAAAATCAATGGTGAACAAAATGTTGTTTAGATTGTTTTTCAAACAACTATACCACATCTGATCCTTTGAGGAAAAGCAATTACTTCCTCTTGTCATAGCCAATACATTTCTTCATTCTCCCATTTTAGTTGTACCATTCTTAGGATCCTTTATACCAGTTACCATGCAAACAGTTAAATATTTGAGCAAATATTGAAGAATATGGTTATTAAATGTCTAATCAATAAAATGCCACTTCCACTAATAGGCTAACAGTGAGGAGGGCAAGAGGAGAAAAACTAAAAGGATTTTTTTCCAAATTAACAAATAGTATGTGTAAGTTTGGCTAATGAAGTATGTCTTCAAGGAGAATTTGCAGAAAATAATTGTTATAAAAGGTATACAAAGATCTCTACAAGACAACTGCTATAATCTGAATTTAGCTCCTGATTCTTTTATCCACTCTGTGAATAAGCATCAGATTTTTTGTATTTTCTAAGGAAACATCAAATGTAATCATTTTTTGTAAGTTTCAAGTGCTATAAATCATTGGGAACTTCTGTACACCTAATTTATGCAATCGTATTGGTAGTGAGGAAATCATCATTCTTTAGTGTTTTGTATCTCTGTCATTCTCTCCCAGTGAATTTCTTTATTACACCAGGCACCACAATAGTTGAGAGTTTCTCAGCATTTCTATTAGTGAGACCAATTTTTTTAAGGTATGTAATTCAGTCATAAAAATTGAGACCCTAGCCTGAAAGTGTTAGTTTGTGAATTTCCAAACATGCACTCACACATACACACAAAGACACACACACCCCCACACATATTTTCCGATTTAAAATCCTTCCCTTTTCTTTCCCCTCACCTGCACTCCTGAAATCTAAAAACATATTCCTTCTTTTCAGTAATTTTGCAGGCCATCAGGCCAGAATACAGACTATCTCTGCAGTACAGTCAAAGAAAAAAATAACAACAACAACTACTAACCAAATGGCTGAGGTATTGTGACTTATAAAGCATTCTTAACACATGCATAAAAGCCACTTTTCATACAGAGTTGCAATGCATTCTGGAGTATGTTTCAGAAATACAAAAAAAAGTATATAATACGCAAATGTGTACTATTGTTCATAGGCATTCGCTATACACATCTGTGAAGTGTGTGTTGAATCCATATTAAGAGCCATACAGAAACATCACTAAACATGCTGCTTCTCTATAGCCTGCATCCTCTTACTGCAACACAGCCCCTGTTAACAGTGCTAGAAATAGGTATTTCTTTAAAAAGTCATGTTTTCTTGGAAGTTTTGCCTAAGCAAGGACTGCACTTTCAGGCTCTGCCTTCCCCACTGGTTTTGGGGCAGCTTGCTCTTACCTCTGTGAATTAACTCAGCCATTTGGAAAGAGGCTTTTGGGGGACATCTGCTTAACCTCCTTCTAGGTTAACCTCCTGCCTGTCTCAGTAAAAATCATCAGCATCACAGGTAATTTCTAAGCACAGTTATTTAAGTACCTCTATTGTAATGAATTTTTTTTTTCCTTGGGATGTAAATAATGAGGCAGCAATATAAGCAACAGAGCCTGAGCACAAAAATACAGTCCCAGCCATTTCAGTGAGGAATTAAGTAAAAATCAGAAAAAAAAATGAGATTAAATTTCAACTTTAAGGTAATAAAAGATGGAGATAGAGGTGCCAATGAAATCTGCCGAAACTAAATTTCAGAAGCACGGCTTTCTCATCTTGAAATGTTACACCCATAAAAGCAGCCTATAAAATTAATCTACCTGGAGATTTTCCATGTTAAATCAGCTCAGAAATAACTTTTAAGCACTTACGGCATTATATCTAAAATACATATTCTCCTGTTGTCCATATATCAAAATCCTGTGTATTTTGAAAAATAAGATCCGAGCTGCACTGAAATGTTTGTATTATAAGAAAGAACAGTAATAAAGTATATCACTTTCAGAGAGATTTGACATTTGTAAGCATTCTCTAAAAATTTGCATTGGGTTGCAGTGTTGGGGGAGCATGCTGTTTAAAGGTTCCCAAATTCACTTTTTTGAAGAGAAGTATATCGAACAGAAAGACAGCAAAAGGACATAAAAAGCCAGTGTATCTTTTCAACCTGGATCTGAAAATGAAATTCCTAAAATGCTATTGTTATCCGTTTTACTCGGAGTGCAATATGGCCCATTCATATAAACTCTTTTATTCCATTTGCTCAAGGGAAAGGAACGTTCAGTACGAGAAAATCAGTGAAGTAATTTCCAAAGAAAACAAACCTTTACTTATCTCAGGAAAATAATGTGCTTTTTCAGTTTGCCAGATCTGGAAATAAAGAGCATTTAGATAACGATGTTTATATTCTAATCAATTTGTCCAAATTAGGTTCTTGTAAAATTTAGCATGATCTATATAATAATATGTGCAAATTCAGGGGTGGGTTTTTTTCTGCCTAGAAAGCTGTAATAGGCAAAGTAGCAGATACAAGTAGAGCAAAAAAAAAAAAAAAAGATGAAAAAAAGATTCCATACATTTGGGTTCTTTCCAAGAACTTTGCCACATTTTGCAGATTTTCAGTTTTCAAATAAAGGTGTCTTAGCCTTTGCAATTGTGGAGATATTCTTGCCTCTGTAAATCAACGCATTGTTGCTAGCCAGCCTTGCAGAAATCTGTCTACAGCCAGCCAGACAGAAACAATAGGAGTGACAATTATATGTATTCTTTTCTCTCCCTCCAAAATTAATGTGGTTTTGCCTTAAAATTGCAAGGCAATTTCAGTAAAGGATGTGTTAGTGTTCAAAACAGTAAGCTGGAATCAAGCAGAGGTTGCATTGTAAAGGCGCATATAATTAAAGTGTACAGACTCCTTTTTTGCTTATACAATGTCAGTTTGGGTTACTTTTATCAATTCAACATTGCAGATTAGGTAAGGAGACAAATGAACTCTGTAAAGAAATACATTTGGGGTGAGCATTTGGATTTTAGCAGGCCTGGATGTTTGGTCAAACAGGATGTTTCAGGAAAAGTTATTGAAGAAAGGGAGAAAAAAAGCCAGTTGCAGACTGAATTGTGCCAATCTGAACCACTGTTAAAGCACTGCATGCCAGGAAGGGAGTGACTTCAGAAAATCTTGATGAATGTCATAAAAAAACACGTTGGTGAAATTTCTCTGCATTTCAACAAACATAGCTGAGTTCAGGAGCTGGTACAATCTTTTTTTTCTCATTTTTTCACTTGGAACTTTCATTAAAATCTATTTAGCCCTCCTGCTTCAGCTGTTCATAACTCACCTTACTTCTCTGAAAACCCACCTGAACCTGAATGAAATGTTAGGTTCCAGAATTTAACAACTGTACAAATGTGGTGTGGTATAGCCTGTTTTTAATGTGCATTATATTTCCGAATCTGGAAGCTCTTTGTGACTTAAACATGTTCACTCATGTTTCTAACACATTTATCCACAGAATGGGTTCAGAGGTGGACACTCTCTGATGTGAAATCAAGGTGTTACAGAATTCTGCAGAATCTATAGAAATACCTCCACAGATTTTGCCAAAAACCTCAGCAGATTTATATTGGCCCTGCCAATGACTTTCTGTTTAACTTGTAATCAAAACAACTCAAACCCAGTTACTGTTTGCATATCTGCCAAGCCTCTCAATTTCAGCAGTAGGCAGCAGACTCTCAGTATGACAGCCTGTCTTTCAGATTCAAGCTGAATCTGCCAAGGCTCCACTACAGAGGCAACTGGTAAATTAAATGCCAACAAGCAAGGACATTCATGTACCTTTACACTCTGCACATGAAGAGACATCACAGGCCTCTTCATTCTAATGGGTGCATTGTGTGTTTTGGGCTGCAAAGTAAAGAGTGCCTGCTCTTATGCATAATGAAGCCATTGCATATATATTAGTTTAGCTGTATTGCTCTAATTCTATGGTCACAAATTACCTAACCGGTTTTCTTGTTACAGAAAAACAGAAAATCTTTTTACTGGTGAAATTAACCCACGGAAATCAAGCAGTGAAAGAAAAATCAACTTTTAAGCCCTCTTCTACCTAAAGACAGCAGATAATATTATATAGCCAGGTTACAGCGGAGTCATTGCCAAGGGTAATTGAAAATAAGAAACATTCAAAATCATACCATCTAATTCTCTTGTTCATAATATAGGCATGCTCTCTGATTTGGAAAAGAGAGATCTTTTTAAAGCCATCAGCATTACTGATGATTCTTTATAGCAAGCAAAAGACGTTAATTATATTTATGTAATTATTGACTCATTAATACTTACAAGTTGCATGAGACTTTTTGATTATTGATAGCTGATGCAGTCACTATTGCCAAGTTTAGATTGTATTAGTGATTTTGAGTGCACAACCATAATACAACCAGAGATATTAATACCACTGAGCATAAATAACAGCACTTGACAGACTCAAGTGGGGGGAAAAGCACTAACACTGGTTACTCTAATGGACAGAATAAATGATAGAATCATATAATGAGTTTACAGCAGCCAGGTTTAGTGAAATCTATTTCTGAAGTAAGAAGGGGGGGAAAGGTAGCAGTTTTGGTAACAGAATGAGGGTACAAACACATTAAAAATTAACAGGGTGTTTTCAGATAATTGAAAGAAAAAGCACCGACATGGGAAACTTAGCTGTTGTAACTCACACCGCTCTACAGTGGGCATTATCACTGTTTCCTGCCATGGATTTAATCTGCCATCACACCTATAAACGAAAGAAAGAAGTATGAGCTTCCCAAGACTTCCTACAATAACACGAGAGCGTTTTCTTTTTTTTTTTTTTTTAATAGGAGGAGGAAGAGAAATCCTCGGTCCAATATAAAAGAGGTTACTGTTGTGCAAGTGTCTTTTTTATTTACTATAATTTGGCAGACACAGCTCTGCAAGACTTCAGAACTAAGAAAGTGGAAAACTTTGATGTTCCTTTGACATGAGCTGGTTGAGATGCATCTTCTTCGTAATTGTAGAGAAATATTATATTGTTGCAGCTGCCTGGTGTTAGCAGTGAACTATACTTCATTTTACAGTGTCAATTCCTCCCTTCTCCACTTCGCTCCAGCATCTTCAGTACTTACCTTTGTCACACCAAGATTTACTTTAACTGGAACCGTGTCAGGTGTGCCCAGAAAAATGACAAACTAAAATTAACCTATAATTGTAATATGAGCCTGAAGGCATGTGCTTGGTGGGAAAGAATTCACCTTTTACGGACACACACACGGGGAAATGTTAGAGGGATGTTTGAAATTCCAGACATCACAAATTCATTAATCAATAAGTAAATCAGTTAGCAACCAGTCATGCTCTTTTGCAATGTGACCTAATCCTTAGCTTGAACTTGCCATTGCCCGGCTGTATGTCATTTCCAGGTCCTGATGCAGCAGCCACTGAAGATAACAGCAAAGCTCCTGTGAACCACAGCAGCTGCAGGTCCCCCAAACAGTCTTTTTCTTTCTACTTATTAACAGTATTTTATAAGTATGTAAGTGAAAACTGTCAATATAAGTGCCTAGCTATCAAAGTAAAGTTAGAGGTATGTGTCCTTCAACGTTAAAAAAAAAGAGAGCTCCAGAAATCCCTGTAGTTTTCAAGTTCCCTTTTTCTGTACTCCTTTAGTTTAGTCACCTGCCTATAGGCTGGAAGTTAGTTGCTGGCTAGCCTGAGACAGGGATATTGTAGCCAGCAGTAGGACAGACAGCTAAAAATCTCCTGTAACTCTGGTATATAAAGACACACTATCCCCTCCCTGAGGCCTACCTAAGTTAAAACATAAAGTACAAGCACACACAAGTTAAAAATAATGAAACTTCTCCACTCTCCAGGAGCTACTGAATTTGACTTCTGCAAACAGATATTTCCATGTAAATATTCTCCCAACCCTAACCTGAAACAACCCAATTCTGTCTGTCTCTGCTAGACCTGTTTTGTTAAAGCATTTTTTTAAGGTAAAAAATTCTCATTGAAAAATGATTAATAGAGATAGTTTTAAAAAGAAATAAAAACAAAAAACCCAACACAAGCCCAAGCCAAAACAAAAAAAAACCAGCACAGCTTGCACTACTAATAGGGCAATAATTTACTGGTTTGTGTTCTGACCCATTCCACGGCAACTGATTTGGGGCTGGGGGGAGGGGATAAGGGTGATTAAAGGGTTAATATTCAAATGAGAAATTTGCAAGGCCTGCATAATGGAACTGCCACCCTGATAACAATAGGAATTTTTAACAATATCGAGCCTTGTTAGCAAGAGAGTTACAAGCATTGAGGGCAATCAGTGTGTCTTGTCAGTTTCTTTTTATCTACCATCTCCAACCGCCAAGGAACCGAAATGAAGCACTTTGGAATTATCAATTTCAGCCACATTTGCATAACAAAGCCCCCGAGGAAGAGGCATGATAAATGTGAAGGACCCCTCTTGGAAAAGGAACTGTCAACCGCGCCCCGAAAGATTCTCCGACCGAGCGCATTCTCAGGGATTGTAGTCAGCGAAAATAAAATGAAAGCATTAAAGAAAGTCATTCTCTCAGAGAGAAAAATCTCCCCCTCTGCACAGAGAGAACTGGATGAAATGACATTATGCATATGAAAATGTCCAGAAAGATGTTTGATTTATGTATGCATTAGATGCAAATTCCATTACCGCACGCGCGCTGTTGTGTGATTTGGCTCTGAACACATCACTGCCCTGATCAAATCTGATCTCATTAATTCCGACAAGGAGAGAGAGAGGGAATTGAGAAGAATTTATGGCCTGGACACTTGAAAGAAGTAAATTGTAATTCTGTTTAAAGCTGTAGCGAACCTTTTAAACACCTTTTATTATAGAAAAAAGCACTTACTTTTATAACACTGTTAGAACTTACTTAATCTTGTACTTGGAACTTCTAGTCCTCATTTAAAAAAATCTATGACCTTGTTTAGGGGGGAAAAAAGAGGGAGAGAGACAGAGAGACAGAGAGAGGGAGACAGGAAAAAATACGCCTGTCTTAGACTGAAATCCAGCAGAAGCATCATAATAATATGATCAAAGAAGACCTATTGACTGTCTGAATAATCATGTGAAAATTCTGCTCTGCTGGTATATGTTTATTTTTAAACAATCTTTTAATATCCTCAAATAAAATATCAAATACTTTACAAGTGTTTTTATGGGACTAGATAGACATTGCATACTTAAAAATGTTATTAATTGTGTTCTAGATAAAAATGGTAATAAACACATGTTTTATAACAATATTCTCAAGCAGTGCAGTGGTGTCAGCTAAAACTGATGCGTGTTCCATTTTGAGATATAGGCAATTTAAAGACAAAAAAAAACCCAGATCTTTGCTAAAAAGGAAGTATATTACTGTAGGGGAAAAAAATAAAAAATAAAAAAAAAACAACAACAAAAAAGAAAACACCACAAAAAACCAGATTGTTTCTTACATTAATAAAGATTCTTATCCTTGTTTTGCTCCTGAGAAAGACCTTAATAACTCATTTCCTCCCTTCATGAAAGATAATCACCCTTCATGGGTGAGATATCCTGTATTTACTTGATACCAAGTGTAAAACTGAAATAGTGTCTCAATATGTTATTGCATTGTATAATCAGTGTTCCTCCCCCAACATTCATGAACCCCTAGGGTGCTTCATAGCCCAGAATAGTTTCTTTTCTGTTATGCATCTTCCGTTTTAGTAAGATATGATGAACTACCTCCCCAGTAAAGAAGAGAGAGGAAGAGAGTGAAAAAAAGCCAAACCCCCCTTGATTCCTAAAATCTTAGTTGCCGATCATGATTCATTTATAGAGAAATGAAGTGATTTCTGCAAACAGTTTCCCCAACGAAGCCTGCAGTTTTCTTTGATAATCTGCTCCAGTTGAAGTAATTGTTAAGCAAATGTTACCCAGAGAGGCAGAGGAAACTTATAAGTTATTGTATCTATAAACACAAAACAATAACCTGTAGGCAAATCACGTGAATTTTAAGAACGATTCATATTTTCAATAGTTAATATTGATTTCTTGCATTTTTTTAAAAATCTTTCCACATGCAGAAAGTATATGTTTACAATTTCCATTATTCAGAGAAAAATGTTATCTTTTGAAGGGTTATTTTAATATATTTTGCTACCAAATTCAATCATTAGTTTAGAAAAAAGGGCACATAGTTCTGATTTACGTGGAAATTTCAATGGAGTCCTAAGTATGCATTCAAAAACCACTTTACAGAAACATGCAGATATTACAATATATAAATGAGTACAGATACGTCCTGTCATTTTATTATTTTGTCATTGGTATGTACACATTTCTGTAAAAGTATTTGAATGTGTATACATATGCATGAAAAATAGCAGAGAGATATATTTTGTAAGTTTATAATAGAGTGGGCATTTGTTAAGGTGAATATAACAGAATGCTGCTTTTTGACTGTACTAAATCGAGTACACTGAAACATGCAGTGGGTATTGTGCTGAGCATATGAAACAACTTAGCGATTTGGATATCTAAAATATAATTATGTATGGTACAATATTTGTCAGATAGAAAGTGTTAAAGAAATATTTTTTGTTCTAAATAAATATTTTTCCATTATTAACTGGAGTGTGGATTACTTTATGTTATGTCTAAGGGAAAAAAAAAATCACCCAGAATTTTCCTTGCATGTAGACTTTAAGAAAATTAGCACAGTGTGAGAGAAACTGTAATTGCAAAATTTGGTTTGGTGTTTTACATAAGGTTATCTCCCTCTTCCTGCATAGCCTTTAGCATATCACTGAATGCATTTTATTAAAATATTCTAGCCACCTGTCTATTTGAGCCTGTACAGTTATCACCCAAAAATAAAAGCAAATTTGTACTTCACATCGCGGGGATCAAGAAATAAGTTTCCATTACTGGTGACTAATTAAGCAAAGGGGGCTTGCTGTCCCTTTAAAAAAAAATAAAAATAAAAAAAAATTCCCAAGCCAAAACACAACAACAAAAGAAACCACATCCTTTTTGCCACCCTAAGCCCTCCTCCTGTCTCCCCCCAGTACAGACACAGACACACAGACTTCCCCTCAGTGAGTGGTTCAGGCTCCCTGATTAAGGTCATGCCGTTTGTTCATTACTGGCCTGGCTAATGTGATTGAATTGGAACAATACCTTTGAACTCCTTGGCTCTGATCTGCATACTAATTGACTCTCTTGTCCTTGGCAGTGACCTTGACAGGCTTTCCACCACTCTCAGAATGGCTGACCAGTTTCTCATCAAAAGTTCCTAGTAAAAAAAGCCCCAAACCCAAAACAAGAATTAGTCATTCACACTACTTTTCTCTGTATTCATATTTCCTTATATACCATTAGAAAAAGCAAAATTGCTACTCCCTAGCTCCCCCTGGATGTTTATTAATACTTGAAAATCACAGTGTCACTTTAAAGTACTGAAACAGTGACAGCATTGTTTTGAAAGAGTTCATTGTTGCAGTCTAAAGCACATTTTGCACATATTTTCAGGTGGCTTTTTTTCCTTGTTACATTAAAGTTTTGCAGTTTAATTCATGGACCTTTACATCATCGTAATTTTTTTTTCCAAATAAAAAAATAATACTGGTTGTATCCTAAGAAAACAGCACAAATTAGTTTCCTTTTTACAATTTACATTAGCACTCTAACAGCCTGGGTTTCAACAGGTTCTATAGTAATAGAAATACTATGGTTTCAAACACAACAAAACCAAGCCATGCAGAACACTGCATCTAGAAAATGCCAGGTTTAAGGTAATGAGCTAAGGATTTTATTTTTATATCTCTGAGGCTCTTAGACCAACATATTACTCAAGAGAGGCATGATTTCTATTCAGAAGACATTAGTAAACACTATACCAATATTTATGAAAAAGACTTCCATTTCCGACTGGAAAGGAGAGGTTTACTTCATTTTTACTGGAGTGGAGATTTACACTGAGAGACATGTGTCAGCCTCGGTGAACTTTTATTATTAAAGTAATGAAGTAATAACTAAATCAGAGTAAAATTAAGTATCATCAAGAAAAGGAGATGGACAGCATGCCGAGAAACGTACTTTTATCAGGCTGTCAGCACAGATCCACTTTAGTAAAAGTGCTATTTTTTTCTTTAATATTTAGTCTTACTTTAGGCAAAATCTATTGCAGGAAAAACAGCTGGAATTTTAAACTCATTTAATAACACTTTGCACTTCTCTAGCGGCTCTTTACTACGTTCTCAAAGGGCTTTAGAAACATGAAGGAATGAATATGTATTATAACCAGGTGAAGTATTATTATGGAACATTAATGATGACCTGCAAATCTATAAATAGTAAATCAAACTACAAAATTTCTAATACACATTCTTTAATGCAATTCCCATTTTTATTCTGCTGTGGTAACCAGACCAGCTGTTTTGAAAAAAAGTCTCAGAACAGAGGTATTCTCTATTAAGAAAATTATTTTTAGTTTTTAAGGCAATAATATCCAAGCACTTGGCCAATATCCAAGTACTTACACAGGCAGGCCTCACAAATTTGGCATCCAGTTCAAAACCATTATAGAAATAAGTCATAAAATTCAGATCTTAATCCAAACTTTCCTAAAAATTTAAGGATGGCGTGGATCCAAAATTCCAATATGAATTCCAACATTTTAGTAGAAAGGAACACGTGGGGCTCCATTTCATCTCTATGACCGCTTCTGTTCAAGACCAAGTGCCGGAACAGGCTTCTCATCATCACACTTAAACCTGACCATACCCCTTGTCGGTGATGCCCTTGCTCTGCTGGGTAAAAGTCCCAGGCTTGCTTAGGACACTAAAAAGCTGGTGGTGCAATGGGGAAAGCCAGAGAAGCAAGGTACAGACGTCAACGTGTGGAGACCTGCAGCAGCAATACCAGGTAAGCCCTGCAAGCAGGACACCTCCAGAGCACCATGGCTGAGAAGTGGCACATGCAGGTAGTTGAATCTGTGAACAAATGAATGCTCCACAGAGCCACACAAGTAACACAGGAATGAAGAACACAACTTTAAAGCTATTCTGGTGCCTAAAACACATACAGACAGTTATAGGAGTTTTCAAAAGCATTTGGGCCAAATTTACATTGATTCCCCTACATTCTGAGGCTCTAGGAGCAGCAGTTAAACAGGTGAAGTTAGTGTTTATATAAATTGCTAATCAATTTTTCTCACCAAAAATAGCACTGCATATATAAAAATGTAACATTTCTGGTATTCTGAGACCTTCCTAAAGCGTACTGAAATGCATGCAGTACTTCACAAACCACTGAAAAGCAGCCACCTCTGTAATAAAATATAGCAGGTGTCCCTGCAACACGAGAGCATACAGACGAGTTTTGGAGTATTTGTACGTAAAACTGAAAAAGGAAACATTAGGTAGGTATAATGCACTCTATGAAACAAGGCTCTGCTCTTTCATACATACATTTTTTTCATCACAAACTGTCCATCCTTGGTTTTAGGACTCAAACAAAAACTGGTATGTCTGTCACTGTCACCACTTAATTTTATTTAAGCAGTGAGCACCACCTACTGCAGGGGAAGATTGCAACCTATTTAGTCAGTACATCAATCACTTCCTATAATAATTTGTTTTTTCTAAAGCTGTTACAGCTGAAGTTCTGACCAGAACTATGTATAGCTTTCATGTGAGATCGGAGCTGATCGCTGCTCAAAATGGAGCATTTGTGAGCTATCGGTAACATTTATAGGCCTTAGATATTAACCAGCTGAAGGAAAATGAAAGAGATTAATTGATTAACCTCATATAGAAAACCAGAACTCAAACAAAGGCAGCTGCTGGGAGAAATTAGTTTATCCTACCTTCTATACTTGATCTGTGACTAGCATGTTAGAGAAACCATTCACTGACTGGGGTAAGACCCGTTCCACTCCTTAAAATAATAAATAAGTTTTAGCACTGAGTTTGATACATTTCTGTATGACAGCTAGACTTGATTCAGGAAAAGGGAAGTAAGGGCACAGAAAATCTCTCCCCTTTCCCAACTCAGAAGACTGGCAGGGGGATCTGACACCACTTACATGGTGCTCAGGCATCGTCTTCCCACTGTAGATGAAACCCCCTCACCTGCTCACCTCTTATCTGCTCTCTTGCAGCTGCCACTGCTTGCTCACCTAGTTGCTCCCTAACCTGATTCAATAAAAACTGTTTCCTTAACCTGCATCAATCTGACTGCTTTGGACTAGAAAGCCGTTTTGTGAATCATGCCAGTAGATCCGAGGAGGCAATAACTTTCAGCAGGAGCCTGTGTGTGAGCTGAGGGGATGCTGAAGCAGGGAGAAATCAGGGTACCATCTGCAGCCAGAACAGGCTGTCTGACTGTAGAGCTGAGCTGTTGCCAAGCTATGCTAAGTTACACTGGTCATATAGGTTCCTCAGCAGCTTCTGTCTGTGATGGAAAGGTAGAGAAAATCCAAGCTCTGTAAGACCCTGTCCTGCCGTCACAGTCAGGATAAAGGCAAAGATTCTCAGCAAACATACTTCCGAGGATGAGGCAAATAAGATGCTCAGTGAAATGTCCTTCTGGGCATTTACAGTAAGATTGCACATGCCTGTGCAGTGCAAAGAAGCTGCAATGCATAAGACAACTGATATGTCAGAGGACCATTAAAAGAAAAATATCAATACAACCTAAACACCTGCAAAGCCATATACACTCACACTCTCAGCACTTACTGTTTTTCACTTGCAGCTGACATGCTGTTAGCAAAGTAAGCCAGAGAAAACCACACGCCTCCCAACTCCATGGTAATGACCATGATCTTGATTTCTTTCAAAACATTTAGCAATAGAGAGAGAGATCTACAGATTCTAAAAAACAATCCAAAATTTTCTGTGTGCCTTTCTGCCTAAGAAAAGTACAAGGAAACAAACACGTGGCAGCTGTGGAAATGCACAGAACAAGACACACAGCTAATGTGGTGATGAACAAGGTGTAGTAACTCGAAAGAAGAGAACAGAATGCAAGTGAAAAGTATTAATTATTGATAAGATAAGGGACAGATAATTACCACACTTCATACATGCCTACCTGCTATAAGGACAGAGAAGACGTTTCCTAGCTGTCTAATAAGTAGAGTGGTGGGGTACAGTTTGCTCTTTTGGCTCCGTAGGCAGGTTCTCTTCTTCCTTGCCGGCTGGCACTGTCAGACACATGCTACATTATTCCAGGTTACTGCTAGGAGTCTATTGAAATCACTTAAATAATAATAATAATAATGAGGATAATTATTACAGTCAGATCTGATCATAATACAGGTTACAAAAAAATTCCAGGACTAAAATGCATCCCTCAGTTCGGTCATTTGCTAGAAGGAAGATAGATAAACACATGAAAAGAGTGTTTTATTTATTTCAGATAAAAACTACAGTGAGACATCTATAGTCAGCAGCAAACTTTAAGCTGTGTCCTTTTGAAAACAATGAGAGAGTAAATACCTAGCATTATACACGTGAATATTCACATGCAGAACCTAGGATATACATTATCTGTATCATGCAGAATGGGTAAAAAAGCTGAAGTAAATTCTGAACATTTACCTGCTGAACAGAGAGCTGAGGCAGGTTTCAGGATTGCTTTTGCTCTTTATGTGTTTTATTCTATCACTTACTGTACTGCATGTGTTCACTCTTATGCTGTAATTTCATATTAAAGAGGGTACAGAACTTATATTTCTCACCATTTTATTTCAATCACCATCTCTTAATGACTACTTCTTTGTTAATTGAATAAAGACTTCTATATTTACCATTTAATCTAAAAGACAAACATAAAAACATGTGACAACAATATAACAACAGCAAAGCTGAACCTCAAGGCACAAACTTTATGCTGTTAGTTATCCATGACACACTGTAATGAGAACATTCATAACAAAATCCTTCTTAGTGGTAATGCACCTGTCTTCAGGCTTGCAACATATTTGTTGTATCAGAGCAATCTTGCTAAACGTCAAGCTGGTTTGAGTTTCTTTTTGTTTAAAACTGGTGTTAAGTTGGTAGGTTGATGGAGAAAGCATCAACATAGGTTTCTGCACTCTTTTTTTCTGCTATGGTAGGAGATGAGCTGTCAGTTGGGAGTAGCCAAGAGATTCTGGATCTCTGATGATAGTCCTCCAACATGCCGCAACCTCTAGTCACATCTGAATCTGTTGGTGTCCACACTCACGAGAAATGCCACATTCTTGCCTGAGAAACCAGTGAGCCACTCTGCTACCTGACAGGCACCCGGCTGCCAAAGCAGTCCAGTGATGTTGTCCTCAAAAGCTCTCCCTGCCATCATGAGTTCAGGTAACCCAGCAGGGTTCCCATGAGTTGCATGCGAGGACTCTGTCAGCGGGTCCATGTAAGCACGTGCTGAGAGTCCTCTCAGGAGCTACAGCTTGGCTACACTCACCTCATTCAAACAGCAGAGGAGCATCGAGACTGTTGGTCCGAAGGGTAGGCCAGATCACCTTTATGGATGTCTTTACTTGCTTCAGAAAGTCCCCCTCTCTTTTTAGTATGTTTGTGTTTCCCTTTCACTGGGTGGAGGCAATGGTTAGCAGTGCAAGACAACCTCTAACTTCACAGGTTATAAAAGGGGCCATTTTTCTAACATTTCTTGCTCCTGTTAGTTCACAAAGTAGGAGACTTAAAGGACCTTATGCCATGAAGCATCTCTGCGGAGATTCAGTGCTTGCCACTTTTCAAGATCGCCCTCACAAACGAGTTCAGTCATTCCCAGACAAGAGATCGTGACCTCTGGTGACATGAAAGAGACTCAGAAATGCAAAATGCAGCAGCTTTCAGCTGACAGACTGCAGCTGAACAGGAAAGTAGACTATCATCTTTGCCAGCTTTCAGGTGCCAGAAAACGGGTGCTGGCAGCTAAATCACTTGCCTACCTGCAACAAATGTGTTTTCCCTGAAGCACCTTCTGTGAATGTAACTGCCTAAAGAAAGGGTGAAGGCCTGACCTTTCATTTAAATCTGAATTTGGAGGAAAAAGCAAACGACCTCAAAAATAGACACAAAATGGGGACAACAAAACATAGAGAGCACATGAGAAACAAGTATCAGATGGGGACACCACTGTGACAATCCAAACCGATTCTCCTGAGTAGGGTTAGATCATGGCATCTCTGGTCTATTAACAAAGTCCTTTTTCTAGGGATCACCAGCCTTCATCGTGGATGGCCAGGATGGTCCACAGGTAATGTCTTAATGGCATGCAGCACAGCTCACGCACGCTCGGGAGATGGGACACAAAGCGGATCTTTAGAGGGGCACCCGTGGGAGGCAGAGGCTCCCCCACCCTCCACGCTCAACAGGGGCTGAGAAACTACGGCTTTGTGCAGAGAGATGATACCTCCAATAAGGTGATTGGCAGCATCTTGCTTCTGTGAAAGGCAGTATCTCCCAGCTCTTGCTGAGTTTCTAACAGCACGCTTAACTTCTAATTTGGGAAAGAAAAATACCATCTGGCACCTCAACTTTGAAAAGTTGCCAAACCTTTACTTACTCTCTGAATCCTCCCCAGGAAATTATGGGAACTACCTACCAAGAACAGCATTACAAAGTGTGAACAAGTCTCACGTGAGCTAGCTGCATGTAATCTACCACAACATGTCTTTAAACAGAAAAATAACTGATTTGGGGCAGTTTAGTCATGCAGTCACCTTAAGAACTTGCTTGAGTCTCCAGTTCTGTCTCCAACTGGAAGTTAATGAACCACCACTGTAAATTCTTGGTGGATTTTCAGAATAAGGAAACAAACCATCTTTTCTAAATTAAAAAATTGGAGGTGACTTAATTTTAGAAGGAAGGCTAACAATGAGCCCTGCAGTGTCATGCTGGATAACACTGGAAAACACATGAGCATTTGATTCATGTTTGTGCTCATTAGAGTCTTATTTGTGTATTGTTATGAATAATCTTTTTTTTTTTTTTTTTAATATAAAATTGCTTCAAAATAAATAGTGTTGGAAGAGTCACTTTGTCAGAAGAAAAAGCATTCATGTCAGGGAAAAGATTTTAAAATTGCAGTCAATAAAGAATGAAGAAGAAAAATTTAAGAAAAGGGAAAATCTGGGAGGAGAAATACAATTGTTGTTCTTCACCACCTCATTATTTGTAACCACTGGTATGTAAACTCCATATTATAATACAGGATCAATTCAGATGCAAATATCTGAGCCTTAATTGTATATGTGGAAGAAAGAAAACAGTGGAAATGTTCAAGTATGCTTCATTTTGCTACTTCTGTGTACTCCAAGACATACATTCAAAGTTTAAGCAGTAACACATCACCTGGGTAGATTTATACTGAAACAAGCTAATAAATGCCATTATAAATATTACATGCAAATTGAAAACCATAGCAAGATGCATTGTACTATAGCCAGATAGCAAATCTGTAATATTATTAATTCAAATTATTTCAGATGAGATGTATTCTATAATAATCTTATATATCAAAGTCAGTAAGGCATCAAACTCATCCCTATGTTGCTTTAATCAAGTAAAATTTCTTTTGAATTCAAATATACAGATTCAAGCCATTTATGTTTTTGTCTCACATATATATCTGTACAGAGAAGATGAAGAATGTATCTATTTATTCTTTAACAATATGCTGAATAAAGATCAAGCGTACCAATTTTTGAACAATCCGTTTCTTTAGTCTAATTGTTAAGTTGCTTTTCCATGGGGACAAATCTTTTTCTGCTCAAGTCTACTCTCTCTGTGATTCAATATATGCACAGTTCTCATTATGCTAACTGGAGCTGTGTATGTAGTTGGACACAAAATTCACATCCCTCATGCAAAGCCAGATATCACTGTTTTTGCAACACTGAGTCCTGACATGAGGATTTACAGACATGGAATGCCCTTCACCATCTGCCAAAGTACCAAAATCCCACATCCCTGTGTCTCATTATATTCCCATCCCTCCTGTTTTTTCAATCAGGCCATATAGTTTGCATTTATAATGCAGGTTCAGGCCAAAGCTCTCCTGAAGTCAATGGAAAGATTCCCCATGTCTTTGACAGTCTCTGGAACAGGCTGTATTTTCCTTAGCCCTTCCCAACGCACATTCCTGCAACGCCATGGGAGGCAGTATTATGAAAATCAACTCCATAGTATAAACAGTGCTACAGAATTTCCTTCCGTGAACCTTTTTCCTTCCTTGCCTTGTGTGCAATTATTTGAAGCTCAGCATCATTTAAGCATGTGTATGGCATGGGTGGCGGCTCAGTTTCACCCAGATTTTGTCCATGGCAAAGGAAACATCTGTCACTCAGGCTGTACTTCACTGTAAATTCAGTTTCATTTACTAGTAATGTATATATAAGAGTCACAGGCATACTCAAGATATTTATTTAGTTCAGGAAAATGTTATACACTTTAAAGGCCAGACTATATGCAGGCATGCATGTGTGTGTCCTAACTTGAAAGGTCTTATTGAAGACAGTATGCCCAAAGTGGGTCAATCTTCCAGCTATGGGTGATGGCAAAGTTTTCTAGCTGGACTGGTAAGCCCAGAGGAGACGAGGGTGATGACTTCACTCCAACACACCCCATCTTCCTTCAGCAGAATATTTCTGCAATGAGAAGGAGCCTAAAGCTCCCTCAGTGCCCAAGTGACCTGGAACGGCGCTTGAGCACAGAGGTGGACAACTCAAAGCCAGGCCTACTCCTCCCTGCAGCATCTCTGGAAAACCACTCCCGTGTTTTCACAATGATCCGACAGTGCTCAACTTACCAGCACACTTACTGCAATACATCATTAAACTGCCACATATCCAACATGGGCAGAAAAATATTGATGTAGATAAAAGCCTGTGAGAACATAAAGTGTCCTGCAGCAGCATTATGAAATCTAACATACATCCAAATGTGCAAAAGATTGCATAACTGAACTATTTTTTCCCTCCCCACATGTACAGGATGCTTTTATCAAAGGAAAAAAAGGGTGAAAAAAAAAAAAGTAAAAAGTTTCTGACTTTCGTTAACCTTCTCTTGTAGTTCAGGTTATTTCTTTAATGCATTTATCTGCTTTAAAATTGTCTCCTTAGCCTCTCAAGGGAAACCAATATAATACACCATCACATTTCTCACAGGAGAAAAAAGAACACTTACTCTTAATAGGTGGCAATTTTGCCAGATGTTATTGACATAGTAAGTGCGAAATTTCAGTGATACTAAATGCAAAGTGCAGCAGATTAAAGAACAATGGAACAAAGTGCAAAATGAAGTTTAAAAAGCAGCAGTGTCAAAGTCAGAGAAAGTGTGAAAAAATTACATTTTAACAACACTATTAAGAACAAGTTTACTAATTACTGTAACTGGCACAAATTTAAAAGTACCTTCCTTAGACTTGGGAAAGTTTTTTAAAGTGTGATATTTTTTCTTGTCAGCATTTCTTCTTTTCTTTATGCACTGTAGCAGAGACATAACATTACTAGTACTAAAACAATGACACTTGGAGCTCTTTTTCTTTCACTTCTTAACCCTTTCTTACCAAGTAATATTGCTGCATATCCTGCTATTTGAGCAGGGTAGTGAACTACAGAAAATGATTAGATAACTAATACTGAACAGTTTAAAGTAAAGACTATGGGATTGATTCAGTCATGCTTTACACATTCACCCACCGACAATAATGGAATTTACACACTAGGAATGACTTCTCATTAAAAGTTTGACAAAATCCTGTTTTGCTGCTACAAAAAAATCTATATAATGTGCACAGTTTCCTCATATTCAATTATCCACTAAAATGCAATAATAAAATATTACAGTTGAGATGCTCATCTTCTATAAATCAGAGAAGCTTCACTGCTTTCTTTCAGTGGTATTACACAAAACTTAAAGAACACAATTTTCTAGATTTCATTTGTATTCTTTGTATTGTATTGACAAAGAGGAGCCATTTCTCAACTGGCAGCTGTATATGGACCGTGAATCCATTCCAACTACTCTTTGTTTGGCCCTCAGCCCTGGTACTGTACCCCATACAGTCTTCAGTGAGACTACAGCCAGGTAGCAGCACAGCTAAGACCGAAGCGTATATCCATAAAATAACAAATTGAATGCTTTCAGGCATATGAATGGCATGGTCTAGAAAGGAGTGCTCATTGCAGCAGCACTTCAAGCAGTCCAGAATTCCTTGCCCTGACTGGGGATGCAGCTGTCCACACACCTATTGCAGAGACTGGCAGCTCTAGTGTGGGAGACAGTATCCTCACTCTAAACTGATCAGTTTTCTTCCTGCTTTTTGGAGACCTCCAGAGTGCCTCACATTTCAGGACAATTCTTGGGCCAAAATCTAACACCAAAATCCTATGACCAAAAAAAAATCATATCCTTTTCCATGATAA
The DNA here is from genome assembly GCA_033628505.1 of Tringa tobata. Lineage (NCBI taxonomy): Eukaryota > Metazoa > Chordata > Aves > Charadriiformes > Scolopacidae > Tringa > Tringa tobata. Next base: position 7,112,765 of record JAHREE010000118.1, read on the forward strand.
ATTATCAACATAACTTATTTTCTATATTTTCACTCAGTGGTTTTATTATTCAGGGGGTACATTGAGATTGTAAATGGAAAAGGGACTTCAGTGTGAAGTATCCAAGATACTTTGAATGCATCCAATTCAGACAGAAACAGCAGTTGAACCTGCAGGCCATGGTACCAGCTGCCCAAGTAACAGCCCAGGGTCCTTGAACAATCCACACCACTGCACACCAAAACTTAATTTCAGCATCTCATAAACCACAAATATAGCAAGCACAATTCCAAATACAGATCTAGCAGGCAATTCCAATCTCCAATTATTGTCTGAGAAAGGATTTAATTTAAAGTCCATTTGGAAAGAAAAGCAGCAAAGCATCAAGCTTTACTAAAATACTGATACTTTCTTCTCTGTGACAAGGGAAAGTTGACTTTGCACAGGATGCAAGTAGCTTGCACTAATTATGATTCCATTAGTGGGAGTTCTTCTAGCATATCAATGGCTACCCTTTTCATGGAAATCTGATATTATGCAGCTGAATACATCTGCACAGCTTTCTTGGGGCACTTTTCTTTAAAGTGCATTTATCATAGTCATCTATCACCACTTTTTCCACCTCATGACTGCACTTGACTCAATCAAATAATTTGTGAAGTAGAAATAAAATTGGTTCAACTTCAAAAATTGTGTACTCTACATTTTGATGCAAGGCCTAAGGCTCTACCCACTTGAGGAAGAAAAGATGTGGCATGGCAGATGATTCATTTGCCAAAGAATCTAATTCTTTCTAGTAAACAAAACTCAATGTCTGTGAAGTTATACCCTCTAGATCTTCATAAGAACATAAAGAAAGCTACCAGGATTTTTTTTTCAGAGGTGGGAGAAGGAAGCAGAGGTGGCATTATTTCCCATAAACGTACTTTCTAAAGCCTCAGAAACCAAATGTAGATGCTGAAGCCTGGTGTCCATTTAATATCATGCAGTTTAATATTGCAAGCATTGAAAAATTGTCTATAGCAGATTTAAATGGAAACATGCTTTTTATTGTGCTGTGTGTGTAGTTTGCTCCCTTCTGCTGTGAGCTAAATGCAATTGACGGTGTTCACCTTTTTCACTGCCTTTAACCAGAGCTCATCAGCAGTGACCCATACCAATGATGCGCATTGGCTTCCCATCAGGTGTGATATTGCTGTGTTTGGTATATCAAGTCTGCAGTAACCCATAGCCATTGGTTTCACTGTATCAAACACAGTGGGCCTATGTGAACCTCATGAAATTCAACAAGACCAACCTGCACGTGGGTCGGGAAAATCCTAAGCAAAAATACAGGCTGGACAGAGAATGGATTGAAAGCAGCTCTGAGGAGGACTTCAGGGTGTTGGTGGATAAGAAGCTCAACAGGAGCCAACAATGTGCACTTGCAGCCCAGAAACCCAACAGCATCCTGAGCTTTTTCAAAAGAAGTGTGGCCAGCAGGTCGAGGGAGGTGATTCTACCCTTCTACTCCACTCTGGTGAGACTCCATCTGCAGTCCTGTGTCCAGCTCTGGAGTCCAGAGGAGGGCCGCAAAGATGATCAGAGGACTGGAGAACCTCTCCTGTGAAGACAGGCTGAGACAGTTGGGGCTGTTCAGTCTGGAGAAGAGAAGGCTCTGGGGAGACCTTATAGCAGTCTTTCAGCTTTTAAAGGGAGCCTATGGAAAAGGTGGAGAGGGACTCTTTATCAGGTAGTGTAGCAATAGGATGAGGGCTAACGGTTTTAGACTGAAAGAGGGTAGATTTAGATTAGATATTAGGAAGAAATTATTTACTGTGAGGGTGGTGAGACACTGGAACAGGTTGCCCAGAGGTGCTGTGGAGGCCCCATCCCTGGAGTCGTTCAAGACCAGGCTGGATGGGGCTTTGAGCAACTTGGTCTAGTGGGAGGATTCCCTGCCCATGGCAGGGGGGTTGGAACTAGATGATCTTCAAGGTCTCTTCCAACTCTAACCATGCTATGATTCTACGAAACAATATATATATGATGAACCAGATGACTACATAACTCTTACAGGGCCCTGGTTGTCCTTGCTCCCTGGCTGGTGACCTCACCTGTTACTTCCAGATTTTAAAGGAGTTATTTGGTGTTAAAATACTTATTCTTCCGGCCCTCTCTGCTAAATTTTTATAACAGTTTTGTCACATCTGGGTGTCCAGGTCAGAATAATGACTCTCTAATTGCTATCTTCTATGTGCAAATCCATAAATAACCTCATCCGGGGCCAGAAACCATTTGTGCTGGGATCCTAGAGCAATGTATGCAGTGTGCTGGGTGCAGATAGGGCAATCCAGCTCTCAAGACTTGAGCAAGGAGGCAGGAACACTCTTTCAAGTACTGTCAAATATTCAGTGTTAGTCAAGGTGAATCTCTTTAGCTCCCTCAGCCCTCTCGATTTCTTTTCATCTTCAGTTAAAGAGAATGACCATATTCTGAACTGTTTTGAGATTTTACTAACAACAATCAGCAAAAAAGGCAAAAAAGTAGAACTTTTTAGTTATTTCTATAGTTTTAGTGTGCTAGTTCTTGGTGTAGATTGACAGCCTCAGCTAGACTCTTTACCTAGACTCCATTATTTCCAGGATTTTAGAAATTATATTATCCTTTTATTTCTTTTTCATTAAATAGTTACAAAAAAGATGCACCTCTAGAAGTCCTCCCAGCCACCACTAGTGGAAAAAAAGGGGGCAGTTTTCACCATTTTCCTATTGTGGCTTTTTAAAACATTTTGTTTCAGTAAGTTCAGGGTAAGTTTGCCAACCATGACAAATGTTGAACCATGATGTCAGGAAGGGGGTGGAGGGTCTTTACATGACTTGATATTTTTGTCTTGACATGTTTGTGCTAAAAGAAAGTTCACTGTCTAGAATTTTATCATATTCAATTATTGCTATCAGCTTGTGCATTCAAGATGTATTCCTAAAAACCACCATTAGAATAATTTGTTCTGCCTCCTCCTTCTAGACTGGCAATAATTGCCCACCCATCTCCCCCCTCCTTTATCTCCTTCTCACCTACTGAGTCTCTTCCAGTTCCCTAGGGGGGCCTCATCAGAGCTACATAAACCTTTGCTATATATATTTTTTACCTCCTACTGCACTGTTAATGGAACTCTTTGATCTCTTGCTAAACTATAGTGGACTTCTCTGAGATAATGTTTAATCTTTTGCTGGACTTACAGGTATTCTGTAAGTCAATAAAACTGCCTTTTAAAGTTACAACTCCATAAAGAGTCATCTCTCTATTAAGCATTCTGTATGAGGGACTCTGTACAATTTCTTTCTACACTATACCCAGGTTATAGTCCATCTCCTCATTCTTCTGTAAGTGCTTTTCAAACCACTTTGGGGGTAGCTGAGGTCACACGTTTTGACTTTGACATATATTCCTTTTCTTTCTGTAACTCTGCAGAGAAACTGTGGGAGTACCATGAAGATTCCTTTAGTTTGTGGCTATTTTAGGCAATTTATAATCTGATTTAACCACAGTTAGAGAGATTAATAATCAGAAAACACAGATGAGGGATCCTTAACAGAAAATTTCAAAGGAAGAGAGATACCAGAGCAGATATAGCAAATATCCTTCATTCAGTAATACTACAGTTTCAATTGTATGCAAATCTATGAGAACGTGTGTCTGGTTTTAGTTCAGCATAGTTAAAAACATGCAATATCATTCATCCTCATGCAATTGCATCTCAAGGTGGCAAAGATCATGAATAAGACTAGCTCTAGAGATTTCTATGGTTTGGTGCTGATGCCACAGAGCAGCTTTGCAGCTTTCCCAAATCTGGACCAAGGGGCTCAATTGCCTAAATCTACCTGAAATCTGGTCACTGCTCCAGAGTCAATATCAATTGTTATTGATATTGACTTTCTTTTTGAAAGCTACATGTTACATTTTTTACCTCTCTCACCAATTACAATATAGCAGAGAAGTGAAGTAAATCACTGAAAATCTAAATAATCACAAAACCTATTCTGATTTTCCCCAACTTTTATTTTACGTTCATTTCAAATTCAACAGTAAACTGTTCCCACCACTGGCCGAACATGCTGCTTTCATAGATTGTGCTCTGCCCATGCCCCCACGAACCTCAAAGAGTCAAAAGAGAAGGAGCAATAACAAGAGTCCTCAGCCTCGTTTAATCTGTTCCAATAATCAACCACACTTGTTTATTCACATGGGCTAGACACCTAAACTCAGGATGACCTTGTTACTTCTAGGCTACAACAAGGAGGCAGAACTCTTTGAGCCTGCAGACAACTCCAAAAGACACTGATTTAAGAATCCATTTTTAGATCTGTTTGGAAATTAATGTAAAGCTGCATTTCATCATACATGGAGTAAACCATCACGTTTCTGCATTTTGCCAGCATGATATGAGGCGATTAATATACACTAGTAAAAGAGTGTTGTTTTCAAGATTATTACACTTGTATATCTTTTACGGTCATTACTGCTTTTATACTTCCCAAGTAAAACCTTCCAACCTATCTTTTCCCCCTGAATTTGCATGAAATTGGCACTTTTTCCTAGAACTCCCCATGAAATTAGCACATTTCTCAAAAGGTCACACAAAATTTTATAATACTGTTTTTGCTGTGGTATTGTTTACTGCAACAAGTTGGCTTGAATACCTCTTTTTCAGTACAATCATTGACAGATATTTCCAGTATGATGGGGAAGTGATAGGCTACAGTAATAGTTAAAATTTGCCTGCAGTTATGTGCCTGATTTGACAGCTTTTTAAAAATTTTCCAACAGGTCATTTCTACATTAATTTCTCTGTCTTGGGGAGGTAAAAACAATTTTGAGACAGGAAAGAGAATAATCAGGAAGCTTTTCAAGGATGTACTGAAAACGTCACAATACTTTACTTGCAATTGACTTGTATGTAAAACTATGTCTGAATTACTAGTGGGAGTGTAAACTTTGATTAAAGAGGTGGATAAAAGTTACTCTCTAAGCCCGCTTCATCCATTCTTCTAAACATAATGCAAGACAAAGAATCTGAGGAGAATATAGGCAAATGAAACATGTAAACCCTCTTTTTGCCATCTTTTATATCTTTATATGCAAACTCAAACACCTGCTCTCTCTCTTTCCCTCGTTCTCATTCCTCAACAAAATACTCTACAGTTTTCTCAGCAAGCTGTCATTCTGCAGTGGCTGCACTAGAAATGCTAACAAAGTAACTTGGCCTACCCTAACCAAGACTTCTAGTGGCCATATAAGTCAATACATTGCCAAAAAGTTCTTCAAAATGCTAACTGTCCAGGAGACATGCAGGGTGCACAATTACCTAAAAAAAAAAAAAGAGTAAAATTCCTCAAAATCAATACTGAAGTTTGACAGAATGTCTGGGATGAGCTGCAATCTACTTAGACCCTCTCCGAAGCCACATAGCAAGTCACAGGCTTACAAATATTACCAGCAAAACACAGAGAGAACTTCCAAACTTCAGAGAAAATAGTAAAAAATATATCTCTCTTTGCTTGTTCCTGAGCTCAGGAGAGAAAAGACAAAATCATTATGTTCCAGAAAAGTAATGAAATTTCAGAATCCATTTGTTTTACTACAATTATTCCAATTAAAATAATATAACAACATTAGGATCAGGGAATAGTGGGATTGCATACTTAAGAATTCCTAGTGATATTCTTAGAAAAAGGATACTTAGAAAAAGCCTTTGATGCAAAATAAAAAAAAAAACCCACACAAAAAACCCCTTACATAGTAGCAATGAAAGGAATATAAAGGGGACAAGACAAGTGACATTACTTTCCAAAAAAGAAAGAGCTACATGCGTTTAGATTCCTGGAATGTGCTTTTCTGCAATTTCAAATATTTTAAAATGTAAATTTAACTCCTAATTTTTCAATTTTCTATTGATGTTTCAATAATTACAAAATGCTCTCCGATTATAAGAACTGTTTTATATAATCTTCATTTCAGCTAAAAATGTTTTTAGTTAAGTATTTGCATAGTGCATTGGAACATTATAATAGACAAGTCACTCTGGATTGGATAATTTCTGTGAATCCCTTTGTTAGTAATGTCATGTTCTCTCAATGACCAGGAAAAAAAATAAATATCATATAAACTTCAATATTTACCTTTCTGAATGATTTCCTGGTGTCTGAAAATTTTCAAAGTACTTTTTCCTCCAAATTGTAAGAGGAAAATACTGTCAGATCAAACTTCGTCTGACTGACATTTTTGTCAAGACAAATCTTACTCTAACTAGCTTTTTTTCAGAGTCTGTCCTGCAATGCTGCTATCCATCGAAAAAGGTTGCTATTAGGAGAATGCTGAAGCCTTCAAAAGCAAAGATTAATGGAACAAAAAAGACAAAGTCTTATAGGTGTGAAAGGCAACTCAGATCAAGACAGTATAACCAGCATAGTTGGAAGGTATAATTTTTAAACTTGTGTTTTATATTTTGGCTTTTAAAATGGAACAGGGCAGCAGATATGGAAAATTAATATAGGAAAAGGCATGACAGAAGGAAAAATAGGAAGACAGAAAAAAGTAGAACACCAAGGAAGGAGTTGTATTTAAGGGTAATTGAGGAAGAAACACAGTGCAATGAGCAATAGACTAGAGGCAGGCTTAGTACTGAAAGGTAATAGAATTTGTTAAACCAATTGACATAGTTAGAAAAGAACAGACAAGCTTTCAGGCATGCAAGCCCCTCTTCAGATCTGAAACAGCAGGGAGTACAATGAAACTTTTCAGGTACTGGATCTCTTATTACCCACCCACAGACAATGTCAGAATCCTGACTGGCAGAGGAGGCATAGATTAATGAAAGGTGACACCATCTGAATTATTCAAAATACTGACACCCAGAAAGTATTAAGATACCATCAAGTTAAGATATGCTACCAAACTGCTTGGGCAAGGAGTCAGTTGGATTTGGAGAAGGTAACTTTTGGGGTCTAGCCTCATTACATTGATAACTCCTCACCTTCATATTGATCTTTTTGGGGAGACAGGACCAATTCCAGGGTTCTCCTCAGGCACTGATAATGCAGCCCAACCTGCCCTTAGACCCACAGCTGACCCCGTAAGCAGGGCAGCATTGCTCTGTTATTCCATTTCAGTGGGAGGGAGAGAATTGCTCTCAGCTGGATGGTGAGAGCAGCCCCAGGTCCCACACCTACCAAACATGCAGATCACACTGCTCAATTCTGGAAAGGATATCTGAACAGAGGTGTAGCAAGCCCAAAAAATGCAATAGGCAGCCGATCGGGTCCACAAAGGACAGAGCAGAAGATTGTGCAGAAAAGCATAGCACAAGATTTAGTGTGCCACAATGTTCTCAGCTCCAGTTTACAGTGACGGTGTTATCACAGAGTTTAGGTATTACTATTGCTTCCCACAGATGATCAAGTGCTGTGCCCAATATACAGTAGGGGCAGGTATGTTTCTATGAATGTATCTGAATAGGGGCTGATCATGAAGGACACCGACCACCCAGAGCACACCTGCATTCATTAGAAGCTTGGGGTTCTCAGCAACTGCCAGGGTCAGGGCTTGACACAATGTCTTTTACTGAATTTTCTGTAATAAGGACAATATCAACCACCAAAAAACAGAACTAGTAAGTACTGTCAAGATGATCCTTCCATTTCACTTTCAACTACAACAGTAACAGCAACGTGTTAGAATGACAGACTGTTACCCAACTGCTATTACTTATTGCAGCAGCTCCTGGAGGACTAGCAGGTCAAGGCCCTCTTGTACTTGGTGTTGTTCATGATATACAGTAAATAGTAGTCCCTGTCCACAAAGCTCCAAAACTAGTAAGCTGACACACAACCTTAAATATTTAATACACTTTCCATACCGACCTAAATACCTCGGTAACATCAAGATATTAAAGGACACAAACAAATGCAATGATCTGAACAGATTAATATTTGTTGGAGTTTTCCTTCCACGTTCAGAAGAACTGGGCACTGAGGGGCTGAGAGAAGCATTTGCCATACATGCTTCTATTTCTAGTGCAAAAGGTTATGCCAAACAGCAAACGTACTGATGGCAAAGTGAACAAACGTACTGAAACATACAGGGTATAATTCTGTACTTACATATACCTATCCAAAAGATGTATGGTGACTTCTAGAGACTTCTGGAGAAAGGAAATCTTTCCTTCTAGGGAACAGAAATGCTATGCCTGAAAGAGCCATTCCTAGAGAATTCTGTAGGAGCAAGGGTGGTACATCTGGGACGACAGCTATTTCTGTCATCTAGGTAAGTCCACCCTCTTTCAGAAAAAAAAATGGGCCAACATCTCCGAGTCACACAACTGCAAACCCATTAGCACTGTCGCATTTCAGAAATTCTATTGTGAATGCCTCTCATGCTGACATCATTCACTGTGTATAATAAAACCACAACCTTTTCTCTTGGTCAGGCCCAGAGCTTTGATAGGTTCTTTGGTTTCGTTCTTCTCATTTTTTCCCCTAGAAGCGGGCTGTATCCAAATTCTGCCATTTCTCCTTGAATTATGTCTTCAATAGTCAGATGTATCTTTTTGACCGTACCTCTAAAACACTTGTTCAAGCCCTTATCTTATGCTTTTACCCTAATTACCTCCTTCACTACAGCTCTTCCCTTATAGCCTCCCACATATTCATATCACCTTTTTCTCTGTACAATCCTCTACAACTAAGGAACATCTGCCTTGCCTTTCAGTCTGACCCGACGTATCTTTCCCACACCTTGAATCCATCAATCCCCTGATTATGACATTTAAGCTCCTTCCCCCCATTTCAGAGCTTTGCTCTGCTTATTTATTCAACTTGGCCCTTATTGCACATCCTCCCCACCACCCTGGCAGCAATTCCAGCTTTGACAGCTGACTCCCTATTTCTCTGTCAAACTAATAACGGTCTCTTCCTTGCTACCCTTTTTTAGCCAAATAGCAAGGCCACTGCCCTATTTTTCTTTTAAATTCCTTGTCAGTTCTTCTGATGAAATGCCTACAAGAAAAAGTGCAGCAAAGCCTGGTGTAGGAATGGAGATTGTGAGACTATTTTTGCCTAAAGCATTAGGAGCAAAATCTGCAAGTGCTTCCCCTCCTGCATGTCCACTTAGGAGCAAGGTCTGTGCTCGAACATTGCCCCATGCTGACCAAGGTCGCTGCCTGCTGCTTTACAAAATCAATCAGCTAGGACAAATGCCACCTCAGTCTCCATCTCCGCATTGCCCATCAACTTCGGAGCTGAATGGGCTTTGACTGAGGGCAGAATTTGGCCTGTTTCCTTAATTAAATATGATCCTGTCAGAATGCTCTTACATTAGCTGGGGACAAAAAGAAAAGGCGAAGAAAAATTAAATTATGGAGAAAGGGTTTAAATCAGGAAAAGTCATTAAAAAGACATCATTAAATATATGGGAATTTAAGCAGCTTTTAACAAAGAATGCAGCTGGAAAGAAAGCCTAACTGTATTTTAAAATCTGACAATTATGTTCTGCTTTATAAATCCTAATCTTTAAAAGACAACACTACTGTGCATTGAGGAAGGCTAGGGAGAATTTTTCATGCAAAGTCAATGACAATCCTAAAATTCAAGGGCAGATAAGAGGTATGGTTCAGTCTTATGTTTATAAAGTGCTATCCATCCACACTTGCATAATATATTTTTGCAGAATCCTAAATCACTTAATAGTGTGATAAAATGCATGTTGGCCCAAGTGCCAGCATCAGAATGTTGCAATAAATTAAGTTCTGATATAGAAGCATAGCTCTGCTTATTTATCCATGCACAAATACACATTTGCACACATACAGCAAACATGTGACCAAAACTGCAAAACAAAAACCCTGGTTCTATGTGTCTGTAAGATGACAAAACTTCTAGCAATGTAATTGCAAAATGAACTGCATAGAGCAAAACCTGAGTCCTGCAAAACTGCATGCTACATCCTGCAAGATTCATACTGACTTTAATTAGAATAGGTACTTAAGCCCCCAGTGAATATCACATAAAATATAGATTAATATCCAGAATCAGAAATCAAATGCTGCCAGCTTTACCTAAATATTGGCATGACAAAATTGAAATTATATGGATATAACCTTATATATATATATCATCAGACTTTCTAGCCACTCATACTCTGTTAGAGTGGTCATCATTAAAAACTTTACAGCTTAATTTTTCCAAATAGGTAGCATTACTCTGGTTATTATGGTATTTTTTGAAGTTAGAGTATAGAATATCTAAAGAATATTAAGTTGAAGTTACTGACTTGCAATGGTATTTATAAGACTTTTAATGGAAGTTGCTGTATTCTCTCTGTTGTGAAATTTAAAGTGTAATAATTTCTCCTGTTTTCTCTGTTTTAAACAGACTGCTCTAAGAGTTTCCATGTATCTCCAGAGGCTGTAAAGAGTCTATTACTGTGGGAACTGAATATCACCTCAGTGTACTCTCTATATAATAGCAATGTATGCTTTTATAATAAAAATAGCTGGCTAAGGACAGCACTTTTTCTCATTTACTTTATATTGATATATGACAATCTTGATAAGAAAGAGATAGACCTGCCATATTTATAATGAATCATTTTATAATCAAATACTGTATATTAACCTGGTCTCTGGCCAATCCAGCACCTGGCTGCCAAGTTCATAATTACACTGTTCTACAGTGAAGGGTATGAAATAAATTAATTTCATGCCATTTTTGGTCTTACTCTAAAGTACATTTATTAGCTGGCTAGTGTCGGCAACAATTAAAGTTTGCTAGTTCAGGTCTTGATTTTCCCTATTTAAATTCTTTTTCATGTCTCTTTGCTCCAGATTCTCGAGTCCAATCCATTTTTTATACTTATTTTACATCATCTTTCTTTGCTTAGTGATTTTGTACTTTACAGGCTTGTTTCAACTTGTTCTCTAGTGAGAACTTCAAAATATATATTTTTACCCAAACTCCAAGTCTAAAGCTAAAATCATGAACATGCTTAATAAGAAATTGCATTTGGTTTGCTGACTTTTATGGCACATCCAGCTGTAATGATACATTACTTATCAATCCCTCATTTTTAATGTCAGACATGTTATGTTAAGCTAGCTTGTTCAAGTAATGGATTTACTGATTAGTTCCTGTTTTGGTCTATAATTGTTCAATGATTTCCTCGATATTAGCTTAACCAAAAAGCTTATATATAATTCTTTGCAATATGCTTGACAGAAATACAGAAGCATTCATGAGAGAATCACAGTTTAAGTTAATCAATAAAGGTTTTATCAAGAGTTTTTATTTATAGCTAATGCAAATGTTAAAAAAAAATGTTACAGCCATTAATTATTAGCAGTTTTTTTAAAGCACAAAGTAAGAGTTGAATAAATGTACTTTAAGACACTTAAAGCCCAGGCATTCTTTTTAAAATGACTAGCTAAAGAGCCCCTTGGGCTGTCTTTTTACTGCTTTTCAAAGCTCTAATAGCACTTTTTCACCAAAGACACACCCCTTGAATCCTCCGAGAGATACAATAGCATAATTGTTCTTTTAGGTTTTAAGGCCTTGACATATCTGTCACTGAAAGAACAGTGAATAATAATACCAGAACTATTTTATGCAAATTCCACTTAGAGGTTTCAAGATTTTTGTGAGACTGATCTTGCCTCTTTGTTGACAGTTTTATTGTCACATTAGCTTTACATGAGAAAGTGGTAAAGTTTTCTTCTTTGTTAAATAATACCCCATTTTAAAATCTTTTAGATAAAGTTAAAAACAAATATAAAAACAATGAGATGGAAACATCAATTTGGAAAGGTAGCAAAGGAGAAAACAGTAGTCACTTGTAAGAATTTTTTCCCATTGGCTTTCATTTTTCAAATTATAAGTCACACTCATTATAATGTGTAATATGTACAAAATGAATATTTACTTGCATATATGTGTATATTTACACACACATATAGGGTTATGAATAAAACATACCAGGATGTGTATTCTTTGGATAGTCAATGATGAATGGCTCATATCTCAAGGTCGCAAAGCTACCAAATACTTTCTGTGTATATATATGTTCATAGGCGGATGACTGTATACAAACAAAATACATGCTAGTATGTTGCAACTACTAGGTTCAGCTGGCAGAGAGGGGATGAGAGAAATATATGCACACAACATAGAAGATGCTTTTCGGTCAGTTTTGCAAAATTTCCTGAGATGCAGAGATCTGAAGAAAATGACATCTAAGATACAGTCACAAATACATCTAAGACACCTTCACAAATGCTCATTAATACACTATTTGTGAGTGTATCTCAGATGGAGCCTGGAGTCTGTCTACTCCAGTGCCAAACAGTATTGAGTATAAGTTTCTACAGAATTTACAAAAAAGTCATTATGTGAAAAGGATTTTTTCTTTCTGCTACATTGAAAACAATTCTGCATGTTCCCCTACTATCCTGTTCACTAAAGAAGGTAAAGGAACATCTTTAATCTGAGCCAGAAGAGTCTTTTGACTTACGTTTAAAAGTATCCTCAGAATTCTTCAGACCATGGCTCTAAAGCCAGTCCAGTCCAGACCCAATCCTTGTGACTCAGCTCTCTCTCCTTAAAGTGCACTAGAACAAGAAGAAGTGCATGAATGACTACAGAAAACACGTTTAAAGAACAAGAGATGCACTAGGAGTCACACCTTTCTTTTTTGGGAATATCTGCAGGATAGACGGAGGGAGCCCATGTTCCTTTCGATACAGTGTCATCTCTATTTGCATACGAAGTCAGAAGTTCAGCCAGCTCCCAGGTCAAAATCTTTTACAGAAAAATATAAAAATTTATAGCAGAAAAAATTTATAGACTGGAAGAAGTGTGTTCCCCATTAGCCCAGCTTCTATGGAAAGTAACCCCAGAAGGAAATCCAAACTCCCTGCAGAGCAAGGAGAAGGAGAATATCCCAGTATTTAATGCTGGGATATTTTCACTATAATATAACCCCAGAGGCCACAGACAATCCTTCTTAGGAATGGGAGAGGAGAAGATAGGAACTGTACTATATGGTTCCATATCCCGCTCATGAGCAGGGATGTATTCAAGCATACAGAGCTCCTCCACATACAGGCAGTGGGAAGAGAGGATTCACAGAATCCAAGAGGCTTATCCCATGCAAGTGCTTTTGCAATGGATTTTCCACTGTTCAAATGTACTCTTCTAGATCTATTTTATGGTTCTAATTTGACTGTTTTCAAAGCATTGTCTCAACTTATAGACGCTCGTTTGGTTGTGTAGGGGTGCAGAACTACTCAGTACTGGTGGGAAGGTAGCTCTGCTCAAGGGCATACTACAAATCCGTATGATTATGAAAATAATCCTGGGATATTTAATATTCATGAGGAGCAAACATGACCTCCAATTTTAAGCTCTTACCTGAAAGCACTGTTACAGAGTAAACCGCACAGAACCGTAGTATAATAAAAAGTTATTTTGCATAAAGTTGTGCAAAAACTTCTACATTTAATATAAAACAGATTCATACTATTTTTATATTGAATCCAGCTGCATAAATTCTTAGTACTGAAAGTCATGCACTATGAGGCTCAAACATACTTAGTTTTCCCCTGAATTAAACTTACTATATGGACACAAATCAGATTCAAATTTACCAGGTTATACCTCATTTGCAAAAAATGTAGAGATTCACAGGACTCTTCACTCTCAGTACTGATTCAATAAATACCCCTGATCGGCAAAAATTCACTTCTTCATTTGTAAAGCGAAGGACTGCTATTGACCAGACTGTGTATCACTTACTTCTGGTGGTGAACAGCACCTCTACCAAGCACCTGTAATATAGCCAAGAGAATTACTTGTAAAAGTAACTGATCAGTACTGTGAGGAATTCAACACAGTGCTCAGTGAACCCAAAAGATACAATGATAATGAGACAGCTCCCATTAAGCAGAAGATTTACAGCAAAAACGCCCAATGTGCTATACAGATTGGACAAATGCAAAGACTGCTTGAGAATATTTTTTTTCTCCCCTCACTAAGTTGCTTTTTAAGTAGTTCATATGATTCAGATGACAGGTACTGACCTAGACCCTCCACTGGCTCAAGCTGACCCAGCCCGGACTGCTGGATCCTCCATGGTCTTTTTGATAGGAACTGTGGGGAAAGAAAAGCCATCTGAGCAGCAATCTGCAACAATTACACCACAGGGCATTTGCTGATGTGTATGAAACTCCTTACCTTGTATACATAAAAACAATGTATAGGTTAGAAGCATTCAGACTCCTTCAGCTGGCATTTCCTTCCAAGGTCAGGGGGGGAGTAGTGGTTGGATGCCAAAGGGTTGGAGAGGAAGTAGGCAGCTACTGCTTCCACTGCTAGGTAGAGCAGAACAAGCTTTCTACAGTGAGAAGAGGCAGGGACAAAGATATGTTTTTTCTGGATGTGGTGGTACCAAAGAAAAGAATAGAGAGTGCTTGGACTTCCAGGTTGCTGGTGTGTGTCTGATGCTAGAAGTGATTGAGGGAGTTAAATGAGGTTAGTGGAAACCTGGGGACAGGGTTCAGTCTCAATTCTTATAATGCCATCCTTCCCATCCTGCCTTTGATTATGGCAACACCTCACCTGCTGCAGCCACAGCCTATAGACGTGCTAGAATTGAAATGGGTTTTGGAATGTCTTCCATGTGATCCATGGCAATCCTGAATAAGGAATATCCTGAATAAGGAATATCCCCTTTAGGCATTACAATGGGACAGACTGAGCAAAGACCCAGTGGGATCTAATCAGCAGAAAACATACTGATTGTATATTTCATGGTTTTTTTGAAGGAAGCAAGTGCCCCAAAAATGCAGTGTGTTGGAGGCACAGCACTTATCCCTCAGGTCAAGGAGCCTGGATCTGAGGGGCCCATGCTACCACCCCAGCCAGGAGCAGGGCAGCTGGGATGGCACTGGTGGCAGCCCCCAGCATCAGGCATCTACCTGGGGATGGACCAAAGCTAGGTTGGAACACAGGCCCAGCTCAGTGAGACCCATGGCTCAGACAGGATGTGGTTATGCGGAGCTGGGACTGGGTGGGGCTGGGACTGATGGCTCCAGGGATCTGAAACAGGGTCCCGGGACAAGGGCAGGGTAGGGGAGCATCGGGAAGGAGGCTGGACAGGGACATTCAGGCCCAAAGGGTCCTGATGAGGGGAAATGGTCCAAATGCTTGGAGATTACAAGTGGAAACCACCACTGTTTAGCAAAGTGCGTGGACAGCATCTAAAATCCCAGCAGGGATGCAGAGAATGCAGTAGGTGACTTTTGTTTCGAGTGGTACATCTGCATGATCCATAAAGAATTTCTATTAAATTACTACAAATTCTGCATTCAGACAAGCAGTAATATCAAAACCCATACTTCAGGGCTTCGGTTTGTCAGGAAAGATTTATTTCTTCTAAATGCACAAGTACTCAGTAGCAGGAGAGAACTGCCTTGTTCTGAATCAGCACAGACTGGCTATGACAGGAGATAAGCACACTAGATAATATATATCTAAGGTGAATTTTCATTTACAGATGCCTGATTGATATAGCTTTCTTGAATAACTCAAACTGGTAGGGATAACAGGAATTTTCTGCCTTTCCCTGCAGCCTGGAGTAGGTTTAATTTCCTGAAATTTCCCGTGATCATCTAATTTCTTCCAATTCTTTCCCTTTCCAGGTGCTCAGGTACTGTGGCACAGTGGTCTTTCCAATTCTGTGCCTGTTGACCACAACATTAAGTTTTAGGGACTGAGGTGCTTCACTGTAAAGTGAATCTCTGGCATACTCAGGATCAATCCAAATATTAATGACCTAACACTATATGAAGCTCCATTGAAACCAGGTCTTACTCTGAGCACCTTGGCTGTTTGAGCTGAATTTTAACACTGATTTAATATCTAGTGAATTGTTATCTAATTTATATCTAATTAATTAAAAAAATTACTTTAATTCTAATTAATTCCAAACTGATAGCTGATCTAATATCAATTGTTGTCAGGCATCACAAGTACTTTATGTTATAAATATAATAAATAAATTCATCTGGTTCATCTGTTCCCTGAACTAAAAATGGTATCCTAGAGATACAGACAGTTCAGGAATTTGTGATGCTGTAATGCAGCTTAAAAAATTACAAATAAAATAGAGAATATGTGTCTTTAGTATAACTTTAGAAATCAAAGAAAGTTTGGCTTTTTCTTTTTCTTTGTCAGCATGAGGCATGAAGGAGAGAGTATCTTTAAATGCACGAAAAGATATTTTTTTCTGCTTTACCTGTTAGTCTATTTATTTCTTCATTTTCTAGATCCTATTCTTAATTCCCTGTACATTCTCAAACATCAGCTCTAAACTGAGATCATTATATCTCCATGCATGCAGCTGAAACTTGTCTGCCTGCACAAGCTTATTTTCCTGCTGATTTAGTATGTACAATTAGATGTCTACATCCAAAACACACCTTTCTACAAATCCAGCCCACTGAATAAAACTCATTATCTTAAGACATTTCTATGGACAAAGGTTATGCTTTTCTGAGCTATATTAATCTCTTTGTCTAAACATCACTAGCTTAATTGGTTTAGATCAGAGCTATACTGTTTTGAGTAAAAGGGTGTGATTAATGTGAACTAAATATGACTGGATCAGCTCAGCATCACTCTGCAGTATACACAAACCTATTATCATTACAATTGTGAAAGTGCTTGGGAAAACCCAGCCTTGGTAAGCAAATTCTTTGCAAAAACCACCAGAGAAGGTGAGCAGATGAAAGGTATCTTAATTGTGCTGAGGACTTTCTGTCAAAGGAGGTGTGATGTGAGCCAAAATAGTTTTCACCAGTCAGGAGGGCAAGATATGACATGAAGGGTTACACTTCACTTTTGGCCAGGAAGTGTGAAATAAATAAATAAATAAGAAGGATATGTAAGAGCTGCAGGAGCAGTTCTTTCACTGCCAGGCACATTGAACTGCTGCTATGAAACCAAGGAAGGGGGCATGGACAGAGGCTGAGGAAGCTGAGAAGAACGAGGGAGGGGAATAGTCCTTCCCTGCAGAAGTGTTTCCTTGCATCTGTCGATTGCCTCAAAGGGCAGAAGTCGGTCTCTCAGCCAACAAAGAGCCAGAAAAGGGCTCTGCCCTGCCTTTACAATGTTTAGATCCATCTCAGGACATTAGAGCCTGATACAATATTCAGTTCCCAAAGACGGCAATAGGAATAGCCATTGTGGCAAATGAGGAACCAAAGAAGAGGAGAGCTGAGCAATCTCATACGAGACAGAAAGTGGCACAAAAATACTACAGAAGAATGCAAGCTCAGAACAATAAATAGAAAACAAAACGAGTAACAGAATACCCCATGAAAGTACAAAGAGAATGGGGAAAACCACTGAACAGAGAATGTAACTCATAAGTTCAACAGAGCATTGTGCAGATTAGATTCATGACTGCTCCAAGTGAGAAAGCAGGGGCACCTCGACATGGCTGGAGGTGAGCTCCCTCCCACAAGACTTCCAAGCATGTCTCTCTTAGCCCCTTCCTTTTCAATAATTAGAGAAGAAATGTCATAAACATTAATCTCTATTCTACATGAGAGGCACATAGGGACCTAAGTGCTCCTTCCTGCCCTTCAACCCTCCCTCGAAGTGGCATTCCTGGAAGTCACTAAACAGTTTCACAAACCACCTTTAAAAAACACTATGAAGTTTCATTCATTACCTCATGATACTCCAATTCCCGTTACATTTCCCTTATTTTAGTGTGTTGTTGGAATAGAAAAACTCATCTTTATTAAGGCTATAGCAAACAGAAAGAAAACAATTGTGTCTCTGCATTTGTAGTGTTGGATTTTTGCAGCCAGCTAACAGCACCCCTTCGTGGCTGAGCTCTAAGATCTCGTGTATCTTATGGATTCCTCTGTTTCTCTTACCAGCTTATCTCTGCTCAAAGTAAAATTTAAGCCTCTCTCTCTCACACACCCCTTTGCATATGTAAATTAGTCAGCTCAAGCTTAACGTGGAGAAGAAAGATCTGCTTCTTCCATTCTTCCCAATTGCTGTGGACAATCCTGTCTGCCACTCGGGCCCATGAAGTCAGAATGCTCTTCAGCCAGGACCCTCTATGCCCTCACAGTGAAACTCTAAATCTTGCCGAGATTTTTTCTGCATCCTATTCATCTAAGCAACATATCCAGGCTCCCATCTCTCATCTTGATCGCTGCAACATCCTTTCTCAAATCTTGACAAATACAGTCATGCCCTGCTCACATCCATTCACAATTCTGCTGCAAAGATCTTTTTCTAAAAGATAATTTTCTCAGGCTGTTGCTTTGACTATATCATTCCTCTTTCTGTATTGTCTTGTCTGGTGCCATGTTATGTTATTACATCAAACATAAGCATTGCAGCCTTCTATGGACCACCAGAGTCTATCCTTAACCTATGTGTCGTTTCTCAATCAATAGCTCACACCTCTGGTCAATTCATGATGTTAGCTTCCTTCTCCAGCTTATCATGTTTCCTAGCATGAACCAGTTGCCTACTAGCATTCTCAGAGAGTTTTCAGTGCAAAAATCCCTCCTAAAACCTCTTTTTTTTTTTGCTTGATATATACAAACCCCAATTACTTTGCTGCTGTACTAGTCCTGAGTCCCTTCTGCTCCATGATTCTCTTGGGACAGACTGAGGGTTTTTTGTCAGGGAACACGTTACATCTCCCAGATTATCCAAAGATACCTGTATTGACTCTATCAATTGATTTTGAGACAAGCTCCTTCAGGGATGCATTTACTTACCACAGTTAGCAGTAGACACTTTCAAGGCAAATATCAGTCAAGAGTCAGTAGAACAAAGATTCACTTATCTTGCCTACTCCTCAGACTCCCAAACCCTGAAGGCTATCTTCTAGGAGGTAGAGTGGAACACATGATGTAAGAAGTGTCTCAACTTTCCATTATTAGTCGAGTCTGAATTTTGCCTGAGCTTGTCAAGACTCTCTGTTGGTCAGTTTGGTGCTTTATATTTCTTTTACAGCACAGAATGACATGAGAGAAAGGGAAGGACGTTGTCTTTGCTAACGGACATTAGATGTATTCCATTCGAACTCCTGCTGTTATTCTCCTTCTTCTCATCCTTAATCTTTTGCCATTTTTGGCAAGACTTCTAGACAGTACCTCTTCTTCTAAATTCCATTTGAGTTTCCTACATGCACTTCCAGTTATGGTCACAGCTCAATCTAACCTTCCACTACTTTTCTTTAGCCCCATCCTAACATACTGACAACATGCTTATTGCTGTTTCCTTACCTTTCTTATTTAAATATTCTCTTCCAATACACTGTCCACTGATTCTGTTCAAATCCTGGGGTGTGCCGTCAGCTACAACTCTAGTCTCCATTTCACCAGTGCAACATAATACAGAGTAAAGCTTTTGCCGGGTAGTTCAGGACTTTTATCAGCTGAAACAATAACAAAATAGAACTTTTAATGTCTAGCATGATTTGAAGTGCAAATAAAATTAATTTTGTGGACAGTATCTAGTTGTACAAGTCAATTGTCTCAAAGTGTGTCAGTGCTCAAAAATAAAAGCTCCTACTAATTTGGATACTGGAAAAAATCCTAACATTTAAACTTCCACAGTGTCTAATGTTCTGTGCCTATTACTTGCCTTGTGCTGGTCTCTTCATTGCTTGAAGGCCAAAATTCAACTTCAAGAAAAATAATTTAAGAAAATAATCACACAGATGTATAGAAAAGTACATAAAAGCATCCTTGACACAAAAAAATGTAAATCACAACACTTACAACTTATTTTCTTTTCTTTCTCCTCCCCTTCTTTTTCTAAAGCATAAAACGAGTAATAATAAAAAAAAAAAGTAAAACAAAAAAAAAAAAGGAAACCTGGCATAGTTATCATTCATGTTGATGTCAACAGCCCTACATAGACAGGTAACAGGAAAATACCACCCCAGGGATCCTATTCATGGTGCACAGCAGGGCCCTGTCTGTAATTACTGTGGCCTAGTTATTTCTCAGGGAAAAAAGTCCAGCACCAGATCCTTTTTTTTTTCTTAATAGGTGAAGTTGAACCTAAAGCACTGTAATTTTAATCAAATCTTTCCCATCTGCGTGTAGTGTCTCTGAGAAGTTGAAGATTTAAGTGTATGTTGTAGGGTTTGCTGAATAGTCCCAGCGGGGGGAGAAAGGGCAGAGAGATGGTAATTATGTTACACTTAAAGGTATTTCTGTTGCCAAGGAAGGGGTGGTTTTTTGTTGGGTTTGTTTTTTTTTTTTTTTTACTGTCTCTCTCTGTCTCTTTTCCCTCTTCCCCTAGTAAGGGTTCAGATGATGTCATGGACAGAAAGGAAATAGTGCAATGGAATAGAAGCAAAACCAGAGTGAGAGGGGGAAGTGATAAAGTAGCAGTTTATAATACGTTCATGAATTGTTTTAAAAATAAAAGTTTTCAAGAAAGATTATAAAGTAGTTTGAGGTGGTATTTTCTGTACTGCTTCTTTTTCCCAGTGAAGTCTCTGAAAGATGTTGCCTTTAATATTTTTGATTTCTAATCTCTCATCCCTTTTTATGTGAAGATTACACAGTTTGCATTCCAAGTCTGCTGAATGTGCTATTTGAGTTGAATCACACAATTTTGCAATTACGGCAAAATTTAAACAGGAGAAGGATCAGATTCCTGTATCAGATGTTTCGGTATAGTAAATACTTGCCCATAAAAGAATATTAAGTAAATATGTCCTTTAGCACTTTTTGGGAATGAACAGAAGTCGAAGAGCTGACAGCTAATACAAAGAGCTTATCCGGAGAAGGGCTCATTCAGCTGTTACAGTTTTAAAAAAACAACACACTTAAAATCAAGCTGGTATGTGCTTGCATTCTTAAAACAAGCACTATCAAAATATCATGTTGTTTCTTTAAGTTATGGTTTTCTGTTTTGATCTGTTGCCACTCTAGTTTCTAGACAATACCAGCATAACAAAGGTGATGCTTAGTGTTCAACTCTTGCTTCTATTCGAACCGTTTCTTCCCACTGATTGAGTTACATGTAGATTTTGGGCAGCCAGCCTGCAGCTCCAGAGCCAGGCAAATGCCAGCTCCCATTCCCACAGCATGTCCTGTGAGCAAGAGGGCAGCTGTGTTCATGTAGCAGTTTAATAGTACAAGTAACTGGGTATCTCAAACATGCAGTCTAGATAACAGATACTGTCGTTGTGGCACCTGCCTTAACATACTCACTCTCAAAGAAAGTATAATAAGATTGTGTATTTACTGAAAGTGGGCAGTTAATTAATCCACAAATTATTGACTGATCAACTCCAATACTACAGATCCAGTCATGTGGTTCTATGTCCTACCTCTTTGATAGGGGGCAGTGTGAAATGTTAGTACCAGTTTGTGTCCATAGCTTTTGAGTTTCCTTATGTAGTAGCCTGGACATGGTTTCATTAATTTTAGATCAAAACAAATTGTTAGACAGAAATAGTAATATGAACAAGCTATACAAGGTGAAACAATTATTTCTTCCAGTCCACAATTTTCCAGTATATGCAGGAAGATCTTCCTCTTGGTGCCTACCTTGCTGAAGTGTCACTGAATTGTGATGACAAAATTTAAAAGTGCAGACAATCCAAATACGTGGTTAAAACCCCCCCCAAAACTCCTTCCTACATAGGTGAAAAAGGTGGCAAAGATGTTTAGGGATCAGCTCCCCTGTTACCACTGACAGCAAAATAGTAAGATGGACTCTATTTTCCTGCCTCTAGTCAACTTGTGAAGCCAAAGGATAGTTAGGGATTTCCTAGTGGCAAGACCATTTTGTCTCAGGTTTTGCTTTCACCTACCCTTTCTAGAGGTTCCTCACAATTACCAGAGCTATTTTACTGCATTCTCTTTTACCTTGATCAGATCATTTTTAAACAGAGCTGAAGAAATTCAAGAGGAGTTTTTCACAGAAAGCAAAACTGGCACAAACATGTTAGAAGACATTTTGGTTAAGGCTTAGTTTAGGTTTGGTTTTTGGCTTAGCTTACTTGGTTGCTGTTTGTATTTATCAAAATATCTCTGGTAGCCTAGATCACTGTGGCTTAAGAGCCAGAAGAAAGAAATAACAACCGATTAGCTGCTGTGGCTGGTACCAAACACGGATTTTCTAGATTCGTCTTGTTTATGGTAAATTGCTCCCTGTGTACAAACTTTGGGATGGTAAAGGCTAGAACATTTTAATGTTTAATTTAATGCTGAAGTAGGCAAAAAGTAGCCTTTTCATTTGGTATGCCAGTTAACGATTGGTTTTATTTTCGCCACAGACCCTCACAATTATAATAGGACTCCTATCCTGTTGAATGAATTTACAACTGATACAGTTGCAATCTGCTGCTTACTTTCATGTTGTGGATCTTCCTCTTCTTGGATGCCCTGAACAATTACAAGTGAACATATATTAGTGTCTGAGGTAAGAGAATTTCCAGATTGCATTTTAATGCAATGTATTCCTTTATGGAAACTTGCAGACAACCTGGAAGAAAGTTATAGGATGGAAGCAAATATGCATCAAATATAATATTCACTGCTTAAGTTCTATTTCTTGCCCTGTGAGTATCAGGAATCATATCTCCCACCCTCTGAGTTTCTGTCAGCAATCAACACCATTTACAACACATGCTGTATAGAGAAAAATTACATTACAATGATAGTTGATCTCTGTTATGACATGTATCTTCATGGCTACAGAGGGGAGAGACAACTCATCACTGAAATAGCCATGAGTGATATATCTGTCTTTCCTCATAAGAAGTGTCATAATAGATATTGGCCCTCATGTACTACCTATTTAAAATCCATTGTTCTTCAGAAAAGAAAGTTATTTATAAAGTCTAAGAAAATTAAAGC
Organism: Tringa tobata; assembly: GCA_033628505.1. NCBI lineage: Eukaryota > Metazoa > Chordata > Aves > Charadriiformes > Scolopacidae > Tringa > Tringa tobata. The sequence continues at coordinate 7,135,692 of JAHREE010000118.1, forward strand.
CCAGAAACATAGAAAAGGAATTTTTCAATCCTGTACAACTTAAGGAACTCTGAATTTTGCCATTATGTGACATAACTAAACCCAACCCTACCTCTAAACATTATATTTGTGATAGCATATTATTACAATCATACTTAGAAGTGCACATGCTATGCAGAATATACACCAAAACGGGACACCAAAATGTTATCTTCGAAGATATTTATTATAGCTAGGCTGTTAATGGTTGAGGCAAGAATATGCTGTCTACAAAGATGATTCCACATGAGTTCCAATAAAGTCTTTATAACATTGTGATCTGTCCCACGTACTACAGAATGATTGTCTTCAAAACTGCTGCAGAGGACTGAATTTTGGGCTGATTTTTATCCAGTAAGAGAAATACTTTCCAGTCTCCCTTTGTACTACCTCAAACTGCTGGCCTACTGCAGCTAGATTTGAAAGAGTAAAACTTTTAAAGATAATTAAATTCCTAGATGTTTTGTGAAAAACAGTGGCTTAAGAAGGGAAGTCACTCATGATTCCCCATCTAGGAGAGATGGGAGAACTTGGTCCCTGCCAGGCAGTATGTGCGCATGTGAGTTTGTCATACAAGTTATCTGAGGTCTTCAGGGGGACTGCAAGGGGGAACCTGAGGTGTGACTATTGCAAAAACCAACAAGCAACTTAGAAAACCTGGTCTTGGATGTTCTGCTGCTCACAGACAATTTGATTTTTTAAAATGAAAACATCTTCTGTTTCTCTCCAATTGTACAGTCAGGGCCATTCTAAAATCTGCCTTTGCCTTGGGCAAACTTCTTTTTAAGAACTTCAATTCATGGAGTTTATGACCAGAAGGGAATTTCTAAAAACTTGAGCTCCTAGGTTGACCTGCACAACACAAGCCACATTATTTTATCTCATAGTTCCTGCAGGATTATTCTCCTTTTCCATGTAACTGAACTATATTGAATTTAATAAGTCTAAGGAGCAAAAAGATTTAGAGGTGAAGGATTATTCTCATCTCCTGGATAAGGCCCCTATCCAGCAAAGTGTTCAGGAACTGGAAAAATCATATGAATACAGTAATAGCATATGTCAAATTAAGCAGGTATTTAGGTTTTTCAATGGATCTGGACTAAGCTTGTTACAGGTTGCTGTGGGGTTAGACAACCAAACTCAGTTCCGATCTATAAAGCTTCGTCCTTCTACGATGCAGTAACTTTGGTCATTAGTATGAAAAAGTCAATTAGAGTCACCACTGTACAAATGCCAAGTTTTCAAACTCTTCAGAAAGTTATTAATACACCAGGTAATAGCTATGTAAGATTACAAAATGTTTAAAGTGACAGATAAGTCTGTAATTCTCAAAATACTCTTCTTATATGCGCTGAGTTTGATTTTGATTAAGAATAATGGCATATTATGCTATTTTATTTCATTTGTACCCTGAGATATTGTTTTCACCATAAGATTTAAATCACAATAAGCTGGAATACATACTTTTCAAGCTGTAAACCTATAGAAACTCCAAGGTAAACTAAACAAATTCGTATGTTCAGATTTTGTTACCTGTTAACTCCTCTGATTTGTTAAAGTAAAACTGTTGCTTCCTGATAAAATTTCCATAAATGTTAAGTGTGAACTACTTTATTTCCCCTTAAACATACATACATTTTATAATTTAATGATATATATAAAAGTGCATATAGGTATTTAAACTTTACTTTGTAGTTTAATATTTATATAACTAGCCACTTTTGAATACACTTATATGTGAAATTTTTCCTAGACAAAATAGATATGAAAGTGAACACAACATAAAAGTAACTTTTACCAAGTTATGGATGCTTCATTTTACATAACAAAAAAATTTATGAAGTGCCAACCACCTATATAGTGAAAGTAATAACTCTTTCTTCCTTTCTCCCCTCCAAAACACAACCCAAGTCATTAACCTTTTTAGAAAAATTGAGAGTTTTGCTTCCCACCTCAGCAGGATTTAAGAAAAACATGCCACACACCCCAAAGAGATATTTCCTTCTAATGTCTTGAAACTGTTTTTGAATGCTGGTTGCACCTTTTCTTGTCTATGCATTTTGATCTATACCTTTTGCAACCACCTGATATACCAAGCCACTGTAGATGGAGATAATGAAATGTTTAGGTTAGGAGGCACTCCAAATGTACCTGTGATACTACATTATGTCAGTATGATTCTTAGGCTGTGATGTGTATTATTGGTTAATTAAGGCATGGGAAATAATGTATATGAAAAGATATGTCTTCTTTATTTCCAATGAAATAAAAATTTCAAATCAAAAGCATCTGTCTTTTTTCGTTTATATGTCAAAATGTAATTGGCTATGGTTGGGGTTTGTTGCCTTTATTACTTTTAATAGCTGTACAGCCACTGATTGCCCAAGCTGATGGTTAATTTAATTTCTGTCAATACAATATTGGGGCTGTCTGCATATTCAGGCCATGATTAACTGCAGCAGAGTCCATAACAGTAGTGTTATTATTACTGCATTTAACTACCTCTCGGGAGAAGACAAATTAAATTATGTTGAAAATGCTGTTGATTATCATTACGGACTTATTTGTAGAGCACAATTACTGATCTGTTGTAAAATAAATCAAATTTTTTATCATCTTCGTATAAATTAAATGTAATGCAGGCGAATGGAGAGTGGTTACTGAAAGAGTTCAGGCAGCTTTGTATAAGTCAACCGAGCACTGAATTAAAATAATAATCACAGATGAACATGATATTATATTTTAATAACAAGCTACTTCATGACCAAGTGTGCCTCATAGATTATGGGACTTCAACAATAAAAAAGCAAACTTAAAATGTTTTATGTGCTGTTGACTTAAACAAAAGGTTGAGGCCTTCATATAAATTGTTTTCTACTGTTTCTTCTACACAAACTGGAAACACAGTTCAAGTAACCAATTTAAGGCACCACTTAAAAAATATAATTACACTAATAGCTTACATATGACGGTACTTTAGCTCTCCTCCTCCCTCTATGATATACTTATTATGCCATACTGCATTAGGACCTTATGGAATGTGGGGCTTTACTGATAAATTCAGTGAAAAAAAAATATGTGCAAGATATTTGCAAATACTTAATTGCATTGAATGCTCACTATTATATGCCCCTTAACCCTACTACTTCAGAAAGGCCTAGGCAGTTACTTACTGATTCATGAAGACAAATGTGAGAAGGTATAATGAGTCCTATCCTGCCCTCTCTATAGGTAAGTGATCCAGCTTCAGTCAGGTTTCTTCAGACCAACGTCAGGAAACCAAGAGGTAATGCAAGACACATACAAGTAGAAGATGCCCCCACTTTCTTTCCACCCCAGTTAGCATAATTTAATCTGATTCTTTCTCTCATGGGACTAGTTCTTCAGGTGGCATATACATTGTATTTCCATCAGCTTCAGCAAAATTCTGACAATTAACATCAACTAGGGATCTGCTTACAGTGACTTGTACCACTTACAAGTGTCCTTACAAGTTATACTTGCCCAGCTCAACCATTCCTCAACAATTTCTTATGCAAAACAGGCCTTCCTAACTACAATGTATTCAAGCATTCCTTACACATTAAAAAATAACTATTGGCATCCATGGACGTTTTACTTACAAAGAAGCCACATAAAAAGCCTCAGGATAAGTCATTTCAGTAGGTGTCCATTGACTTAAATTACAGAATTCTACTTTTAATTTTTCTAAACACTAATACTTTGGTCTACAATCATCCATATTTTCTCTTTCTGCCTGAGAGTTACATCTTCTCTGTCTTCCCTACTTTTTCAGGAGTCACTCGGTCACTCCCACAAATGAAGTAAATCTGAGCTAAGAGTACTTGAGCTCCACAGTTCCTGACATGCCAACTTCTCTGAGTTTTTGTTCCCAGCATGCTGAGCTCCTAACTGCATTAGGCATGCCCGGAGCTCCATGGCACTCCCGATATGCTAATCACATCCATTATACTCCAAAAAACTCATATATAGCTCCAGAGTATACAAGCAAATTACGTCTGTAAAGCACCCTTTGGCCTAGCAAAAATACGATGGGCAGCGAGCCACAAGTTCTAGTTGCAGCTCTTCATCTGACGTTAATAATTCTGTGCACTACATAACCCTTATTATGCAGCAAGACCTCATTAAGAAAGAGACAAGTATCATTTGCCATATTTTGCAGATGGATTAACTCAGGAACTGTCATTTGTGGTGCAGCGGGAATCAAACCCCAGGTTTTTAACAGAGCAGACCCAAGTTGCACACACTTAGCCAAGCTGCATTTCAAATCTATGTGTTTGGCTGTGTTCTCCACAGTTACCAAACCACATTTCCTCACAAAGCCAGAAGCTGAACCAAGAAATCTTGACACTGCTGATAAACCTATGAACGCTAGCATGATTTTGCATGACAGCAGTTTTCCTTCTTTGTTTAAAAAAGGAAACATGGAAAATGGCATAAAAAACTCTGTCTTACAGTAAAACAGCAATAAAAGTAATTTGGAGAAGTCTCTTAATTAGAAGATCACAGGATTCAAAAAGTGGAACTGCTCAGACTGCCCTCTGCTCCCTTATACAAAACATAAAAGCAGTGAATGAGGTACAAGACACTGAAGTTTGTTCCTTGGTGTTTGTACTACTGGACTGCAATCTAGAGAAGCTGAGGTCTGTTCCTCACTCTGCTATAGACTTCCTTTGGTCATGGCAAGGTATCACTGTAATAATTCAAACTCTTCTTGCTATTTTTTATATTAAAAATACATCATTACATTCCTACTTTTTTCAGCTTGCTTTACTGGCCTAAAAAGCTCAGTTTTAGGATCATTTAAAATGAGAATGTGTCTCACACAACCTGTTAATTTAAACCATGCATATTGGCATCACAGTCATCCACAGAATTGCATATAACCAAAAAAGGGGTTTAAAAATCTTTAACCATTAGCTTTACAACACATGAAATTCTACCAGGCACTTCAGACTGCCATAAGAAGGAATGGGCCCTGCCACATAGAATTTACAATACAATCTCAAGCGTGAGACAAAAAGGATTATCAAAAAGACAAAACAAGGGTTAGCAATACCAGAAGAAGAGTAAGACTTTAGCTGCACTTTGAGGAAGAAAAAGTATACCACAGAAGGAAATAGAAAATGTGCAGATATAATCTGCGCTTAAAATATTCTCAGAATCCGTTATGAAAAAGGGTGATAGACTCTGAATGAAAGGAACTTGCTTGCAAGCTTTCCATAATACGTGAGGAAAACACTTTCGTTAAGTTTATACTAGCAGCCAAATGATTTTCAGTTTTCAGTGTAGGACTCACTGCTGATTTCCTTAGTGTTTCTGCTTTAAAAATAAGCACTTGTAGAAAACTGGCCCTGGAAAGCCTTAACAGATCTCGGGCATAGAAACAGCCTGTATAGTCCTAGGTTCCTATGTGTGCATTTATGCAGAAAAGATAAGTCGATCTAAAACAGTGTTTATTTTTTAACCATTATTCCTGTTCACATACTGCTTGTCTCATCCTAAGATGGTGCTCTATATTACAACAGAGGTCAATTCAAGCTACACCAGTCAAGGGTTTTTAAAAAAGCATTAAAGGTTTTGGTGTGTGTAGATATATTCCCACTAGCTCCCGCTGTTTAAACTTCCTGATGTTCACTTCCAATACAGCAAATTAACACAAAAGTGACCAAGATCTGCTCATGTGACATCAACAGAAAAATGTGAGAAATCATACATGCAAAAGAAAATTAACTCAATACAGCCTTTTATATTTTTTGAAGAGGTAACTTATGTGAGGTTTGCAGACACGGGAATAAAAAGGAATACATCACTATTAATAATCCACCTGATTAAAGATTACAAGTACCCATAAAAAGCACCCTGCAGTAAATGGTACTGATATGTTATCTTAACAATGAATGCTTCGACCAAATTCAGTAGCTACGCTCAATACGGGTGAAATGCACTCCACGAAGGGGGAGCTCTGAAAGGATCCCGGTACAGTAGTGGAGGGCACTGAGCTGATTTGATGTGACACACTCCATTCATCTTCATGAAAGTTTCAAACTCATGAGATACAAACTGATGTCTATTGTCATTTACTGCAAACTATGAGGTGTAAACACTTCACACAGCTCCCTCACAAATGTGAAGCAGGATGATAGCTTTGATGGCACTGATGGATGGTGTCCTTATGGCCAGGGGATGGAGAAACACATCAGCAGTGACACTGTGGGATCTATCAGCTGTCTTCAAAACAAAGCAGATCACAGGATAATACAAGAGCACAAAGAGATAATAGTGCTAAGACTTCATCCACTCCTCAGGAACAAAACCCAGACAGTTTGGTGACTGCTCACAGGATGCCAAGTGTGAAGTTCAGAGATGAGCTGTCCTTCAACATATGATTATGCCTTATAATTAGGTCTTCCATATATGATTAATATATTCCATACAGGCTTAATCATATTATGTTATGATTATGAACTGACCCTCCATATATGATCATGCTACAAGAGGTAGACCTCTCTCAGTACACACATGGGGGAAAAAAAACCCTACTGTCACTGAAAGAATGGTTGGATGAAACTTGCTATATACCTCCATGTAAAACATATACCTAAAATGCATGTCTTCAGTCTCTTACAGAAATAGTTATGGATGAGAAATAGGCAGCTCCAGCTTAACTTGGCAAGAGAGGTAATGTTGCTGGGTAGGAAAAAAACTACTCCAGTAGCCAGCCAGGTTATTACCCTCATTAATTGCCAAAGTCATCTATCTGGTCTTGTCAAAGCAAAGCCATCTAAGAATCTTCCCAGACTTTCTTCATCCTCAGGACAGACTTTCAGCATGATCCTCAGAAATCTTTGGAAAAACACACACAATACCTTTAGCTATCTGCATCAGCCCTTCCTTGGACCTCTGCATACTAAGACACAGCTTTCTTAATTATAGCCTAATAGCTTTCTTAATCATTCCAAGTTATAATGAATAGCATCACGGAATAGAAGTAGATGATAATATAATATGTGGCACACTGACAGAACTCAAAGCAACTGTTAAGAAGGGTATAATTATCCATATTTCATAGATCTGTAGAATGAGGTGCAGAGGGGTAACATCTTTCCCTGGACTCAGGGAAGCTGTGGCAGAGACAGAAGCAGTCCTGTTGCCTTCAGTCCTATACTATCCTACTGTGTTTTGAAATATGGAGTAAATGAGACATTACCATAACATATGCTGTAATCATGATTTTGATTAAACCCCAGATCATGTTAAAATACTGGATTAAGCTCAGTATTTTAAAAACAATTACATCCAGTTCAACAATAGAGGGACAGGTTGAGCATTTTGTTTTATTGAATCTAATTAGAAATATATGCTTCATTTATCATAATATTCTCTACAGGAGATCAAGGTGCACAAGAGATTTCAGTCTGACGTCACTGCATGAGCAGGTTGGGAATAAGTACTTCTTTATAAATGAAACTCAGCCCTTTAATAGGAGAGAGCAAAAAATTGTCTACAGAAATGAGTAAATAACTGTTACATCAGTACGCTTCTTACCTGGTATGTGAATTTTAGGTTCCTACTTTTGAATTCTTCTTTGGAAATATTTTCACTTGGCTGTTTTTACATCTTCCATCAGGTAGTTCCAGGGTACATGTTATAATGAAAATTCTGCTTTTCCAGGGCAACCTTATACACGCAACTCAAATGTCTCCATTTGTTAAGTCAATAAGAAGATTGTTGTAATTCTGTTGGACCAAGATTCTGTTAGAGCTCTAGATTCAGTTATATGTGGCAGGTAAGTTCCTAATGCCTGTAAAAAAAACAGTATTCTATGATACTTTTAGAAATCAAACACTTTACCGCTTACCTAGTGAAAATGTATCTGTTCAATCTTGTAAAATAATCAGAAACCGTTATGGCATATTTTGTGTACTATGCAGCTAATTAAACACATGGTCTGACCTGAAGCCTACCCTTTCAATTGTAATACTTTAGACAATTACATTATTATTTTTTAGGGTATGCTCTGTGAAACCTTTCAAGTATTTGTGAGAGATTAATTTAGCTCTTTGTCACAAATTTTAACTGATGTGTCACTTATGTTACAAAGATAAGTGCTAAGGAAATATTTCATTCAGATAAAATATTTATTTTCCACTATTTGCTCCATAAAGGGAAATGTTTTATTTGCTAATAACTGACCATTAATCAAGTTCCAAACATTGTTGCAAACTTGTGTACATGCAGCTTCCGAAGTATTTTGACAGTGAAGATAACTTGTTTTGCCAGTGCTGTTTTAATCTCATGATTTGGATAGTTAGTAACTTTAAATTTACTATTTTTAATAATTTCTCAAAGTTACTCGAAACAAAACAGTGACACCTTGTACATTTTAGAGCTACATATATGATGCTAAACCAGCCCTGTATCTGTCTTTTACATTGACCCTGATTCTTATTTTGACTAAAACAGAAAAAAAAAAATTTAAAAAAATAAGGAAAAGTTGTCAATAAAAGGGAAAACAGAACAACAAAAAAATCCCAACAAGTTAAGGAATAGCCTTGTCTTATTGTATTCTGTCAAGCTAAGAACTTAATGTATTCTCTGTGTTATTTTTAAACCTGCAGATTCATTGCATTTCTTCTGAAACCACAGCAACAAGGCCCAAAGCACTTAGAACGTCCATAAGACTAGTGCCTAGAGTAAAACACACAACACAAATATCAGATATTAATCAGACTCTTGACTCCACAGCAGGCTTGTTGAACAAAAAAATCACAGTTATGCATAGAAGTTACAGTTTGTTTTAATGTTCTGTGGTCATTCCATGCTCAATGTGAAATATAAATGCAGAGCACACTGTTTGCAGTCATTGTGTACCAAATAACTCATATTACATCTTTTCAGCTTTTAAAAGGCGTAATTAGACAAGATTAGTCTAGTACTTTATCTGAAACCTGGGCCAGTTCTGGCTGAAATTTTTACTAGTCTGCAACAACACGTTTTTAACCGACTCACTTTGAACTCATTTTATAAGCATGACTGAAATTTCCCTCAGAAACTTCCCCCATTCTCTCTCACAAAGTGTGCTTGCTGCACATGTTCAAAAAGTGCAAATAGCAGAGGAAAAGAATTTGCTACCAGACCTATTTGAAAGTTTGCCTATGCATTACCATTAAAAAAAAACCCTTGAGACATAAGAAATAAAAATTGTGGAAGCCTAGATTAAGAGTACAATTTAAGCATATATTTTTCTTATTGTTGTTGCTGTTGTTATTGTTACTGTTGTTGTTGTTGCTATTATTATTATTTACTGATCCACTGACATTTTGAATTCATTCATGTTCCATTCCATGAGTATCTCTATTTAATATGAAAACATATCAGCAGAATAATCTTGGCCCTTTAAGGGTATGCAGGCAGCAATGTATGTTCCATACACCAAAGTCTTGACTCCCTTGCAGTTAATGCATAAGCAACAGACCTGGGAACAGAAGGCTCCTGTCTCTGACCCAGATCGTTAGGCCTTGTATCTGGTTTTCTCAGGTGAGCACCTCAGAAAATCAATACTTTAAAGTATTCTCAGGTTTTAGTTTGTTCTTATTGTCAATTACAAACATTTTGAATATCTCTTCATGGATTACTCAGATTAGCAAAAACCAAGTGAATACATCCTGACAGAAGTATTCTCCCTCATCCGCAGACAGTTCTAGTTTTTTGTGACCAAAACTGAATTGTGATTTTCTGGGCAGTTACACTGCAAGGGGTATCCTTACTGCTTTCAGATTGTCTAAGCGAGAATCTAATTGAAATACAAACAAACCCACGAAAATCTGAGCAGAGGGAAAGAGCATTACAAGGAGCAGAGGAGAGAAATATAGCAAAAGCAGAATGCAACAGTAGTTTGTCTCCTGCATATGTGAAAAAAAATCACTTTCAGGCAGCATGTTCATGGGCCTGACTTGTGATATCAGCAGAGGATCCCCTTGACATGAACTTCAAATGTATTCACCATACCCTGTGCTACAGGGATTTTATTATTTTGAGACTCATTTTCTTAGTACGCTTTTGAACATGATACCCTAAATGACCAAGTACACTGAAATCAATTGATGAAAAATGCTAAAGATAGATAGAAATTTTATTATCAAGGGCACTGAAAATGAGGTTGAGCTGCTTTAAATGCAGATATGTGTTCCTAGCTAGTCTAATCGATCCCATATAATACATGTAATTGCAACTTCATATCTTATTATTGTCTCCACAGGGGTTTTGTGGAAACAAGATGCTACACATTACACATTTCGTATGATAACACACAAACATTAAATTATGTTTTTAAAGAATACAAACATGGAAGCCTTAGTGAAAAAGGAATAGTATTCTTTTTCATGGGAAACCTTATTTGTAGAGATGGAGCTCAAGGACTTGGTCCTCCCAAAATAGCACAGAAAAATGTCCAACTGCCTTCAATCAAAAAACCCAACTTGTAGTAATCCCTGTTAAGCAGAAAAGTGTAGCCATCACTGAATGTATGTGAAGGACTAAATTAGAGAACACAGTTGAGAAAGGATTCAAAACTGAGAATCTGTTGTGGCAAAATGAATCCTTAATTTCAAATGCCACATCAGAAAAAAAAAACAAACCTTCCAAAATCTGTGGATTTTTTTAAGCATCTTGCACTAATTCAGCAAGGAACTAGAGGGATGAATAGTTGTAAGAAATTGTTAGATTCCATCACCTTCAATAGGATTCAGGAAAAGAGTGTGAAGATGCTTAAGTGCTGTGATACCTAACTGAGCAAGTTAGGTGTAAGTAATTTCAACAATCTTGTGCTTCCTACTTAAGATCCGGGAACCTTATCCAAGTCACAAAACAAATCTAACAATTTTGTTGCTCACTATGTCTGTGCCCTTTTAAATAATTATAATTATTATTCACAATAAATTTTTACTCTTCCATTTATCCAGGTATTCTGACACCATACCATGGAAATTAAGCACACGAGATTCTGATAAGCACTATGTGTATTTTACTCTTTTGATAAATCAATGTCACAGAAGGCCTATGTAAACAGAAACTATGAAGTATTCATTATCATGGGCTTCAACGTTTCACTAACAATATGTGACTTACTTTGGCATTATAAGCTAAAAGCATACTGTAGTTTAATATTTTCAAGAAAAGAAAATAATCGGCTTCAATGCTAGTCTATGATACTGGTTCTGGTTATCGCCTTTGCTTCAGATTATTTCCAATGTACAAAAATTATTTTCTCTAGTAATACATTTTTAATATCCCATTCTACTTTAACTACATATCTGCTGATCCAGATTTACAGATCATCTTTAGACAAAAATATTCTCTCTTGATATAGTATCTTCCATAGTGAAAATGATTTTGGGATTAATTACTCACTGCTGAAGAGTATCCAATTCCTTGTCATCTTCTGTCCACTTCAGCTATCAATAATTAAAGCTTTTCTCCTAGTTTTACCTCACAGATCAAAAATTCCTGTCATGTTCCCCAAACAGATGTCTAAAAATAGTGTGAACAAGTTAAACTTTACTTTCTGTAGGAGGTGTCTTTCATTATGTTGATCATTCCTGCAATACTTTTTCCCCCAAGCCTCCATATTTCAATATTCTTTGTAATCATGGATATCAGGAATAGACACATTATTCCAAGAGTTATTCCTTCTGTATGAACTATATAACGAATTTATCCCCTTATTTCTAAAAAATCCTTCTGTATTGGTCCCTACAGATCCCATTAAGCTGCTGGACCATGGCACTGCATTAAGAACATGAGCACATCTGAACATTCACCAATAAATTCTCTCTTGAGTTGTTTCTCACACAACAATTTTGTCCTGCACTTCCTTGATCCTATATACACAACACTATCTTTGGCCAATCAAATGGAACCTGTACTTAGCTTTTACACCTGTTTACTTTTCCATCGAAAACCTCATCAGTAATCTGCCACTCTCTGCAAATTTCACCAGTTTGGATGATTTGTTCACTTCCACATCGTCAACAACCATGCTAAGAGGTATTAAGTATACAGCTACATTCTGAAACTGAAATAATTCATTATAAAGTTTTACACTTTACTCCTTCATTCTAGGTAGTTGACTAACAGCTTAAAATATGTAGGAGTAAGCTAATTTTCTCCTTCCTGAACCCAAAATCTTATTCAGACTTTATCTAATGGCCTGAATGTAGCTGTATGTTTTTCTCTCTCCTTAATTCTTTATCTCCTGCATCATACCTGGAACTAATTTGTTATCTCTTTAAAGTGCAGGATGGTAATTCAACTCTGCCACGTTTGGGCATACAGGTTGTCTGAAAAACATCATGTATGTTGTAATGCTATTGTTAAGAAAGTAAAAAAATGGAAAAAAAAATATATATTTCCAGGATACAGTCCTAATAGTTGTACAGCAACTTTGCTTTATTTTCCAAAATTTGATATAACATGATTTATACGTTCTTGCATACAAAGAAAGGCCTTTCTCCTCTCTCTCAAATCTTTTCGGACAATAGGGGTTGTCTGGTCAGAAGGTTACAGAACTCAACAGAGGTCACCTGATAAAAACTTTTATTTTCAAGGAAGAAGACAAAGATCAGGTCAGTGGTTCATATAGGAGATACAGCTTTTACTCAAATAATGGTCCTCTTCCCACCAGAAGCCACACACTGAAAATAACAACAACAACAAAAGACTTCCAGCCTTATTGGTCTCAAGGGATGTCAATGTCTTCTCAGGCCACTGCTGAATGTAATGGCTATCATAGGAACATTTAAATGCAGAGGTCTAAATGTGGAGGGTCTGTCACAAATTCTTTACATCTTATTTGAATATATTCAGTGCATCATTGTGAGGCTTCTGGCAAAAGGCACAAGTTTGGGCTGAGAACACCTCATAACCACCCATAAGCCACCATTTTTTTTCAGAAAAAAAATCTATTACTTAAACACTGGTTTTGGTTTTCTACCACTGCAAGCCCTTCAGTAGAGCATGCCTTTCATAAAGACTTCAGTGATCCACATTTCAGGATTAGCTTTAATTATCATGGTTACAGATCAACTCTTAGGTCATCTCTTTGAGAATATCCATCCCCTTTTGGGTGCCTTCTTGAGTTAGTTACAGATAGACTTTTGTGAACTGAACATTTGTAGAGCAGAATGCTGGCAATAAACGGATTTGAAAATAGTCATAAGCCACAGAGAATATTTTTCTTGTCTTTGGATTTTTTTGGTGGATTTGCCAACCTTTATGCAGAGAACATCTGTGTTAGCGGAGTAACAGAAATTTCAAAAAACTTACTTATTATCAGTTACATTTCATGAAGATAAAACTCTGCTTCACTAAGTCTGAAAAAAGCAGATACAGAGATAGCCTGGTATACCATGTAAAGAATAATGCAGAGACGCCAAAAAATGGCATCTCATTGCTGAAATCAGCCCAAGATTTTACAACAGCACAGTTATTATCACCAAGTAGTTGGTAAGGACTTGGTCTGAAGTAGGGTTATTCGACCTGAGCTCAAAATAACCTCTAGCCTATCTATATTTCCAGCATGACATGCGAAATGTATGCTGTGATATAATACCTGTTTCCTTCATTTTAGAAGTGGCCAGAAGACCTATACAGAAGACTAAAACTTATTATTTAATTTCTGAATAGGGACCACTTCTTTTGATTTGTGATTTGAAGAAAAAAAAAAAAAAGCAGGCAAAGTGGCAAAGCTTTAAGTGTCTATACGTCAAAAGTAAACTACTGAGGAAATATAATTAAAGCTGCAGGATTGACTCACACTTCAGAACAAAATAGTTTTCTAAATTCAGCTAGTAATAGCCACAAGAAACAAATTTCTCTATATTCTGCAATATATATCAGGAAATTTTAAATGTTAAACAAGGATCAGCTATGAAACAGAAATAGAATAGTGAGGAACTAATCTATAGAGGATAAGGAATAACAGTTCTTTGGAAAGAACCCTTTCCAATATGACAGATCACGGGAGATTAAAGGTGCTCTCAAAAGGGATAAGCAAGGTCATAGTTATAACATGTACCCCAAGATTTTCTTTTCACATTTATCAAGCAAGGGAAAATAAACCAAGTCTAGAGCAGCACACAAGAGATCATTAGCAAGATGATGAAGACAGACTTTAAGTTACTATAGTAGATCTTTTCTTGTACAAAATTAATTTGGTTGACTCTACTGCCAAGAGATGTTTGGGAGGGAGCCAAGAGACTTATGGCAATAAATCAACAGGAAAGAAAATAAACACAAATTACAGATATTGTCAGAAAGTTAGTATCTTGCTATCTTTCTTTTCATAATACAAGCTAATTTCTCATAAACGTTCCAGTTATTTTTACAAAGGAGTATTTCTTTAAAAAGTGGCATTCATCATAAGGACAGTTGAGGGAATTTTAGTCAGAATAAGCACAAAGAGGCTCTATACAGCGTTTAAAAAAAAAACATACCACCAAACAAACAAAAAAACAAACCAACTAACAAACACCAAAACAACTAACCACCAAAAAACTGAAGTGGGTGATAATGGGAAGACTGCAATGTACAGCTCACTCTGTGGCAAACTGATGCTTATATTAAATTGAGTGCTGACAGTAAAGTCAGCTGGGCCAACGCTGGTCAGTTATGAGAAGAAAGAAGTTCAGCAAAAACCCAAGTATTACAAAGCATGACGGTTAACGTTATCAGTAGAATTTGTATCTTTGCAAAATCATGATATTGGGAGGTACAAAGGCCATTAAAGACAGCTTTCACATCAAATATGAGAAAGGGCTAGGGTACATGCAGTCATCAGAAAGTCATGACACTTCACTGTGTAATGGGTATGTATTCAGGAATGCAAGTAACTACATTCTGTCTTTTCTAAAAAGGCGTCCCTGATGTTTCATTCTAAGAATTCATTCTTTAATGGAATCCACTCTGGTGCAGAAGTGTGCACAATTTATAGTATATCACACAGAACTGGGGCATTTTTAAAGGAAAGGGATGATCCCTGTATATATCCAGCTTTTGAAAGAGATTAATGTCTTCTGATAAAATTGCCATATAAATACAAGATATAAATTAGAATTATTATAATCAGCAACAAATATTTCCTTATTTGAGAGGACTTTCTTTCTACACAACAAACAGAAAGATCCAGGAACAGGAACAAAACTGCACATCCTTCCATGTCAAGGAATGCACATACAAGCAAATGAAATGGACAATTTAAAGTAAAAGTAATACAGGAATCTCACTTTCCCCTTCCTCTCCCTCCTCTACTCATCTATACACCACACAAGAGAGGTGAGGTGCTTAACAGCATGATAAAATGATACTCCAATAGCAGCCACTTTAGGGAACTGACTTCCAGCTTCCAGTCAGTCTTTAGGTTGGCCTTATTGCTTAGGTTGTACAGTCAGAAAGTTATTTAGCTGTACACATTATGTTCTGAGTGGGCTGAGTGCATGTAATTTATGACTGTTGCACTTTAATGCATATTTAATAAAGCTGCAGACATTTATACACCAAATCAACTGTGTCAATTTTGTTTGCTTTGGGAGGATGGAGATGTCCCATGGCAATGCTGACACTCCTAGTGAGAGATTTAAATTGTAAGACATTTCATTTGAGAGGAGAGCACTTTTAATATACTGTAGCTTGATACAGCAAAAATAATCAGCAAGGGCTGACTAACAGATACAGGCAATAAGAGAAATAGAATAAGTCTTGTAAAGAGTCTCACCTTTTGCTTTCAGACAAAAAGAAGGAAATTGGATACTGGCTGGCTCAGAAAACCCCCAACCAACAACCAAAGCTGACAACTAAATTTCATTTCACTGCAGGTTTTAAGGGGAGAAAGGGAGGGGATGGGAAATAGGGAAAGGAGGATATTCTTTCTAAATAAGCATTGTCTGTGGAAGTTCTGAGCATCATTTCTTTTTTTTTTCATGCAAGGACCACTACATAAATAAAAGTGACTTTTCTTCTCTGCCATTCAGATCGACTACAGAAGCAGCCCCTGTCTCCTGATTGCTGTTCCTGTATTTAGATGCAGAGGTAAATTGTTTCATTTTTTTAATGATATGAGAGGCATGCCTTGCAATATTAATTTCAGTTTTAATCTGAGATATTTGTATCCATTACAAGGAAGATATATTTGCATTTCATCTCCTCATGCTTTTCAATCAAATCAATCAAAATGTTAGGGCAACAGTATCAACTGACTCAATGGTTTATAAGGGCTTGCCTTTTAACTAGCTGTACACAGAAAAGATGCCTTTCAACCAGTAAGGAAGCCTGCACTGAATCTAGCTGTTATTTGATGGGTAGATCTGGACTGCAGTCCTTGTTCTGAGTCTTTCATACAGATCTACTTTACCTAGCCAAGCCTCAATACTGCTAATAGCCTGGAGGTCTGTAAGGCAGATTTTAAGAGACCATGCCAAGTTGCATACTGCTGCAGCTATAAAGCTATCATAGCCAAAACAGATAACTTGAAGATGTGTGGGTATGTCAGAGCAGTGATTTCAGTGCAGGCATGTCCTCAAATGTCCAACTTTTGCACACCTTTGATGGTATGAATATTGCTGCTAAATCAGGTTGTGGATCTGAACCTGCAGATATGTTTAGAGAATTACTTCTTTTATAGTAGATGCGAACTGCTCTGCTGGGTAACAAGCCAAGCAGTGACATATATATATGCACTGTATTTGACTGAGTAGCCTAAAATCTGAACTAACCAACACAGCTGAGAGGTGTTAAAACCGCAAAATCCTTCTTAGACAAGAATGCACTGAGACATATGCAATATATATTCTGAAAGGATTAATGACAAAAAAATATGGTCCTAATTGAAATGATGAACTATAGCACTCAACAAAAATGTGTCAGGATATCTGCACGTTTTTGTAAAAAATAGAAGATATATAACCATTTAAATTGGAATATTTTAAGAACACCAAGAGGAGGAACACAGGGGACAAAAAACTGACTCTAAGAAAATCAGTGGGAGCTTTGTCACCGATGTCAACAGACCAGGATTTCACCCGATAAGGGTGCTTTGCTCCTACATATCTGGTTGCTGCTATTCTTTGTAAGTCTAAGTAAGCTCACTACTGGTACTAATAGTGACATTTCAGTGTTCGCATATATGCAGCATGCATCATATTTATTACTCTCAAAACTTGGGGCTGTGGCAGAAAATCACTGTTCCTTATGCTCAGTTTACAGAGAAGGGAATCATTGTCTTTCATTCAGGGAACCAGACCCCTCTGGAGTCCCAGGACACAAAGCTCAAAAGCAGGTATGTGTGCCTATTAATCTGTGTGTACAAACAGGTTAAGAGTGAAATACCCTGTTTTTCTTTAATTTCATGTTATATCTCCATTTTTTTTTTTTCCAAGCAATTTTCCAGACTTCTTTCTTGCTCCCCTTTAATCTAATTTCTACCTTGTTTTCTCCCCACCAAACGCTAAGACTTTTTGTGATTACATAGAAAGAAAACATATTAATACAAACTAGGTAAGGACTAAAAATATTTACCCTGCATGTATGCAGTGTTTTCCAGTTTGAGTAGCAAAAAAATTGACTGAAAAAACCATATATGGAATAAGTTTTTTTGGAGACAGGTTATTTTTGCTATAGCATCAGAGTACAGCACAGTATACTATAGGCTGCCTATTCTGATAGCATGATTTATTCCTGCTCTTCTGGTGTCACTGACTCTATCCTCACCGTGGATGATTACAGTACAAAACCATTTAAGGCTACAAAACCCTGCTAAATCAGTACTATTCAGTCCAGCAGCTCAAGGGTGTAAAAAATACACTGTATTAACTGTTTTCTATTCTACTGTATATATTTAAATTGGACCTTGCGATGACCATTTATTACACTGCATGTTATGGGTTCCCAAAAATAAATGACTTTTTGACACAAACTTTCAGGCTTTCTAAATCCAGCTTCCACACTGCTTGAGGCTAGAAATTTCATCTAAATATTATTGAATTCCAGCACAACATTAGCATGCAGAGATATTTACAATAACACAGCCATTACAACTCAATCAAAAGCTGATTTCAGCCAGAATTATGCAGAATTAAATCTTGCAGGATTCAAATTATTAAAAATCAGAGACTCAATAAAGTGTGGTCTAGAAGTCCCATTTATCAAGGGAGCAGAAATGCCTCCACATTTACAGTGACTTTTTCATATATATTCTGCAAGAATTTGCATGCATTTTAAAAGATCTGAGTTTAATTCTTATGGAATTCAAGTAACCATACTATATTTATATGGCAATAGGAGCCAACTCAGAATCATTTCTTTATGTTTTCCTTTCTACATATCACATTTTAAATACGTTAAGGTTTTTTTCTGGTTCCCACTGGGTAGAAAAATGCAAAGCCAGAATACAAGAAATGTATGTATGTTTGGTTCCAATAAAAGCTGAATCAACATACTGTAAGAGGTAGTTAGAATGCATTCAAAGCAACAATTAAAATTAACATTGCTATGCAGATAATGTACTGAAAGTAATCTCTCACTTATTATAGTTGACCAGAGTGATTGTTTTCAAAATTCAGTATATTCATTTTGGCTTTTTTCCAAAGTCCAGTTCTCAAAAGTAAGGCACCTCTCAATGCATATACTCTATTTAGCCCTCTTCTCTTAACTCTTCCCACCCAAATCCTTCAAACAAAATATCCCATAATTAATTTTGGGATTTTTCTTTGACTTTTTAAAAATGTGTTTGAGGGAGTTCTGGCACCTGTCTCCCTACAAATCCTTTTTATCACTTGCTTCTCTCCAAACCATAGCACTAAGGTCCTAATCCATGCCTCCAATGATCACAGGTAAACCCAGAGTCTGGCTTGGCCTTTATAATATAAAAGGAAGAAGTAAAGGAATGGATTTTCAGCCAGTGACTTTGATACTCATTTTTCACCAACTGAACATTTAGTTACAGAATGGTAATACTGACCTAAAACCAGAAGTTATCAATTTCCTTGGTTTTACCCCTCCTCTAGAAATGATGTCAACTGCGTTTCTAAGTAGGATCCAATTGGTTTTGTATTAAATAGGTGTAATGAAATAATGTCATATACAGAAGCTAACTTCTCAGTCTGAAGACTTCTTTAATTTGAGATATTATTAAGAATTACCAATGTCATTAATGAAATACCCCAGTTGTAATTCCTGTTTCATGGCCCATTTTCACAGTATCCAAAATAGTCTAAATAACCAATAACTACATCATACACCTATGCCAAAAGAAAATGTCCTGTGCATCTCCACAATAGTAATTAACCTTGATCATAGAGAATTTTCCCAGGGAATGAAAGAATTGAGCTGTCTTCTTCCTCACCCAAGCTACAGAAGATGAAGCCAGCGGATATTAAAAGCTACTGGCTAAAGTAGCACCCAGAAGCCCTCTAGGCAGGACAAACTAATCATGGACCCACCTTCCTGGCGCTCTTGTATCTAATCCCCATCTTTTGTCCTGCAGCAGACATTGTGAACACACACAGCATCCCCAAGCCCCGTCTGTGTGAACCCAGACGTCAGTGCAACTACTGCAACTTACACTACATGAAGATCTGATCTCAGGCTTACTGCTCTCATGACTTGAGAGGGAGGATTTGGCTCCAATTTGCCATATTCTAACTTTAATTTCATTCTTATTTAAGATTAATTTCAAATTGACCAATAATTCTTTAAGTAAACAGCTCAAAATTAAAAGGAAATAAGCTCAGTCAGCAGTAATAACAATCCAACAGCTAAACCACCACTAAGAAAAGGTGTTAAAACACCATCTGTAGATATATTTAAAAAGGGATTATAGGACACACTGAAGATTAGACGATCTAACATCCCTTCTAGATGTAATCTCTATGATTCTATTGTTCACAAAGCACAACTGTATTAAAGGCAGTCATAAAGTCCAACAGTGAAGGCTTTCTCAGGCAAAATTGCCATTGACTGAACAGGAAACCATTATAAATTAGTCACCAATCATTTGATCTTTTACTTATGACACACAAACCCAAAACTACATATTCTTCACTCAGTTGTATTGCAACACCTTTTCCCCCCTTTTTTTAAAAATTAATAATACATTTTGGTGAACATATAATAACAAAAATCTTACTTAGTATAGGCCAGAATTTGACTTTGACTTAGGACACAGAACACCATTCAAGTTAATGGAAGCTACAGGGGCACATCTAAAGGCAGAATTTGCCCCTACGTTATAATATAAAGCTATATAGCAGAAAAGGGTGAAAAACTAAAATAAGGAATTAGGTAATTTAAAAGTAGAGGTTGCAATTTCTATCAGAATTTGAATGTCTACAATTGGAAGTATATTATGCTCTTTGACGTGTCCAAAGAAAAGTGATTAATTTCTACTCAGGGAACATATTTTAGTGTCACTTAAACTTTTATGCTATAACAAACTTCAGAAATGAGCCTTTCCTCAAAGAAGAGAGATTGTTTTTTTATATTGATTTTTTTTTTGTTATGTCCCAGAAGATCTCTGAATAAAATGGTAAAATTATTACATGGAAAGTATGTCTGCATATGGGTGCATGTGTGTACATGTCATGGAGAGGGAATTATTTTCTCAAGCAAACAAAAAAAGTGCTCTAAAATCTTTAAATCACATTTATGAAAGTAAATACTTTTAATAGACTTTACTATGGATGGGAAGAAATGTTCATTCACAAATGGTTAGATGAATTAAGACACATACTCAGATATAATTGCAAGTATACAAACAGATCTAATTCAGATATTCCCTTTGCAAGTACCAAGTTAACAACAATGCATCAAGAAATAATCTCTAATATTTTTTGCCCATTACATTTCTTTAACACAAAGGAAATTATCAAATGAAATCTTGAGATAGCATTTATTCATAAAGAGATGTACGTTTTATTGCACCGTCTTTCACACCCAGTGTTCCCCAAAGTGTTTTAGAATCCAATATCTGAGGCATATGTGGACACTGGAAATGAATATCACTGGAATTTAGCTTTGAAAATTATAGCTTGTTTTAGTGATAAAGGAAAAATGCTGCCAAGAGGAAAGGAGTTTCAACTTTCACTCTCAACATTAATGAGCAAGAAAGAATCTTGCTTTATTTAAGGCAGCCACAACGGATGGGGTGGATGGAGCATAGCTTAACGTCTGAAAGGCTGGAACCTTTTTAATTCTTCAATACATCTTGCAACACCATGCATTCCACACAGAGGATGAATGAAAACTGTATTAAACTACAAATGGGACCAGTCTTTTTTGAAGACTGAGGTGACAACTCTTCCATCCAGGCATAAACACACCAAACCCCCTATAAACTGAACATTTTTGAACTCATTTTGATGCTTTTACAGGCATTACTGAAACAACAGTCCTAAAGAGTACACTCTTTCTTAGGATTTATTTCTCATGCTCTCAAACAGTATGAGACTAGTAAAAACAGGGAGAAGCCAAGAATTTTTGTATTTGCACAGCACCTATCACAGAAGCTTTTGAAGTTATCTAATGCAAACTGGAGATATAATTCTCATTTAAATTAATGGGGAACAGCCATTACATTATCATCACAGTTTATGCTAGTCCATTTCAACTGAATTCCTTTCTTACAGTAAAACAATTTGTTCCATACAATTTAGAGCAAATAATTCACAACAAAAAAGATGAAAGTTATTAGAAAATGAATGAAAGATGAATGAAAATTCTTTTAAATAAATATATTAGCATCCAGTAAATTAAATAAGAATATTCTCTGCTAAAAATAGAATTGTTAGAAAAATTAATTTATTTCTTAATTATCAAATATCAAATATATTCTTTTCTACCCTACAGAAGCTCAAATAATTTTATTTTCTCTCTGTCAGGCTAGAAAGCCTAAGAATCAATTGTCAATATTCCTCTTGACTTTCACTACTTTTGAAGACTGTCAATTCAGCAAGCTTTGCTTACATCGAGTCTATTTTCGTGGGATTTAACCCAGGCCATTTCTAAATGTTACAAAAATTACTTTGTATGATATATTACTTATTTTAATCAAATACAATTTTTTCTAATTGTCACTGCTATGGCAAACTCGCAGGGGATGGTCTGACTTGTGTACATTTCTGACAGTGAAATCGGTAACAACAGCTGCTTTGTGCCAGCTAGCGCATGTACCGTACCTCTCAAGCCTTGTCATTCACATCTCCCCTAATTACCAAACATCTGCTTTCCATTTCCATTAACACTGCACTACCAGCTTGTCTAGTTTAATACCAATGACTCTTGACCTCCCCCAAGGAAGACACTTTCTGTCAAAATTCCCCCAAAAGAAACCAGCTCTGCACACTAAATTTGTATTAAAAAAAAAAAACAAACAACAAAAAAAACCACACCACAAAACACTTCCCAAAGGAAAAGCCTCCTGCAATCAGATAAATAAGATTAAAAGTAATTTTGAACAAAAGCAAACATCCCTTGCGATTTTGCTCTATGTCTCCAAGAAGCTTAATATCTTTAAGCCCAGGAATATGAATATTCAGGTGTAACATACAAAGGAATGGGTTCCATGAGAGGTTACAGTAACAGCCTATAGGTTAGGGTGACTGCATATCTGGCACATATAGAACTATTATCTGTAATGATATCTGTCTACTTAAATAGAGACCATAATGGAAGGTCCCAACAGCCTTTATTATTTTTTTAATTATAGGTTATTATAATGGTGTTAATGTTCACTGGTTAATCCAGGATCCTAAAATTCAAAAGAATTATGACTCTATAACTTATAGCGATTCTTTTTCTTTATTCCGGGTTGTGATCTCATAAAAATTTATTCCTATTTGGAAATCAGATGGTACTTAAAATATTTAATAGCTTCATTTTGTTTTCAAGTTACAGTACACTATAAAAGTACAAGAATAAAAAAGGTTAAAAATGGGGAAATGTCTTCTTTTAAAGTGACCATAGAATATAACCATTGCCCCCAAAATCACAGAGAAGTCTACATTTCCCTTAGCCTTGGTGACATTCTTACCCTGGACAATGATAAGCAAATTAAGACAATGTGTTTCTCAAATTGACATCTATGGGAAAAGGTGGGTTATATTGTAGAAATTCTCACAATAAATGTGAAGAAAATCAAGCTGAGTCTCTGCCATCTTTCACAATCACGATCTAACTCGTATTTCTTTTTCCACTCCAAAGTTTTCCATATAGTTACTTTATTAACAGTGAGGCAAGTAACCACAAAATCAGCAGGCATTTGTTTGTCTCTATAAACCAGTAACGCAATTCCTAAAAATGTTGGCAGTAGGTTCATTGCCTTTTACACTGCAGCTGGCTTCCACTAGGGGAATGGACACTCAGGAGGTATTTGTACCACCAAAACCCACAATTCTAGAACAGAGTCCTCCAATCTGTCAGATACTAAATGTTCAAGTTTAACTTTGTTAATGAATGGGAAAGACAAATTGTTGTCATCAGGGAAAGGGAAAACAAAAAGTAAAATCGTTAGCAAGTGATAATACAACATCTTGCTATTTTGTACCAGTAAGTATAAAAGGATTCATAGTACTTTGCTGCAGGAAATCTGCATTGGTATCAGCTTAGTGTCAGTGGATGCCACCATGGACAATGAAACAAAAGAATTAAAGAGAGGAGCATGGTTTGCAGGGGTTTCAATATATTTTGGTTG
Organism: Tringa tobata; assembly: GCA_033628505.1. Taxonomy (NCBI): domain Eukaryota; kingdom Metazoa; phylum Chordata; class Aves; order Charadriiformes; family Scolopacidae; genus Tringa; species Tringa tobata. The sequence continues at coordinate 7,159,471 of JAHREE010000118.1, forward strand.
TTTTTTTAATAAGAAAACAAGGTGGCAAGATGAAATGCTGGAAAAACGATGATAAAAACTGTGGGGTTTCAATGTATAGTATCTTCCTAATTGTCAACCTCCCTGAAGAACCTATCACAGAAAAACAGTTTAATGGAAGGAGAAAAAATGATCTTTTAATCTCAACAATAAAAGCATTCCAGCCTTTGTATCTGCTGACTTACAAAAAAGTGCTTTCTAACAACAAAAGATGGAGCAGTAATTACATAAATCTCTTCATTCTTGATGAAGACACAATGGAGTATAAGGAAATCAATAGTGTTTCTGCTGTAATTCTTGTTTTTATTATGAGCTGAAAGCAAACTTGTTAAAATTGGATTCTGCTTCTTGTGTGTGTATGCCTGTGTGTATGAAAAAAAATTAAGATCCAACAACACCAAAGCAAGAACATGCAGCTTTTAAAAGCTTTGAAATTCTTTTCCCCCTATAATACTTACAAGACTTATGACGGTGTGAAATCTTACATTAGGAAATGGGTATTATAAGAGCAATTTAGCATTTTACATATATCTTGAAAAATTGATAGCAACATAAAAAATACCATTTTAGTGGTTGTTCTGCAGACAGCCAAAATGCCTAAAGGTTACCAACAGAATTGAAATCCATGTATTAAGTAAACTAAATGCACCCTGAAGTCAAATGTTTCAACCTTATTTTCAATAAATTGGCTGTAATGATTTTATCCCACAACATACATTTATAATATATGCCGCTCAAGAATGAGTAATACTGTTGATTTTGCAAAGAAAAGGTGGAAATTATTGCATTTAAAAATAATTAATAGATGGGTCTGCATACCTTTGAATTAAATTAAAAGAAAAATATTTCTTTTTTGTGGAGATGATTGCATTCATATCCTGTTTGGTGTGAAAAGTAGATTCCAAAAAGCTTTTAACTAATTTGTTCAATTTGTTTCAAAGCCAACATGAATAGGCTTGGTGCAAATTCAGATTCATTAAAACTTAATTAATATGCATCATTATGCAAATGAGGTTGCAGTTAATGAGTTCTTAAAAGAAGCTTTCTTTAATTAGTTCAGTTTTAATGGCATCATCATTTATCTGACTTGTTTTTAAAGCCACATGACATACGAAAAGTGACCATCCTCTACAATGTTGCAGTTTTCTGTTTCCTAATTGTGTTTCATCTTAATTCTTTAATGCTGAAAACTTTGAAAAAGTTAAATGTTTTGATGTTCAGTTCTACTGAATGTTATTTCAATTAAAAATACACTGTTTTGTTTAGACTAGAGATATGTCTCTCTTCTTTTTAGTTATTTTTGTCTCCTATTATCTAGTCACTGTTTTTCAGTATACATACAGAAAAGGCAAGATATGCAAGTGTAGTAATTTTTAAACTCTGCGATGATTTAATCTATGTATTATTAGTGGAGTTCACCAGGTTATATCTATACTGAGAACACTTTACTAAAATATAAGAGTTCATTGAAAGTAGTACTTCAAGAAGAATCAGAGGATAAATGTTGGTGTGAAACTAAACAGGTTAAACAATTGCCTTGAGAATTGAAAAGACAAAAGTAATGTAGTTACACACTTCTGTCATTTCAAATCTGGCAGCTTCAGAAATATAGTAAGTTTTAAAACATCCTTAAATCTGCAAAATATTGTGCTACATAATTACAATTATGTTTTGACAAGATTTCTTCAGAATGTAAGATCTATGAGGGGAAAAATTACAACTCTTACAAAGGCGTCATTTGCAATACAGCAAAGAATGATTCTTAAGAGTATGAGACTAGGAGGATCTCTGCAACAAGCTCGTCTGACCACCTGCATATGCTGATCATATGCAGTCATGAGATTTCTGTGCTTGCTTGTTTGAACATCAAAAACTTTACAACCTAGGTTTAGGTAACAAAAAAATCTGCTTGCAGTGCCAGTAAACTCTTTGGAATAGGTTCTTGAAACACACACAATTCAGTGGAGTGCTGGCCTGCATCTACCAATTCAAATTACAAGTAACTGGAACATTTGAGGCTGATTCCAAAAAAATACACACCTATGGTTTGCATTTATTTACAACTTAGGTTCTGATAGGCAATCAGATTGGTCGTATCAATAATGATTACCAAGTAGGAATTCTGAATGCCCTTTATGATTTCTTTATTCATGTCTAAACTAGAATGAATCGATGTCAACACAAAGACTCCTAATGTTTCCAATGAGCTCCAGATCAGGCTGTTGGCATGTCACATGTTAAGGGAAAAGGGGGTTCTACACAGGTACTCTTTTTTGTTTAAATCTGTAGAACTGTTTGCATGAGCAAAGACTGTTTACCTCACTACATACTTCAAGGATCAGGCGCGCAACAGATAATTCTTTCCATCATCATTAGTTACTGACTGCTGATTTATAGTGGTACCTGTGAGAAGATAGTTACTTTTGTAATACCCTGTCAGTGGTGGTCCTTTTTCCAGGCTGCTACTCATTCAAAAGCAGATCCCTACAGAAGCTGAAGAGATGGAACAACAGGCAATTGATACCTGGGTCATTTGGGTGTAATGTGCAAGGATGAACCTAGTGAGATTGTATCATGCAGAGGAGGCCATCTGGGAAAAGGCACAAAGGGGATTGTGAAACTTTGGTAAAAGATACAGTAAAGGAATGGAGAGAATATAAGATCTGGCCAGTGAGGAAGAGTTCACATATAGAGGCAAATAAAACACTAACAGTACAGGGGGTACCTGAATATCATTAGCAAGCACTTGCAAAAAGTTTGGAATTAAAGTAGGTTAAGTGACAAAAAGGAACTGAGAACCTGTTACAACACACGGGACAGAAAATTCAGTCTTCTGATGTTTTACCAGGTTTTCCAAATACAGCCAAAGGAAAACAGTACATCAGCTCCAGCTTTCCATCACATCTGGACTTCGCTTGGAGAGCGGCAGTTATATTTTGGCTGTAATTCTCGGACAGCTGCACAGACCCATCAGAAGATTTCAACACAGATCTACTCTGTCTTGCATGAGAAGTCTACTATGACCTTTTCTCTATCATCCATGCTTCATCTATATCTACCTTCACACTGGTCAAGTGCTGAAACTAACCAGGAAATGCTCCACAGGTTACCTTCAGACATTTTAAAGCCAAAAAAACCCTAGCCAAACACTTTGAGAGATAAACTGATACAGAATATGATTTATAGATGTCTAGTTTCCCGGACAGGAAGGTTCAGCTACTCAAATGGTGGTTCACTCCACATCCATGAGTGCTTTGCATGAAAGTAGATAATGAAATGTGTGCAGACATGAGAGGATACAGAGTGTTGTGTCTTGCCTCCTGTAACCTCTTGTATTTCAGAAGAAAGCAGGGGTTAAAAGCTGTGAACTTTGTCACCTGGAAGAACAGAGGGTTCAACGAGCAAGATTGGTGGACAAAATCCAAGAATTTCCAAGTAACAACTACTACACAGATCATCTATATAGTCCCACTATTGTAAACTTTTCTGTCTGTGCCTTTTTAATAATCAATCGCCTAACACTGATATTAAATAGCCAACATTTTGACAGGGCAAATTCCCCTTCTCTCTTTATTTATTTTCTCATATAAATATTACAACTAATTAACATCATTTCTATAAGAGGAACAGAGTTCCTCCGCCCACAAATTGTTCTATCATTTGAAGCTTGGGTCAAATATCTAAAATGTCACGCTATCATCATTAAATTGATGTTTTAATCCTCCTTAATACATGACAGAAATGAGCTGTCAATTACAAGAGGAATATTGACATTTTATTCCTGACATAATTTTCAATGGAAGGAATAAAACACCAATTAAACAACAATTATACACCAAGGTATGACATGTTATATATTTGACATACAGTATAATAATAATAAAAAAAAATATCATTTCTCACTAATAGAATGGAGAACAGGAGTTTATTAAGAACATCAATTACCTCTTGTCTTGATTCTTTATCTTTGTACACCTTAATGCTCCAGTGGGAGCTATGGCCCAAAAACACACCACCAGCCTTTTGAGTTAGGAATAGAGGAAAAATACTCGGGAAACATTAGAGGAGGCAGTGACTGACTTCTGAACTTGGCTCCAGAGAGTTCCAAGAAGGATGGAAGTTTTTCTGCCCAGAGAGAGACCGAAGGAAAAAAAATATATATATAGCAGATATTAAAATAAGATGACTAATTTTGGGGAAGTTACTTCCATTTGCCAGTGCTTCCTCTTTGATCAGGACTTCTTTTAACTTTCAGCACACCTCAATCTGTGTTCGCATGTTCAGGAAATGCTTCCTTAGATGCAAGGAAAATGCTGTACCAGCAAATCACATAATTCCAGGGGATTCATGTATGCTGGATTCCCACTAGAGCACTGAGAAAGGAATCTGCCATTAGTACCAGCTGTGTATATACCACACAATGGGTCTCTGGTGATTGCATGGAAAAGGAAAGTATTGGCCGAACTCAGTTGTATCTTTCATTTTAGAGACAGCAAATGGGTATAACGTATCAGGTCCCTCACAACTTCCAATGCCAGCTCTTTGTGAGAAAGCTTCCTTGTACTAGGCTTAAGTGAAACCCATCTTCTTGGCAGAGTGACTGGAGAACGCAAAAAAAATAATAATTAAAAAAAAAAAAAATTCTATCTAGGGTAGCTAGAATTAATCTGAACAAGAATCAGTCTCTCGACTGTCATTAGTGTCTTTCAAGGACAGTTAAGAAAGCTTAATTCTGATTTTATGCTCATGTAAAGAAGAAATAACTCTAGTGGAAACTTGCATGAAAGCATACAGGATGAGTTACCATGGTTCCAAAGTTTACCATCCACCAGCCGAGTTCTGGTAACCCATCAAATGTGTACTCCAATCTATCCCAACTGCAAAAGAAAACTTTTTTTTTTTTTTTTTAATATGCTACTCTGTAGGCAATCAATAACTCATTAACTGCAGTATCTCCTTAACTCCTTTAAACATAATGACATGCATTCCCTCTCCATTTTTTGTTTTGTACTCTTCAGTAAATCAGACCTCTTCATCTACATTAAAGGAAGAAGTAGATGTTGTCACTTGATCTGATCTTACCCTCGTTTTCCTCTGGTGAAACTGACACATTTAGCAAACATCCTGAGATACCGCCTCCATTACAAATGTCTACAATCCTTTTGCCATTGAAATGGCTGTCTCTCAGATTCAAAATAGTGACACCCTTTCTTAGCCTAGATGCTCTCAGGTGATTCTTCTTAGCAAATACCTTTCCTTTTCTTGCCCCGAGGCATCCTATATGTAGGCCCTATTTCTCTCACAACTGACCTAGCAGGCTCAAGCAAACCTTGCAAGACCAAGCAAAAATACATTTTTATTTATGAAGCACCCAAGAAAACTTTGTTTATCTAGTTGTAAAACACTGTAAGGGGTAAGCAGTAAATAGGAAAGAGAACATAAAACTGATGAGCGCTTACCCTCTATTCCCTACTGATGCTTCTACTTAGCCCTGCTTAGCATTTCAATCTATATAAAGTCAATGGGCCATATAACCTTCTTCTATATACACTAACCAATTAACATTATTCTTTAATAGGAAGAAGTTTAGGGAATTCTTTTTTCCAGTTTGATTCAAAGTAACATTGTTAGAAAACAACAATGGTGATGAGTGCAAGAAGATGCATTTGTTCTGTGAACACATCTGATATCTAAACTACCAAAAATATGCATTTATTTTCAATAACAGAGCCATTTAAAGAATAGTTTCTTAACATTAAATAAATGGTGAAGATTCCTATTAAAACAATTACAGTAAAATATGTGGTCCTCAAAGAGTCACAAAATAACACAAAATAAAACAGAAATGAACTAATGCCAACAAGGATGAATCACCTCCTGACTAAGGGGATGGGAGAGGGGGAAGTGGGGTTGCCTGAAGGTAATCTAAGAATAATTAGCTTGGTAAAAATCACACCCCTGGAAGGAGACCTTACATGCCGATGTCAGACTGCCTTTGAACAAAGAACTAGCCAGTAATCAGAGCACATGCAGAAGGGCATGAGTTATACAATAGAAAGATGATCAGTGAACAGGTTTTGTGCAAATTTTTCTTTGCTGTAAACTGCATAAAAACCTATACCCTCCCCAAAGAGGAGTCCTAGCTTTGCAAATTATCGCCTGGCACCCCTTTCTGTACAGAACCCCATTAAAGGTTAGACGGTGGATCTCAACTCTGTGTGTTCATTGGGTCCTGCGCATCAGGCACAAACCTAAACCCTGACTGTGGGACAACAAATATTAAACTTACAGGATTACTTAGGTAACCATCAATTTAAAGATTTGCAAAAGATACATCAAGGTATAGTAAAGTAAAAGTGATTCAGTCAGGCTAAAATAAAAAATTACTTGTCTGGTTTTTTGTATGTGTAATGAAAATAAATTTTTCAAGTCCATTTTTGTTCAGAACTTGATAACTCACTTCACTTGCAGCTGTTTAAGCCCAAAAATAATGTCTGTTTGCTTGCAAATCCTTCAAAGGAAATAGATTGGATAGTTCTGGTGGTGAAGTTGGGTTTTGAGTTTTGGAGTGGGTTGGTGTTTTTTTTCCTGCTCCCAAGTATCTAATGTTGGATTACTTTGAGGGAAATTTATCTTGTTGAAGCCCAGATTCAACAATTTTAGTTGGTACAATCTTTTCAATATTCTTTTTAACTTACTGTTGCAACATGATAGTACGATGATTTGAACATGTCTTTAATATCACCCAAAACCAGGACTCGATTTACATGATCTTTGTTCATTCCAATATCACTTATTTAATTATGCTTTTTTAGACTTTCTTGTGGAGCCTGTCAGCTACACCATCCTAAAGAAGGACAGTGCCTCAACAGTGAGAAAATAGCCAAGTGTCTTGCAGATCTCAAGCCACACCATCTGTTTATTCAGTATTTCTGGAACCTCATTCTTATTTCATACCAGAGAGATGCTTGCCTGCACCTGCCCTTCAGAAGCAAATACATATGCTTCTCAAGATTCTTCCCCGGGGTTCTTCCCACCTGTCTTTACTTTTAAAACAGTAAATGGCAAATACAGCAATATAAAGTAGGTGAGATTTTTCTTCATCTGGGAAGGATGGCATGTAAAAAAGTGCTCTGGCCATCTTCTCATTGGCTACCTGTGTACAACACGGGCAGCCACACCAATAATTTCGACATGGATTGGGAGAGATTACAATGATAATTTAGGCTTGGTGAGAGTTGATAGACTGATAATGCAGGAAACTGATTAATCGATTTAATAACACAGCAGAGTAGCTCAGTATTATTAATTCCGACTGCTAAATCAGGAATAGGCAGATGAGACATTTTTTGAACAGTTAATAAAGAGGAGAGCCCAGGACCAAATGGCAACAAGGATATAATTCATTGGATTAGCAATGCTTCAGGACACAAGCTGTCCAACATTTCCTTGGAACACAGCACCATAGACTCTGGATTTAGATGGAGGTGGTAACTAAGGAGAAAGCTATTTCAGATTCAATTCTGATTAGTTCAATCTGATTGAAAAGCTGAATGTGCAAAGTAATTTGAAAGTTACTGTGAAAAGACTGTCACTTGAAAAACAAGGGAAAACCAGAAAGTATTAGTAGAAGCAAGGAATTCACAAAAGAAGAATCCAGAAAACTTGGAGAATTAGCGGATAAAATCCAATGGGAATATGATCTAAATAAATTACTATGGAAAAGGAAACAACTGACTAAAAGGCTCTTAATTCAATACGTGGGATACTGTGTCTAAGGAGGTTTTTCCAAGTCCAGCAATATTCAAAATTTTCATTAACAGCTTGGATGATACAATAAAGAATAAATTTATAAAATCTGGGAGGAATGGCAAGAAGGAGCTTAGACTTCAAAACAACCTCAGTAAATTAGAAGAACGGTCTGAGAACAGAAAGAGAAGAGTGTGAACTGTTTCATACAGGGATAAAAAAATAACATGCAGAAATCTACAGTTAGTAATAATTGGCTGTGTTAGTACTACATGCAGTGTTTAGGGGGTTACTGTAGATCTCAGACTGAGAATGAACCAATGCTGGTACTGCAAGAAATGTCAATGTCATCCTGCAATTATTAACAGAAGTATCTCAACAGGATGTGAGAGTTTTCTCCTCAACTAAGAATGGAGTATCCTCAGCATAAATTGTATGCATTTGGAGCACTCTAGTTAACCAAGACATAGACCAAATCTGCAGGACTGTCAAAACCAGCAAGAATTTTAGAAACCATCTACTATAAATAAAATTTAAGGGAGTGCATACGTTTAGAACAGAGAAAAATGAAAAAGGAGCATGACAAAAGTCTTCTCATATATATACGTAAAAAAATATTATAAAGAGAGTGAGAAAGGCAGCTTTGAGCCCACTGAGGACAAAAGCAACCTGTTAATTTGCAGAAAAAAGGATTTTTTAGATATTAAAAGTCTTTCTATGTTTAATCGAGAAATGAAGCAAGTTTACTAGGCAAAGCACTATCTTGAAGGTTAGTTAAACAACTATCAAGGATGATTATAGATACACATTTTAAAAGGAGAAATTAACAGACCATGTTAACTAAAACAGTAATTTTGAGTTGCCCAAAATGCAAGCTTCCCCATGTATCTCCTGTAAATATTTTTTTCTTCAAAAATAGATTTGTTTGGGTTTTTGTTTCTCCTCTTTTTTTTGACCCATTTGAAGGTTATTCTATAATCTGATCATTTTAATGGTTTAGAAGTCTGTTCTCCATTCCACTTTAAAATTCCCTATTTGCCCTTTTGCCAATGTTCTACCTAGTTACTTAATTTCCTTTTACATTTTTGAATATTTCACTCTAGATGCAAAATATAGATGAAGCATGATTGTATTAGAACCTTTAACAATCAGTGAGAAAAAAATTTAAATTCAGAAAACTAATCCACAGAATTTAAACAATTAAGAGTTTCAGATAAAACCCTAAAATGGATCTAAGTTTTGTGATTTTTGACTAGCAAACTACTGAGTGTCAGTTTTGAAACTCCAGATGGTTTCTGAGCTCTCTCCTTATTTATGATTTCTGTCAGAGCCACCTCAATCACTGTTGTTCACTACTGACCTGCATTTCAGTTTTTTCTTTATAATTTTTTGTTCCTTTTCATATGGACAAGAGACTGTTTGCGGCTAATTATTCAATTTCTCTGGTAGCTAAAGTTACATGTCAGTAGTCTACTGAAAAAAAGACAAGTCTGTTTCACTTTCCTTCACGTGTTCTTAATGGACACTATCAGCATACCTAATGATAAGAAAACTCCACAGTCATACTCAAAGTAAAATCTTCCTTTTTTTTTTTTCCACATAATTTCCTCTTTTACTAATGTTCCAGTACAGGACCTTGGGAATATCCCTTAACTTTTCTGAGATGTTTCCAGATGAGATTGTTGGCCCAGTCAATTAAGATTGTAAACTTACAATGAGTAAGCAAAGAATGACTTCAACGTATAGACCTAATTAACATCTAGCATAATGAGGCTTTAGTTTTGGTTAAGGTCTTCACCCACAACTGCACTGTAAATAGTAATGTTTATTGATAGTTATTACAAACTTGCCATCACCTTGTCTGATAAATAATGGGCAACCTGATAACGTGGGAGGGTCAAACAGTTTTGTTGTAGACATTTTTGATTTATTTTTAGGCCTAATGAGGTGATATTTCAATTAATAATGTTTGGTTAATATTAAGTGTTCACCATTTATATTACACAGTGTAAAGATTTGAAAACAGTCCAACTAAAATACAATTTCTCTGAACACAGACCACTGCATGAAGTAAAAAATTGCAAATAATTTGGACTAGGACATAGAAGGTAACTACCACACAGCCATCTATGTGGGAGAATGGGAAGTCTCTTCTTTCCATTATAAGTCCACAGTTTCAAATTTCTCATTATAACACAAAACCAAAAGGAAGATCAATGGAATTCAATAAAAACAATTTTTAAACTGATAACTGCAACTCCATGCCAGAAAAAAACCCCAACACTTTCCTCTGAAAACAGGAGTTTGGCAGGATTAAAATAAGTTAATTATAAACGTACATGGATAGAAATATACCTAATATCAGATAAAATATTCAGTACCCAATTAAAACAATCAGTATACTTCATCAGATTGCTGGATATGAATCAACTGGAAGGCCTTGTCTAAAGTGTAATGTTAGTATGCCTCAGTTAACGTGAGCCAATTAGCAGATTATACATGTTGGCAGAAACGAGCACATGACTAGTTTAGCATGTCTTGAAGGCAAAGTTCAACTTAGGCTCTAAACACAAAATTTATGTTACTGTCTAGAAAAGGCCTAACTAATTTTGGATTACACTGCAGTCCTGGAGTTATAAGGAACCTCCACTGATGCAGTTGCTGCCAGTTAGAGATAGGATATTGGACCAGAGAGATTTAGAAATACTCAGCCTGGCATCCTGGGTAACAAATTTACAAGAGAGCTGAAGTTCAGGATTTGAGCCAGTCCCATCCAGCATGACCAATTTTTTCCAGGAGAACTATCTGTGAGTGCTCAGTCATGAACAGCAAATCACTCACTCTCTGTTACCAGCCAAGTTTGGGACGTTCCTCTGAACCTTTGCAGTTCTTCTTCAAAAACATTTCTATTTCCTAAGGTGTGTGAGTTTTGGGGGCCAGCACTTAATGGATTAATTTTCTACCTGAATCACATAGAAATACAGAGTGTAAGAATCACTTTATTCAGCAGTAACCATGAGTTAAGCCACGTGGTACTTGCACAGTAAAAGTACGTGTTTTCATTTGCAAGCTTTTTCTGTGAATAAGATTTTTTTTTTAAAAAAAAAGAGCGTACATGAGTAAAAAGGTTCATTTAGAAGGCTGTCATGGAGACAACATTTTAAAATAACCACCGCTACATCAAACGATAATCATCAAACCAAATAAACTAAATGCCAAAATACTCTGAAACCTAAAAATAAGAGCCAGGTCTAAATTACTCTGATTTCTAAGGCTTTACAACATTTCAAAAGGTAAGTCATGTTCTGAGTGTATACTCTTTGTTTTTCATTCTTGAAGAGCAGTGAAGTGGTTTGTGAATCAGGCTTTTAAGACATTTGGCTGTAGCAAAATTGTAATAAAAAATGCATAATATGTACTTAACAAGGAAAGTAACACCTCTGCCATAAATTGGTTCTTTGAAATATTTAAATTAAAAAGTCTAAAGCATACTATGCTTGCATAAAACAGAATTAAACAGTGTGTAACTTAGATACGTGGGTTTCCTCACAGGGATAAATTTAAAATTGGGATTGCTCAAGGAAATAAAACTTTTTTCAAGACAATATCAACATTGTTAGTGGGATTTTCTCCAATTCAGGTTTTCTTTTGTCATTCTTGAAGATCTTCCTTTCCATTGTAATTCATGGAAATTATCATTAACAATGGAAAAAAAATTATTCCTTTACTTACATTCCCTTTTGAATAGTGGAGGAATTTCACTTAAAAAATAAAATAAAAAAGCCTCCTTTAATGAACAGCAAACTCTATCTCTGTGGCTTAATGCCTTGTTCTATTCTCCAAACACAAAACCTTAAAATCCTTATACTCAGTTCCCACTCAGGCATAATTCCCACTCAAGTAAACTGGCATTTTGCCTGAATAAAATGAGTAACACGATAGGATTTCAGCCACGAGACTGTATCAGTTTAGTGCAATATTTCCCCACAGACCACAAGCAAAACTATGCTCTGGATGACAGAAGAAGGCTGCCCAACACATATGCAGCTACTGGAATTCTGCCAGTCGGGCAATATTCATTGTATTTCTTCAGAATGCAGCAAGAAACATATTGTGAGAGGCAATCAAAGCAGAAACCCAGGGCAGAGTCAGTTCTGCAAGCAAGGGCATACGTCTTCCTAAGTTCCATTTGAATATATTTGGGGAAGACGTTACATTTAAAGCAAGATGCAGAAAACAGATATATCCCAAGTTCATGAGACTGCGTCTAACTTCCAGCCACCAACTAATTCCAACACTGAAACATGTTTCTTCTCGACAAAGAGAAAACAAAAAATTATAGAATAGAATCATAGAATCATCTTGGTTGGAAGACCTATAAGATCATCAGTTCCAACCATCAGCCTAATACTGCCAAAACCACCACTAAACCATGACCCTAAGCACCACGTCTACCTGTCTTTTAAATACATCCAAGGATGGCGATTCCACCACTTCCCTGGGCAGCCTGTTCCAATGTTTGATAACCCTTTCAGTGAAGAAATTTTTCCTAATGTCAAATCTAAACTTCCCTTTGTGCAACTTGAGGCCATTTACTCTTGTCCGATAACATGTTATTTGGGAGAAGAAACTGACTCCCACTTCGTTACAACCTCCTCTCAGGTAGTTGTAGAGAGCAATATGGTCTCCCCTCAGCCTCCTTTTCTCCCCACTAAAAAATCCCAGCTCCCTTGGTCACTCCTCATAAGACCTGTTCTCCAGACCCCTCACCAGCCTCATTGAGATTCTGGAGTGAGTCCAGAAAAAGGCAATGGCTTTTTTGTAGTGAGGGGCCCGAAGCTGAACACAGTACTCAAGGTGGGGCCTCAGCAGTGTTCTTTTACGATTTCTCTGTCTCGCCTGAAGTTCAAATGGACTATGAATCAGGATCTAGTAATATATAATACATACAAAATACATATAATACATATATAGAACATTAATGCAAATTCAGAATGCCCAGAATACACTATTCCAAAGTGGAAAAGGATGAAGCAAAGTAAAAATAGCTGAAAGTAAGTACATTTCCTCCCATCTGCACGTATGTGCCTCTCTTCTATCTTAAGGAGTTTGTCTGTTCCATTCAGTGACTTTTATGTAGAACCCCTGCATGCTTTGTTTTGAATTCTTCTGTATTTGTCTCAGTTTAGCCTCTTGGAACCTGTGATTATTAGTACATTACCAAGGAAAGTCCTGATCTAAAATGAGAACCACCTCTATGGGCTATAAATACAACACAATTAACTTCAAGCCTGAATTTACTACAAAATGCACCAACCCTCTCATTGCATATTGGCTAACACTTCAGAGGAAAGCATGTGTATCAGTAAATATATATTTATTATTGCATTCATTCTGCTTATCATGTTTATATATCACATACACAAACAGAATTATTAATAGCCTTCTCTCTTCATTCTCATCATTTTCAGTGGATAATAAAAACTCTCTATTTATCCTCTACATCTTATCTTGTTCAAAGTCACTTCAGCGTGTGTATGACTCTCAGAATCTCTTGGAAAAAGGGCAATATTTATTAACTATCCAATTAAATGTATGTATTATATAGTTTCTGTTAGTGACATGGTACTAAAGAGTCTGTCAGCATTTCCCTTACAAACCCTGCTTTCAGATGTTTATAATGACACTGTAAAATTTGCCTCTTCCACTACAACGTACCAACTTAAGGAGAAATGTTCTATAAAGATCTACTTTCAGCTGTCCAACACATATTACTTAATTGTGGAACAAAATTTTTCATTAACACACTATGACATTCATAATATATCAGACTTTCTTTCCTCTGATTTTTAGTTAAAATGAGATGGCCATAACCATATGTAGGTTAACACTTCAGCCACCTGCTCAGAACCTCTGAACATCAGCTTCTGTGAGGATTCTCATGGAAGCTGTGTGACACAAACAAAAAAATCTGTATTTAACAACCAAAACAATACAGCTCAAAGTACGCAGAACTGTTCCTTTTCCTAAACAGCTCTTTAAAAGAGTCTGCAGATCAAAAGCACTATGTTTAAATAGTACAACTTATATGATCACTTTTGTCTCTCAGCTAAGCTGTTCATTTTTACCTGTCGGCACTGCAAATGTATGTAGTCATTACTGTTCCGCCTTGGCTTAGTCTCTCTTACTACCACATCCATCAGCCGAATTAAAAAGATAAGTAAGCTGCCTATGTAACAAGTGAAAAGAAAGTCTGAATTGTGGTACCGGTCATTGGTTTCAGGAGCATCCATAGTTGGGAATATGTCTGCCACAATTGTAACATCAGTTGTTCCATATTATCCAGGCACAAATGTAGATCTAACTTCTAATTCTTACTCTTTTATACATGCAGCTAATAGTCTAAGGTAAGAAATTAAATGTGGTGGTTGTAAACTGCACTGTATATGAATAAAAGGGCTCAGCCATACTTAGGGACCTGCACCTTTACACTAGATTTTTACATTGCATATAAAAACTTTCTGAAATGGAATATAATATAATCCATATAATCACAGAAAAAAATACTTCCTACATGTATCCCTAGTAACACAGCAATCACCAAAGCTCTTAAAAATGCCCAAGTTACACTATTTTTCCTAGCTTAATTTTGTCTGAAGCCCACACATTTAAACTGAATTCATTTCCTTTTAAAATTTGACCCATTTGTCTTTTGCTCCTCCCTTCACATTAGGCCAAAAATGGGGCTATGCAGCTGCAAGCTCCCAGCAAAAGATCCAAGTAGGTGGTCTGTGGTGTATCTATACTGGCCTGCAGAGGCACATGTTCTTTCCAAATGTATCAAACTTAAATTGATTCTCATTCCTCAAAAAACCTGGTCCCAGAAAATCTAGCCTGACCTTCGAGACAAGATATTGAGCAGTTCCTGGTTAGGAAGACTTCCTTTGATTTTGATTGGCAGCCCCAACTAAGAGAGCTCATGGTGCACTGGAGCAGGGCAGTTTACAACTAAAACCAAACACATGTGTGTGAGATGCAGTTTGGTTGCAGAACATGATCCAAGAACGGGTTTTGCTGGAGATCTGAGAAGAATCACAATTTTACCACAATGTGTTTCACCTTTAACTACCTGTTCCCTGCCTCTGTCTATGCTTTCTTTTCTTTTTGTCAAGAAGAGAAATTTCCTAAGAGGAAAATACCTCCCTCAGGGTGGCCTATGTCATAAATATCTCTCAGAATGTGAGTATAACTACATTTGCATATATAAAGAGATGCTGGCCTTAAAAAAACAGAGCAGAACAACCTCAAAATTTAAGAGTGCTTCAGCACAGCTGCCCTTTTGTCTCATCTCTTCTAATTATTTTTTTTTTTCCATTCTGCTAAAGTGGTACACAAACACTCTGCTGAGCCAGCACAGAGATTGAGGAAAATCAGAGGCCAGAAGCAACCTGGATAACTTGAAGTGTGTTGCTTCTGTACCATAGTCTAACCTAGATCACCTTAGAGGCACCACGTTAGCAGCTTGAGGCTGTACTATAATCTGCTAAACTGTCATCGCACTGCATACTCCAACGTTTCTCTCACTGGGCTCTTTCTGTCCTTGGTACCATCTGGCTTGCAAAGGCATCCTCAGAAGTCCCCATTCTATAATGACTCTTGTGGAAAGACCTTCTTCCCAACGAAATGGCAATTTTAGGAACTCATAAGATCATTCTAGAGCAACCTCAGAATTTCACCTTAAACTATTAGCATCAGCTTTCAGACTTTGGTGATATTTTTGTTTAACCCACAGTGGCTTGAATCAAACCATTAACTTTTGCACCTCATCTTATTTTAAAACAGACCTAATTCCCCTCACTCAGAGGGAAAGGAAGTTTAGAAATGTGAACTCTGCCTTTTCAAAAAGCAGAAGGCAAATAAAAAAGAAATACATGTGAAATTCTTTTTAAGTCTCATAAATTTTGTGTCAAACTCCTGATTTTTGCCAATGCTTGGACTTGGCAATACTATCTAGCCTAGTAATTTTACAGTTATGGCTGCATCACAGTGCAGCTGAGATAAGGAGAGATTAGCATGCCCTCAGATTTGCCAGCGTAACTGCACGTGTAGCTGCCTTCTAATTCCTTTCCTGTCAAAATGATAGGAAGTAGGGCTTTTCAAACACAGCTGATTTTGACTAATGTAGGTTAGGGAGGAATACGCAAAAAAATTTATGCACTGGACTGAAGCAGCGGTAACTTTTGTTGTGGGAGCTATGGCAAACAGATGGAGGAAAGGCAGAGGTGGTAATCTCTTTGGCCAGCTCAGCCATTTTCACAACAAGATGCTAAAGACCACCTTCATTTAAGACAAGGAACACTAGGAGAATAGAAAGAATGACCTGAATATCAGGCCAGGTAGCTATGTCATAGACAACTTCTTACATAACAAATTTTGTCATAACTTGAGACAAGAATTTAAAAAATTTATGTAGTTATTTTTACTTTTAATTATTAATGTTATATTACAGCATCAGAAACTACTGTTGCAGTTACAGACAAACAGCTTTAAAAGTATTTTTATGCTTTCAGCTGTCACAAACAACGCAAAGATTGTTCTAGAAGGTATGCCCACTCAAATTTTTTTTCCAGACACTAAGCATAGTTAATATTAATTCAACATTAAAGATAGATTTCAAAATGGGATTCTCTGTTGTGACTTTAAAAGGAATTTGTAAACACATATGTCTGCAAAACTGATCTTATAAATGTAAATCACAAGCAAAAATTTTCACCCAAATTTTCAAACTATTTTCATCCAAATTTTCTACAAGAATAGATGCACACATCACCTGGCAGCAAGAACAAGCATAGCTCAGAGTCATCTATAAATCTGTTTTTTTTCAATATACCTGGCTTTTCCAACATCTTTATTATTGCGTGATTTCAAGCTCTGATTTCAAGAACAAAACCAATGGTCCAGAAAAAGCTTTTGTTGTTTATAGAATTTTGCACAGGCATGACCATGGTCAGAATCCCAGTTTTCTGTAATAGATATAAACATTGTCCTTTTGGAGCTTAAAGACAAGGAGACAGGGAGGAAAATAAAACCAGAAAACAGTAATTCCATATTAAAAATTCAATAAAAAATACTGCTGCAAAACACTATAACTGTAGATGTAGTCAGAGTAAATTGATTTACTGTATTAACTTCCTTACTAATGAGAGATATTTTCATCATGAATTTTTATACAGACCAGAAGCAGGCTGGCCTGCAGCTGCTTGCCCAGCCCTCTGGAAAACACGTTTTCCATGGAATCTGCACCTTGAACCACTTTATTCCAAAAAAAATCCAAAGGATTTGTTATATCAGGGTTTTTAAAACAGTTTTTGCCAAAAGTGTTAATGTGTCATTAAAGCTGCCAAGCTGTACATAGAATACAGAGACTCTTGCTGGAGTTTATAGAATCTGACATAAGAATGTTAAAGAAAACAGAGCACATATATGGAGAATGACAGCTGATTATTTATTTTTACATATTTTAAAAAGTATCAATAAATCCATCTGAAACTTCATGGGCTTGAGATATTGTAAGAGCAGCAAACCACGAACTATAATTTAGTTTCATTTGCCTTCTACACAGTTTCCTCCCAGGCCTCAAAGAAATTTAAACAGAACATATGCCCAAAACTAACTTTTAATAATCAACCAAATTTCAGCCTTCTGGAAGGCCTAAAAAGGTGTTATCAATAGAAAATTATAAAGTAATATTCACCTCACCAATCACCTAGAACTATTTAAACCTCATTTCTAGCTTAATTCAGCAGTATAATTTAAAGATTAATATGTTTGATCCACCCCAGAACTTATGCTCCTGCAGTTTGCTGCTGAGGATGCAAATGCTGCCTCGATCCACAGCCTGTGACATTCATAAAGTTCAGAGATCAACTAAACACACAATTAGAGGTGAGGCTGGTGATTTAAGGTAAGATATCATACAAATCTAGTATTGGAATCTTGCCAAAATTTAGTCATTTGTGTTGAAATATCCTTTGTTGCCATCTGCTTTACAAAGCGAATTATTTGGGAGAGGGGCTTTCTTTGGTAAACGCCGCATCTTCTGGTATCACAGTGGAAATTCTTCTACATTTGACTAAGCCGTTAATACAACTACATTTTGTACATGCTCAGGAAGGATGTCTTCAGAGTCCAGCAGCTCCCTAAATATTTTGGTCAGAGAACCTCTACAGACTATTTCAACCCTGGGGTCAAGCTTGTCTTTACAAGTAACTGCAAGAAACAATTATGAGCACAAAGGATACTGATAGAGACTTGCATCTCCCTTTTTCTTCCTCTGGCCAGATCCCTGGAATCCAGGCCAATTACGTCTAAGGACTGGATAAAAATGTGTCCAAGGTCAGGACCACTGGTGCAAAGGAAGGGAGAAGGCTGCTGCACAGACCAGCCCTCCCCTACAGTGCTCTCACCTCCAGCAGCAGCAAGCATGACTGTCCCGAGTTCTCCTCTCAGCAATACCTCTTACTGTTACTCCTCCCGACAAAAGAAAAAGCCCAGCTGGGACTGTAGTTCCTTATCCCTTTAAATTTTGCCTACAGAATTGAAAAGCTTTGAAGTGGCTCTGAACACAAAGCTGGCTCCGGGTCTCTCCCTCCTGTGTTCTCAATGGACTGTATGCCTTGCAGCCTGCAGGACAATTCAAATACAGTCGATTCAAATACAGATTGAACAAATGCTAAACCTACTGGAAGAGCAAGAGAGAGTCTATGAAATAACCCGGCATTAGATAAAAATTGAGACTGGAGGCTGCTAGGGAGGGAGAAGAACACAAGGAATAAGTTCAAAGTAAATAAAGCCTAGGGTCTTTCTCTGAGACATTTTGAAGCCATTCCTCACCTCCTAGTAAAAACTTGTACTTGGAATGCCAAGGGAAACTAGGAGGTGGATTTCTGCTACAAGGATGTTCTGGAGATCCCAGGATGCAGCTGAAAGTACCTCAGCCAAGTCCTATGCTCTGCACAGGCAGGAATAACTAGAGGATCTGGACACACACAAAGGGCTTAATTTCATTTAAAAAAACCTGCTAGTATTTCCCATGCCATCAAACCGGTGCTTTAGGCATCTCATCCCAAAACTGAAATGTAAAAAACTGCCTGCTCATCTGCTGCCTGAATTCACCAGAGACCTTTCCAATCACCTTAGCTTCCCACAGTGCATTGACTTCTCAGTTTTCAAATGCCAAAATTACTCCAATCTGCATGGCTCAGTGCCCACCTTCAACTGGGATCCACAAGTAAGCTACAACCTGCAGAAATCTTCTAATAGGCTTGACCTAGCACATTGGCTAGGCAATGTAAGAATATATTTTCTGATAATCTTTTACCCACTATTTAAACTGAGAATATAATCTCCAGGGTCTCCAATACACTGTAGTATAGCTCAACTCAGAGCAAAAAATTCCATGAAAAAATAAATATATTGAAAAGAAAATCTGTATTAATTAGTGATACACTAGAAAGAAAAGATTTCCTCTTCCTTATTAAAAAGTTGCTATATATTATATTCCCTTAGAGCCTGACATTTAAATATAGTTGTTTTCTTTGTTTCCAATAACATCTCAGCCACAATTACTTAATAAATTATAAATCACGATGTAGTTTTTATGTAAATCCATTTTTGTGTTCAAGCACAGGATTACTGTTTGTGTATGCAAATGAACAAAGGATATGTTCAAAGAGATCGTGGTTCAAATCATTGCAAACTTTAAAATGCTTTACTGTGTTAATGGATGAGTATGACACTGTTCTCTTCCCATTTTTTCCCCTTAACAATTAATAACTTGTTTTAAATGCACCTGTTGCTAATACCTAATTTCTGTTTAGCGCAGCTTCATAGAAAATATGGGCATGTGTCAGTGTATAGTTCCTGCTTGATGTTGCATATAATTCTTATAATATTCTGAATGGCATGTGCTAATTATTTAGCACAATAGCTCATCTTATGGAGCTGTAAGGCTGTAAAAGAAGGGTGGTAATTACTTAGGATGGGAATGTCTATTTTTTTGTAAAAACCAAAGTGTGGGAGGAAAAATTTTTTTTAAAAAATAAAATAAAATGGGAGAAAAGATTGAGTAACAGCCTAGGAGCACTGAAAGGGTTAATATTTTGAAGGTTTTTTTATCTGTAAGGCTAGATCTGAAGCTTACAGTGCAGATAGAAATGTGCAGCAGTTACTATGTACTGTACTAAGTGGCCAGCTTCTGTTCTACCACTTCCCACACGGCTCATGTGCATAAGTTCTTAAGCTACATCTCACTTATAACTTGATCATAAGAGCTCACCTATACAGTTTATGCAGAGGAGATATGTCTTTGATGGGTGTTTAAAGCAGTTTAAAAAAATCCATGCACAGATAAAGCAGCTTAAACTTGCATAGCTTCACAGAATATATATACTTCTATGCATATACTAGGGCTAGATTAAAAAAAACCCAGCAACCTGTATGTGGAACAAACAGAAATAACTAAAAGGATCAATTCTTATAATTTAGAATATGATCTCTTGGTGTCCTGAGTGTCACAACTACTGCAGGCTAAAACGGAAAAGGAAATACTCAACCTCATTCAGGCAAAGATGAGATCATGACTTGGAGAACTAATCTGGAGATTGAGACAAATTGAATGGAATATGTACAATTTATGGGTCCAATCCTGTCCATGACTACTGGTTTTACTGCTTTAGTCATGAGATCTTGTCAGAAAGACCACAGAGAGAGATTGGATGTGTGAGCAGAATCCAGACAGACAAAAAAAAAAAAAAAAGGAAAAAAAAACCAACCAACCAAAAAAACCCACCCCCAAAAAAGAGAATACAGAAGTTGACATAAAAAACCAGAACAGCACAAAGAACACACAGAATGAAAAGGCACTCAGATTATATTCTGAAAAGTGATTAATTATGTGGAAAGAATAACGAATAAAATCATATGAATACTCATTTAAATCTAGATATAAACACTCTCCAGATCTCTCTCACAGTAGTCATGCAACCAAAATTTATTAGCTCAGACTTTAAGGGACAGTGAATCTTTAGCTTCTGTGTTCTACAATTCACTGAGATACAATTTAAAAAACACACTTTCCACAATCCTTGCAGCAGAAAGCAGATTAGAAGGCTTCCATTTATCCAGTTGAAGTACAAACAAGGCCATGAAAATCACATCACCAGTCAGAACTAAGCTAGATATTTCACATTTCTGTGTATTAGGGATTAGTTGTAAATTTCACATTAAAAGAAAAGGGTGAGAAGGACTGCTCAGGAAAAGCTGCTTTCATGAATTTCTAAGAATGGAACAAATGTTGAGAAAATTGCAATTTGCTTGTGAATATTTGTTTAAAAGAACCGGTGAATCCACTGAATAGATTATACTCCAGGGTGTAATGACAGACCTTAGATGACATTTTAAATATAGATACAGCCCAGAGAGAGGCCAGAAAGTCAATACTTAAATTGAAAAAGGGTAAACCAATATTACCTTAAACTGCTCTAGATCATCTTTGAGGCAGGACTCGACATAGAAAGATCCAGTTTAAGCTGAAATTTTATGGGACGTTTGTGAATAGCTGATACAGAGTTCACAACTAACTCTATGCCAAGCATTTATCTACAGTGGGCTTCCTGCTTCCACTGATGATGTGATCATTAAATTGCCACTGACTTCTAACAGAACCAAATCAAATACTATAATTATACACTTTGTGCTATCTGTACTGTACTGTATTATTATCTATAATTGATTATTCAACTCAGTAGCTATTGTTCTTTAAAATGCTTTTGACACATTGTAGAAAAAGTGCTATATAAAACAAAGTTGATGAGCATAGAGATTTCGGACATTCTACCACATGTAATGATGAAGCTGGTGCAAAGCAGACTAGTTCCACTTACACAAAGTCACATCCAAATTTTTTGAGTCTGTGTTCCACACTGATAGCCTGCAGCTGAGAAACAGACCTCACTATTCTGGATACTGTGCAAACAGAAAAAAACCTACTGCTAAAATCTTTTCTACATAGACAAGAAAAACATTTAGTGTCGGGGGAGAAAGGCAGAAAAAGCGTAGAGCAGCGAGTTACTTGCCAACGAGGTACAGCATCTTCAGTTACAAAAGTACAACCTAGCTCAAGTGTCTGCAATCCCTGTCTCAAGCCACAGTTACAGCACCATTCGAGTGTGAATCCACAGAGTCACAGACCAGGAAGGTCTGGCTAATCTTGTCTGTGTGCTCCTGCCTCCCCTTTTGGGACAACCTGCTTGTGGTCACATGGCCATGTAGTGGACTGGACCAAATAACAGATCTGGTTGTAAACTAATGATTTTCTTTAGTTTTCAATTGTTGTCCTCACTCCTTAAAAAATACCAAAAAAAAAAAAAGACATTTTCAGGCTTTTAAACAAACAAAAAAACATAACAAAAAAAAAGGACTCTAAATATCCAGTAGTGAAGCACTCAGATTATATTCTTAAAACAGGAAAACTCTGTGGCTAGATACCTATATATCAACCTGTTTTGTTAAGCACATAAAATTGTTTTTATATTCCCCTTTTTATATGACAGTAAGATAAATAAGGGTTGAGTTTTTAAGCCATCTAAAACTAGTAGGCTTAGTTCCAAGTAGCCTCAGTATTTACAAGAATGCCAAAGTAATGTCTACATTATTTTCAGATTAAGAAAAGAACCCTGAGAAAAAAAATTATTGTTGGAGTGTAACAAGTTTCCTAATCACAAAAATATTTATTTTTGTGTCTTCAGAACACATACTATTGCTTCCCATAATTAACAAATGAGATTAAATGTTAACCAGTTTAAATATGTCAAAATATTTTAATAAGGGGGGCAGATGTTCTGTTTTGTTAAGTATCACTATTTACTTTATGAGGTAATAATAACCTTACCTTTCCTCTGCAATAGTTAATAGTAAATGGTTAGAGCTTGCCAAAGAGCAAATAAATCATTACACTAAATACAGGTTGTCAGGCTAGTTTAGTACCTTGTACACTCCATTTTGCTTAGATAAATGGCTTAGAATGGGATTTACCGTCTATGCTATTTTCTAGAAAGATTCTGGCTTTCCTATTGTGTGTAGTTTCATATCAGATGTTAAGAAAGGTACTATATCAATATGTAGATTTTACACTGACAGGCTTACTTGTTTGGGTTGACTTTATAAACGTATAAATGTAAGACAAGTTGCAGACCTCCCAAGAATGTCATTAAAGAAAGTACTTCTGTAGAAAGATTGTGGCTTTAGTAAATAAATAAATACACCGGTGCAAAACTCAAGCAAGTTGAATAGTATAAAATCAAAGATCTGAAACATTCCTTAGAGTTCTCTTTGATTTAACCATATTAAAACCTTTGATATTCACTCTCCATCAAATTTGCAATTGTTCAGCTCCAATAAAGTACACAGCCAGGTTTTAAAACTATTGCTGAACACAGTAAGTGTACATTAGATGTCGTGCTTTTCTGAGTACCTGAGACATTTTCAAGGCTAAGCACAAGAGGATCTGGCCAACCAGAGACCCTCGCTCCTGCGAAGGCTACCGTTGGGCTATCACACAATTCAAGCCCATTAAAATCCACCTGCAAGCTAAGAGCTTATTTTTTTTTATGATTACAAAGATTTATTTTTGCGCAAATAGACAAATCTGAAATTTTCTACAAAACAGTATTTGCACAGAAGTATATTTATTCTAGATTCACTATTTCATTTTTTCCCACTTTAAGAATCCTGCCATCCAACCACAGAAAAGCAATAATTTGGAAAATTATGCAAGTCTAACAACTAATGATGGTTGAAGTAAAGAGATCACAAGTTCCATTGGCTGACATTTGTATAAACTATTTGCAGAAAACTTGAGAAAAGCAACTCTGGTCATGGAAAGAAGGATGAGGTTGTGAGTGATCTGTGAACAAGGAAAAGGTCCAATAAATTGGCTCACTTATTCACACTGAATAATTCAAACAGCTTGACTCAACACTAGACATACTCCTTATTCCTTTTAAAGGATTAAAATATTCATGGTTTCTTCTGTCAAATGCCATTATCACTCTGTAATGTCAGGAGCAATGGTTATCTTCCCAAGGGCTGTAGAAGACTTGGATGTGGGTCATCAGCTCCAGTTATGGAAGCTGCCTAGCAATCACTGCTTCTACCAATGATCTCAGACTCATCTCTGTGTGTCCCACATCACACTAGCCCTGGCAAAGGCAAGTTGAAATGCTATCGCCATCTTTACTGCTCACATTCTAGTGCCACATGGGCACTTTTGTACTGTCTGAGAGCACTGTGTAGTGAAAGCTCAGAAAGAAGGACATCTCCTCTCTATCACAGTTGTGACATTATTACCTTAGACAATATCCTTAACTCAATAAAAGAAGAAATTCCATTCACCAGCTCAACAATGAACCTCCCTTTGCCCCTTCCCACAGCCAGGCACACAAAGTGAAACAGGAACAAGTGAAGACATGGAAGGGGATGTAGAGTCCTAAGTATTTTATGTCAGAGAAACACACTACAATGGGTTATACAGAAGCCACCAACTTCCTTAAAGCAGCCTTTAGCACCTCTCCTCAAAATAAAAATGTAGGGGACAAAGAGCTACTATTCAGCACATCAGCTCCCAAATTTACTTAGAAGGCAAGTGTTCTTTAACTGTATCAACATTCCAGTCTAATTCAATTCCTATTTTGCAAGATGGACACACTACAGATTCTTTAAGAATTCTCTGTATTTGGTAAATTCCTCTTTAAGACAATCCAACCTGTTCAGTTTTTCAGTAGATTTTTTTTTTTCCACTTTCTTTTAAAGACATCTTAATTAGTCTAATCCTGACTGGTCTCTTTCCAATGTTCCTGTTGGCACAGTAGGATTTCAATTAACATTCTGCTTTAGCACTGCAAATGCCCTTGCTCAGATTTTTTTTTTTTTTTTAAATGTGCTATTTTGGATGCCATCTCTCTTCTCTTTTCTTCCTCAAAAATTGTTCAGCTTCTAAAAGGTTTTGGAAGCAGAGGTTGTTCTGCCAATTTGTGCTTTCTGAGCTTATCAAGAGATAGCGCATCATTATTATTTTTTTTTTTCCACTTGAGGGTTATATTCCTTGTCTGCTCTGACCACATCACTCATCCCCCTTTCAATCCCTCCTGGTTTCACAACAGCAAGTTCATGCTTCTTGTCCTCAGCTTCAAGGCTCTTCAGAACTCCACCCTTCTTTATTTGTCTGTTCTTGTCTCTAATTGCATTTCTCTTTCTCTCTTTCACACACACATACACACACGCACACACTTTCTTCTAATCCACCAACAATAACAATCTTCTCTGCTGTTTGTCAGTTTCTCTCACACACAGCTCCACCCTGCCCCTCACACATGGAGTGCCCTCGCTGAACTGAGCTGTCAGGCGATTGTCCTCGCTTCTTTGAAATCTATCCTTAAAAATCCACCTCTGCTGCAACGTCTAAAAGAAATCAGCTAATTAATGATGGTTATGTTGAGGGGCAGATGGAATAGCTGACATTTACTTTACAACAATAATGAAAAAAAAACCCAAAACCCCTTTTGTGCGAGTGTGAGTAAGTATCTTAATCTATGCTAGACTGCTCTTCCAAAGGAACAGCAATACGGATGGAGCAGTGGCTAAATCCTGCAGGCTGTGCATATCATCCCTGACTGATTTTAGGGAAACTCTCTCTTTTCCTACTCTTCAACTGTTTTGCATGTTTAAACTGTAAACTCTGCAGGATAGCATCTGTGGATATGTCTAGTCTGCATACCATGTAGTAACTGATAACCTTTAAGTGAAATAGGAGAGGATAGTCACAGTAGCATGGAGCTAATTTACTCAGAATGTATTCTGTATTATGCAATATGTGTCCACAGTAATTAACACAATGACAAAATTACCTTAATTGAATTATCTTGGAAGTGCATAGCATAAACAAAAATAAAAATACTGAGATAAGTATCTTGCTAGTTCTGTAATGCCAAGTAATAAAAATATAATATAATATAACTGGACTTATGCTTAACCTGCAAAAAGCCAACTGTTCAAATGCGGGCTTGACTTCAAAGACAGTGCTACACAAATGTACCTACTTATGTCCACTGTACATACAGTTGCTCACAGGCAAACAAAATCCTACTGTGGATCTCAATCTGTAAATCTCAGTTCCAATCCAGACTTCTGTAAAATTCTGCCACTTTAATACAACTGGAAACCTCGTCTCTTAGGCTAGAAAGCAGAAAGTGACACATCTGTTGCTAACCACTCCTTTGCATTGCTCTTGGCTACAGAAATTGGCACACCTTAACCACATGAGCCCAATAAACCAATCAGACTTTTCTGTGCTTACTCATCTTCTCTGGAAAACTATCTTACATTCTTGGTACATCAGTTTTCAATCACTAAAAAGAGTGTAAAATATCTACTGGTTGACAAATTTCTTGCAAAACTTAAATATTTAGAGAACGACAGATGAAGAACAGTGGTAAACCAGGATTACTGCCACAGTAAAAGTGCTTCAAACTGGAACAGTTAATCCAGATAGTAATCTGCAGCAGGTGGATGAAAGTTTTCAGCTGTTCCAAAAGATGTGGCTAAGTAGGAAGTGACTAATAAGAAAAGGTTCATTTCCACTCCCTTTGTAGTGGCTGAATAGTGCTTACTCTTTGTGACTTCATATTATACTCTGCTGCTTCCAAAGCCCACGAGAAAACTTGAAAATAAATAATAAAATGCAAAACAAAACCAACACAAAACTGAAAAACTACTGCAACATTCCTCCTGTGTTAAATTGAAGTATGCTTTCCACTCCACAGTCTTAACCTGAAAGTAATCCAGATCACCCTCCCCACTGGCAATGAGCGCTACTATGAATTTCCAAGATTTCACAAGAGATCAGGTGCAACCATATACAGACCTAACAACATCACCACTTGAGGGGCCCAAATGATCATCCTATCCCATTTCCACACAGTATGACCCCGTTATAACCATTCAGAGGTGATCACTTCATGGCTGCACAAAGAGTTTCCATTCCAAGGCAAGCCCAGTGAGAATGACCAGGTGTCACCCTATTTAACACCTTCTCATGAGTCTTCATTCTAAGGAGCCATGGATTCTGGGATGAAAGGGAGCACTGCAGAAGACACCCAAGCAAGTCTGCCAGGGATGAGGAGGAAGCTAATTGAAAGAGAGATTGCTCTCTACAAGGATCAAGTGAATGTAATTTGGGCCAAACAGTTCAGATTGTGCAATATGTCAAAGTCACAATTAATTTAGCATCATCATCCTGTAATATTACTGGGTTATTAGTGCTATCTATCAGGGAAATACAAATATTCTATTTCTTCAGCTTCAGAAAACAACATATGAAATGAGGTGTTTACCCACTTTATATTTTGAGCATGCAAACCTATACACGCCTTTTTTATCTTTTTTTTTTAATTAAATTGATAGTTCTAGCAGGTAGGGGAGTAACGCGTAGTTGGTAATGGTAAGGAAAAGAAGTGTGTGGGATCTTCTTTTGAGTATAATTCTTCAGTACATTAAATGAGATGAACAAAAGAGAAATTAAACATAATACTGTGCCATGGTACTGTGACATAAGTGTCAACTTAGAATTTCAAATACAATTATAAGAGTCTTCTAATAATTATATAGGTGGCAAACAAGGCTTTAGGGCAAACATATGTGGCAAAAATTACTAATGGCATTCTACAGAAAATCAGCTAAGTCTGACCTCTCCTATGCATCATATTGTGGTAAGGTCAACTTGGTGGAAAGGTTAAGAGCAGTTAATGTTAAACACTGACCCATCCCTCCCCAGTCTTTTCCATATTCATAAGAAACTATCATCCATATTCATGCAACAAGATAAGTACCTTCAACATACAGAGGTTAAAAAAAAAAAAAAGATTTTACTTCTTTACAGTCTTATTCAGTGCCATGACACTAATTCCCAGAGCATGGATCAAGACATAAATTAGTGTGTCTCTAAGACTGGGCAGGATGGGTGAGCAGAAAACAGAGCAGCATCTGGGTGACACTTAAATATTGAAAACATGCATTCTGTAATCCTGGATTTGTAACAAGACACAAAACCACAACTCTTGTACATGGGTAGAGCACAATTATTTCAGGATGCATACAAGAGTCTGCCTTACACAGATCCTGCATGCCTGTAAACACATGGATATCTGGAACCTGAACTTCGCCCCTCACAGGTAAATAGCATTAGAGGCCCAAGGCTACTTTATGAAATCTTAAGCCAGTATCCTCAAACAACAACAATACCAAAAAAGGCACAGACATCCCATTGCCACTGCAAGAGAGGGGCTACTGGTACTTATTTTTCTTTTTTTTTTTAATCAGAGAATTGTCTAATAAAATCATAATGTGTTATGTACCTCTTTTTTTGCTGTTTGCACCTTTTTTGGTCCACAGCACTGAATGCACTTGGAAAAGAACAGGGCTCAGAAACACCTGCTCCTTCTGCAGAACTTACCCCCCACATTGGTTGTTCTGCCTTTCCTGCGAAGTAACTTTCCAAACTTGAATTCCCCTTCAGTTTCTCTTTTCTGTCTCTGCCTTTGTTTCTATCTCTTAAAAAAAAAAAAAATCATTTAATATTAACATTATATTGAGTTGATACTCCTTTGGTAGAAGTCGTTTTGTTTTAAACCAAAATGTGAGAATCTGAGTTGACATTAAAGCAGTCACCCCACCCCTTTTTGCAGGTGAAAACCATATCCAATTAACCAGTCTTCCCTCCAAACAGAACTTCTTTCCCTGCATACTGAAACAGAGAATAATGAATGAGAAGAATATTTTTATACAGTAAATGCCAGCTTCACTCCTTGCCCAATTTTTTCCAGGATAAATTTACCATCTTTCTTTCCATTCCTACAGAAGCATCGACTCCTTCAGTGCATTTCAGTAGGAAAAATGGCTCCGTTTTTCTTGCCACTCCACTCATCATTATTAACATAATGGTGGCAAAGAAGTAAGGCAGGCTAGATGGCTAAACTAACAGCCTTCTATTGTTATTATTGAGTATAGATTTATACAGCACTTTTGCAGGCATCGATTTACTGATTTTTAAATGCAGATTGTATCTTCCAGGGTTTACTCACAGAAGCCCAAGTGCCAGCACTGGGTCTTTGCTGAGGTGAAAGTCTGGAAACTTGCATATATCCAGAGCATGGAGAGCTACCTCAACCTCAAGTGAGTAAAATAAATAAATAAAAAAGGGAGGGAGGGGGTGACAGAGGACTGCAGGCAGCAGTAGAGGCCTGACAGGCTGTCTGCACCACAACGTGGCAGCCGGGAACAGCCAGCCTGCTCCCAGCAGATTACCAAGGCCCCTGAGGAGCAGGGCCTATGCCTTTGCTGCGGGATCCTCTCCCTCTGAACGTGAGAAGCTCCTAAAAAAAAAAAAAAAGATTTGCTCTTTGGGAGGGAATAAGGTTTGCCCTCAAATTCCAATTGAGCCCCATGGGTTTTCCAGGCAGTTTGTGGACAAAGGGGCCATGTCTCCTCCTCCATAGCACAACATGGTGAGCTGAGGCATGTGTCCGAACTTCCCTCCTGCTCAGGAGCCAGCCCCATGGGCAGCAGGAAGACATGGGGTGACCTGCGGTGCTGACAGGGGCAGAGGGGCCCACCGCCATTGCTGCCACCAGCACCTGGTGCCCCACAGCTGTGAGGAGACAGCCATGGCCGGGGCTGGGCTTCAGGAGACATTATGAGGAGAGGGTGGCTGGGCACCTAGCAGCAGGAAGTCAGGTCTCTGAAGATTAAAAGGTTTCATTAAAATTTCCACTCTTGTTTGTAACATACAACTAGGCTGTAGGGCCTCCTCTAATTCATAATCATCAGTGATACAATATATACCAAATCAGCCTTTGCCACCGTCGTAGCAGCCTTTCATTTTCTTACCTTATACTCCTTTCTCTTTTGAAGGGGAGGGCGGTTTTCCCCTTTTACATTTACTTCAAAGAAAGCGAAGCTGTGTCTGTATTAATCGACTTCTGTTCCTAAGGTGCGTAGATGATCCCATGTTCCCCCTCCAAAGCTGTGATGTCTAAGTACTTGGCTGTCTTTAATGTATTTTATCTTTGCAACACCCTTCTGGAGCGAGGACACCATCTCATTCCGGCTGGGTGGGAGCCCAGGTCTCTCAACCCCAGGGAAGTCTCTTGCCCAAACTGCCCCCTCACAGCCCACGTCCCAGCCCAACTACTCTGACCTCCAGGCAGGAGAGTTTCTTCCCAGCTTCAAACTGGGAGGTTTTGCACCTGAAACACGTGCAATTCCCCAGTACGCTGCAGAGACCAGGCTGCCTGTGGGTAAGGCGCTGACAGCCAAAACTCAACAAGCAACTAAAGCCCAAAAGAGTCCTGGAGCTCCCCAACTCACATTACGACTTTCACAACTTTTCTCATCTTACTCCTATAAAAGACAGGTAAAACAGAGAAAAAGATTCATATCTGTTATTATGTAGTGCATTTTCTAATACACTGCTTTATTTTGCATGAGCTGCTGAGGAATTTTATAAAAAGCACTGAGAAAGTTTATAAATATGTAAGTAAATACTTCCCTCCCTTGAGAAACATTTTTTGTCACTAACTGCTGCAAAGGGAGTTTATTATTGATGAAATCAACTGTCCTAGATGTCCTAATTTAGTAGGCACACACAGAAGAAGTCCTGTTTCTGAATTGTTATACAAAGGAAATTATCAGTCTTTTAAAACTTCATAGATTTCTTTCGATGGGGGAGAAACCAGGCAAAAGTAAGCAGTGGCAAAAAAAAAAATATCTCTAAATAATTTTATTTAATCTTTGATTCTATACCAAGATTTTTTTGCATGTTTGTTAGCACTAAAGCTGCAATATGAAGCAGATCACTGATAGCAGAATTAGCTGATGACACCGCAACTAGGAACTCTAGAAAATAATCTGGAAAGATATGTGGCTTTTAAAATCCAGGGACTCTTCTTAACCAAATAGTTATTTGAGAACATATTACCCAGAGTTTTCTTTAGACATCAAAAATTAAGTAAGAGCAATGGTGAAGGCACTCCATAATGAGAACAGACTACCTAGCATGATAGTTTAGGTTACTTTTCTGTATGTCACATTGGAATGCCATGTAGAGATATCTGAGACAGTTGGTCACTGGCAGCAATACAATCACGTTACACTGTTTTATCCTACGGAGACTGACTTTTTTTAGCAGGACTTTATCACCCCATGCAAAGCACCATGCTGTCCCAGATCACTTATGCCTAGCTCCTGTGTGGTTGTATCCTTGATACACTAACTGTCCAGATTCATGATCGCTTCTAAAAGTTACTATAGATTGCTAAAACTGAAACATACTATATATGCAAATTTTTTAGCTCTACCTCATCTGAATAGAGTATTTGACTCTGACTCTTCTGACTCTACACATCTTGCAGCCTCCTTTTTGGACAGATTGAATAGTCACGTAACAGCAATGTTGGTGAACAGAAGGCTTGCTTGTGCAGTAAGGGGAATGTACCTGCAAAGAAATATCACAAAATATAACAGGAATATTATACACAGCAGAGGAGAACAGCAGGTCTCCAGGCTGGGTCCTAGAACATCTGCCCATTTCACAAATCTGAATTTGTTGATTAGAAGTCCTTCAAGAAACATTGTACAGTTTAAATGTCTTTAAGAGAGTCTGTCTGCAGAATTCCGCAAGCCTATACGAAACAATCTTGTTTTGTGCTTTCTTGGCAAAAGAATGGGGAAAGTCCTGTCAACAGTCCGAGCTATGCAGTATGGAAAAGCTAAGTAGACACCCTGAAACTATAGCAGTGGTTTAGGTTAAAATATATATTACTGCCTTGGATTACATGTTTTTCTGTGTTTATTTTATGTTTCCATTTGTCAACGTATCTATAGTGAATTCCTTGTGGCTTTGGCATATTGCAAGGGAGCAGTTTTTCCTCCCACTAATCTACCGAATTGCTTCAGTTCTTTCACAATGAGAATTACAGAGCCTTTTACTCAAGTAAATCAGGCACTTCAGGATTCATGTAGATTTAATGCTTCTCAGAGAAGTTTTGCTACATGGGCTCGCTTGGCCTAGGATTTGAGGGCCTTCAATAAAGCCTCTTTTGGATAGTATCATGCTAAATAGTCTTTCTGTTTGACCCCGAAACTTCCAGTTTTCCAATTCATTCCCAAAGTTCAGTTCAAGATGCAAGGTTATAACTTTTTTTGTTACCTTTTCTCCTGGCTTGCCAGTGACTGGGTAAGGGGTGGGGGGGGAGGGCGGCAGCCCTTTTTCTTCTTGCTCTGCTGTTCAGCATGGCTGAAGAGAAAGGAAGATTTGGCATCGTGCCCCTTTGCTCATAGTAGGGAATTTACCAGCAAATGTAGAACCTGAGCTTGCTGGATATCCCAGTTTCCACAGACAGCATAGTCTACTGACAGAGCGCTCCTGCCAGGAGAGGCGAGGGATTTGGCTTCTGAGTCTGCAAGGCCTGAACATCAGCTCTGGAGGCCGGGTGTGCCCTGCTCTCCCTCCACTTCACCTTTTATTCTGTAACTCTTTAGTCATATAAATACCAAAGCTCAGGCTGGTTTTTACCTAAATCTGCTTTGTGCCTTTTTTGGGATTACATTTTTAAAAAGTCTCTCCACCCCCATCTCTTGTAATCAATAGAATGGAATCAATATTTAAGGGTCAAGACCTTTTCTTTTTCCTGTGTCTAAGCTTTTTCCAGCCTTGCATTTTAAATAAAACCTGTATTCCCAGCCATCTGTAAAAAGAATAGGAGGAAAAAAGCCAGCTGATTAGTGACTCTCTTTTAGGTCTTAGGGTAATGGCTGCTTTTACCTTTCTAGTTTAATTCAGCACATTTACAAAGCATTAAATCTGTCAGCATGGCATTAACTTCTATCATGTGCATATTAATAGGAATAATAATCAAAACATCGAGTGAGTTTGGGTGTTAAAACTGGTAATATTTTCTTTAAGTGCTAGTACACATTTGGCTTGGAAGGTGCTCAATATTGCAAAGGATTTTTAAACTAAGATTTATCTCCTATCTATAGAGAAGCGTTTTGCGGTAAACCTGCTCATTTGTACCCCAAAGGGCATGATTATGTCATCGTGCTGATGTTTTCATGGAACACATTTGTAAAACACAATTTCTAACTTTTGTCGCCTCCATTAAGAAGAATGTTGATTAAGTGGAATCAGCATGTAAGAAAATATTTAGCAGCTGTTCTCTTATTGCAAAATCGTAAATATATGGAAAAATAATCACACAGATATTTTACGCCAATTAGCAAATACTTCTTTTAATTAAAGCATGTTGAACATTACGGCACCATCTTAATATTACTGAAATTCAAATAAAATGTAGGGTTGGTGGAATTAGAGAGAAAACATCTTCATCAATATATTAGAAAGGTTTTGTTAACAAGCCAGCTGAATGGGTATAGAGGGATTCCTGTTTTGTATGATTTTTAAAATTTTGCCTCTATACATTTTACATCATTACAGTGCTTTCATTATAAAACAGAAAGAAAGAACAAAAAAAAAAAGAGAGAAGCTGCTTTCCTTTTAAACAGTACAAAGGATGGGAAAAACTACTGCATTAGTACAAATTATTTGCAGCTTTGGTGTTGCCAACATATAACAGTTGTAAATCAAGGCTATATTTTGAAATATCCTAAATCAGTTTTTACAAATCAGCACTCTTAGCAACAGCTTTCAAAGAATAAAAGAATATAGCCATGGGAATTCATATTTATGGCTGAGGATAAGTACGAATTAACCGTATCTATTTCACTTATGTTGCAAAGTACTATTATTCAATGGTCCAAAATATTATCAATTTATCTGTATTCACTTTTTATTAGGAAAGAGGTGCACAGCCATGCAGGTTTCAATGATGTAGATAATAATAATCAGGAAAAGGAGTACTCCCTGGTGAGGATGAAGGGAATGCATGCTACCTTCTCAGAGGCTCAGTACTGTATCTTTAGGAAAAGCAGTATACACGCAAGAACACTGTCCTGGAACACACTAAAGGAGTTGACTGGCTTTGTGAACTGCAAAGTAAAAGCTGTTGCTGTACCCTCTGCTCATATCTAATCATTTTTGCCTTGCATACACCACCTACACACCTAACACTTCACTGACAATGCTTTGCCTTTCCCCACTACCCCCAAACACAATGGAAAGTTAATTGAATGTTTTATGCTTTAGCAATATCAAAGAAATGAAAAGAACGTAGGTTTCAACTGTATTTCAATAATAAGTGCATTAATTTTTACCTTTTAACTGACACTTGTACTAATTTCCTTAAATGCTCTTTTTTACTCTTTTTTGATCTGTCTGGCTTTGTCGGGTCTGATGATGAGGGCTTACTTCAAATGCAAAAAGATTAGCTCTCTTTCCTTTAATAGCACAATTATAGCTTGTGTGATGTCTAAATCATGAAAGATATCAGGGACAGACTTCTAAAGTCGCATCAGTTTATTACAAAAGTGGTAGTAATCATTTTAATATCAAAATTACTCTAATTTCCTAGTGGCATTTAGGAATTGTTGGGCACGCATACACATACACACAAAGATTAGTAGCCATTTACTTCTAATTTGACTTAGATAATTGTTATAAATAACACAATGAAATTAAAAGGCTCTGTGTTATATTTTCACCTCTACCCAAGATGTTGTTCAGGCACTAAAAGAATATTGCTACATCAAAGCAAAAACCAGGAGATCCAGTTCAACATTTTTAGATATGCCAGAATCTACATCTCATTTTTGGATTTAGTTCAACATGGGACTTAGCACTAAACACTAAAGAATAAATGTGCCTTCCTTAAAGATATGTAATATGTTTAATCCCATCAATGCTTAGTCTACTTTTAAAATCCTGGATTTAATATACTTTACCACGAGAGGGCAAGATTAAGATACCCTTTCTCATACTGGATCACACCTACCTCCTCAAGTATTACCATTAGTTATATTACGACAGCAAGAAGAGTCCCTATTCAATATGAAGGACTGCAAGTGCAGAATGCAAATCTAAAGGGAGAAAGAAGATTTAGCTTACACTCCAAACTGACTTTGATACACACATATTCATGGAATGGTCATTCCTATCAAAATAAAGAGGGATATCAGGTCTCGGTCAAGGCAGCAGATGTCTTCTTCAAGAATATTCCCTAAAAAGATGATACTTTTCTTACATTAAAGATTTATAAACAATAATAATGCCCCCAAAGCATCTACATAATATGTTCTGTGCAGCAGGAGAAAGTGGAAGACTGTTGCAGTGATCTTTTTCAAATATTTTAGGATGTTGAGGCTGTTAAACAGTAGTTTCAAAGGAGAATTTGATAGTTAAATCCAGGAGTGAAAATACAAATTGCTCTGGGAAGAGTGAGTACTAGCTTTGATAAATTTTAAGTTCATAACAGATAAAGTGGAACAGTTTGACCCATTGTCAGTCTATT
Source organism: Tringa tobata (assembly GCA_033628505.1). Classification (NCBI taxonomy): domain Eukaryota; kingdom Metazoa; phylum Chordata; class Aves; order Charadriiformes; family Scolopacidae; genus Tringa; species Tringa tobata. The sequence continues at coordinate 7,194,813 of JAHREE010000118.1, forward strand.
TTAAGATGAACATTTGTTAAATTCTAATGAAAAAATGTAGCACTTAAACTTTGGCAGAAGGACAATTAGTTTTTTTTTCCCTGAATTGAATAAAATTGCATGGCACTGATTTTTACTTTAACTACAAGCAATAAATATGAGCTGCAACAGACTCTAACAGCTATTGGCCATATCTACATGGATATGTCATACAAGCAAAGTTCACTTCAATTTCAAGCACACAAAATTTATGCCTACACCATATAGCTTATCATGCATTAAGCCTGTTCATGCAAGAGCCGATTTTCTAGTGTTAAGAACAACTTGCACCTTTTTGACGTGCAGGGCTATAATCAGCCCAGCCAATCAATGCTGTCTGCACCAAGAAGCAAGAAAAAGGCTGAGCAGCTATTATACACCATCAGCTAACTCCTAACCACTTCAGGCAATTCAGCCTGAGAACTTTTAACTCAATTTACATTAAAATATATCCTTCCTGCCTGTTATATGCTACACGCATTAGGATTATTTGTTTGTTTTGCATTTTCAGAGCTTGCTAGTAAAGCAGGGTGATTGGGGAAACACACTGTGCCTCCAGCAGGCACTTGAGAAAGTTTATAGGGCAAGCAAGCTCCCGGTTTCCCTAGTCACAGTCAGTAGATTTACACGTTACTGTAATGAGAATGAACAATAAGCTGTCATTCATCAGCAGACACTATATGGGTCTGTCCATGGAGAGCAGATTTTGGAAGTGGATAATCTTTGCATTCTTCAGCTCTGCTTTGAATGTGTCGACTTAGAGAGAAATAACAGACAAAGACAGGCAGACCAAAAAGAAACAGCAGAGGTCTGGAAAACCTCTGGAAGCAAAGCTGATAGTTAGTGTCATTTATAAGATTGAGCAAAGTAAGTGAGGAGGGGGTTGTCTGCACAAGTTTCACTTCTGTGACTAACTTTTGCACGAACCCAAGATAATTAGAGGATGCACCAGCTCAGGACTCCTAGCACTGACACAGCACATTGTGGAATGTGTAATGTGAATTCTGCCTTGAATGCTGGCCCACTGTTTTATAAACACAAGGCATAAGCTCCTGGATTCAAGTTCTAAGCTAACTGGACACGGAAATCATAACATGGCACTATTTCAGGCTTGAAAGTGGGTAAGCTGTCCAGGTGGAGCTAGCTACAGTCTTGCTGGCCAAAAGTGCATTTTTCCTCCCCAGTAAGGTTCTTAAAATCACCTAGTAATTACCATCATATATATTCCCATTCCAGCACAACAGGGCAAGGGTAGGCAAAGGATGGTCTCTTTTTACTAACTGAGGCATGTATGCTTGAGAATAATGAGATAAAAGTTTTATGTTGTTGCTTACCTGAATGTCATTTTATCTTCTAAATATATTAAATTCCCTATTACTTACCATTTAAAAATGATGAATGGAGGAAAAAGGTTTTGCCTTTCCAGGCTTAGCAAAAAATAATAAAAATTAACAAAATATTTTCCTTTCATTTTAAGACTTCATTAGTATAGATAGAAAATATTTTTTTTATCCAACAATAAGATAAAACTTCTTAATTGTCTTATTTAATAAACTTAATAGGCAATGAAGATGAATTTTGTTACAGAATTTCCAGAAGAGAGATTTTAAGGGAGAAGCCAGAGCATAAATGAGTCCCAAGATGAGAACTTTTGATGGGAGCATAATCGGCTCTTACTAAAATCCTTTGCGCTGATTTATGGTAATTATGATGAAGTATATGGCCAAAAGTCTCTTTTACCTGTAGTACGTCCAGGCTTCGTCCTATATACTTCTGCCATTAGGATCCAGCCTGCTTTTCCCTCTCTTGCCAAGCTTATTGAATTTCTATCTGTCTCCATCATCTACAATTTCCTGCTGAATTAATTTCTCGTAGCCTACTTCTTGAACCTATTCAATCAGATTTTCAGTCTGTACTCCACTGAAACCCCTTTTAAAGGTTTTTCTATTCTTCTCCTAGTGAAGTTTCAGGGTGTGAATCTTCTCACATCTCCCTGGGACATCTCAACAGCTTTTCACGTAACTGGCCATCCTTTCTCTATGAAATCTTGTGCTCATCAGTTTTTGTTACTCCAAATTCTCCTTCTGTTCTCCTATCTCTCTAAACAAGCCTTCAGTGTCTCACTAAGTGCACACTCTGCATCTCCGTCCACTGCTGCGTGGGGTGACCTTCCACCCCTAATGCAGAATGTAACATACAGCCTTTTATAACTAACATCTTTTCCACAGTGTAATATATATGAATAAATAAGTGCTCTGTAGTAGCTATGAAGATAGGAAAAATCAAAGCTATGGTAGATAAAGATCTGATAGATGCTTTAAAAAAAAAAAAAAAAAAAAAAAAAAAGAAAAAGGTGCTAACTATTGGAATGACCAAGTGAAAAAAGGTATGCATAAGGCTAAATTATCCCCCTTCTAAGCTTCATAAATTCACACATGTGCGCTCCAAGGAGGGAGATAATGCAACCCTAATTGTGTCTTGTTGAACTTGGCCATTTAGATGGCTAACCCTTTTTTAACATGGTCTTTTTTATATTAATAACTGTTCCAAATGATGTCTTTTCCTATTAGAGTGACATTCTGTCAGCAGTTTGGGCCTGATTTAAAAAGAAAAAAAAAGAAAAAAAAAAAGTGAGGCAGTGAAGCAAAGCAGCCTTGGCAAAATGGAGAACATGATATTTGGCAGGATCAATTATTAATGTCTTTTAAACATCTTCAAAGACTGTTTTTAATTTCTTTTCAAGTCAATTGCTAAAAGTAAACCATTTCTTTCAAGTCCTATTTGGTAAAGGGGCAGAAGAGTCATCTACTGTAAAACATTACTCTTCCAAAAAGAGGTGTCAGAATGTCTGGTCAGTATGATCTGGCTTTTTAGACATTCCTGGCAGCTTCTTTGGAAGGCACTTCCAAAGGATTGCACTTCTTTGGGATGGCTTACAGGCTCTCTCTGTGTGGCATTCTCTAACAAGTTTGCCATGGGTGAAGAGTCAGGTTTTTTTCTTAACTGTGCTAGGCAGTATGGAAATAATGTAGTTCACACAATGGGCCAAATCCTGGTCTTATCACAAGTATTATTTTTTTTTCACATATATATGACTTACCTTTTCTTTTTTTTCAAGTTTCTAGGGTGGTTTTGTCAATTTTGGATCAAAACAGCTCCTACAGCAGATAAAAATAGATGAGACCCAATCACACAGCAATGACACTGACTTTAGTCAGATTAAATGCAAGAAGAGGAGGTCAATTTTTTTTAATTGCAAGTGGCTAATTCACTGATTGCTTAAAACTATTCATGAATAATTTATATCTCAAATATTAAACTATGTATGGGATGAGTTACTGGGGAGAGTAAGGAACCATAAACCTGCAACTCTTCTTCTCTATACAGCCTGTGGTAAGCTTTGACCTGTGTAACATCTACTTTTTGGTTCTTTTAATGACTGATCTTAAAGCATGTAAATAGTTAAGTGATTTATGAAATGTTATTAGAGAAAAGGTTTTAGCAATTTTAAGAAATCATGATGTACAAAACCAAATACAAAGAAAATAAAAATCTCATAGGCCAAAATTGAAGCCTGCTATTTATCATTGCTTCAGTTATAGACTGATGACTTTGCTTCTCCAATCTGGCCTACTTGCAACTTTTTATTTTATGTTTTTTTAAAATGACCATAATATAATATATATACACACATAATGTATATATATATACATGTACAGGAAAACATATGTACACAGGTGTATATTTGCTCCTTAATATTTATAATTGTCTGGGGCTTCAGGGAGGACTCAGCCCAGTCTGAAACAAGCCAGGACAATAGGAAAAGCCAGAGAACCCAAAGGTCTGGGAGACCGACTTCATAAAGAGATTCCTCATCATAACAATGAGTATAAGCACAATGCTCAATTCCTTTTGTTTTTTTTGGCTAAGCACATCACAAACATTTTCATCCCTTACCACATGCCTGGAAGCCACAATATTTAAGTCTTAGTGGTTCCATTTTACAGCCAAGAAATTAAGGCAAAGGGAAGTGATGATCCAACACTTTGTAAACAAAGGCACCCAGTTTGAGACATTTGATGTTTGGCAGATGAAGGCCTGAGAATTATAAATTTACTTTAAATGGAACTGCAGATCATCAGTTTATAAGGGCCTAGCAAACAAGCTCTGCTCAAATTTACCAAGCCAGAGAGGTAAGCTTTGTTGTTTGGTTGGTTTTTTTTGAAAGTGTCAGCCTAAACAACATGCTGGACATCAGAATTGTGTCTTACTGACCTCTAAGCGATGTTTCCATTCCCTATGTATGTCTTTGGGCAGAACTGGATCCAGAAGGCACATGTTGCCCAGATGCAAAAGACGGTCCACACCATAGGCCCTGCTTCTGTCTTCTGCACGGGGCAGGCACGGAGGATGCTGCTGCAGCAGACAAAGCCAAGGATGCTCCCCAAAGCATGCAGACTGCATCCAGTGGAGGATGTACTCCAACCCTGACACGCCAGCAGTGCAAGCTGTGGGTCTGTCCTCTAGCTTCCTGCAGAACTACTGCTTCAAGTACCGTGTAACACCTGGGACACTGCTCGGACTGATCCAAGGGGAAGAGTGCCACCTACTGAACCACCAACACAAGCTATCAGTTCCTGCAGCTCAGGAGGATGCTGTTCCATGGAGAGCCTGGACACAGTCCGAAGCAAATTGCGTACCACAAATTTGAGCTAGAAAACAAACATACACAATAAGATTGGAATAAAGTAAAAAAATAGAGCTGGATCATAGAGCAGATGTTGCTAAGTGTTACTAGGCAGTGCCGGTACATGCCTGTGACTGTCATGCATATGTCAGTGCACAAGAAAATAATGTGTCTATTAAAAATCCTGAATTATGATATTCACTCGACTAGAGAAAGACTAGACTGTGCTTTTCTCTCAACCATTTACCAAAAGGGTTGCTGAAGCCCATCAAAGAAGAGGACACAGTGCTGAATCATGTGAAAGAAAAATGCAAAGCTTAAGCAGCTCCTGTTTAAAAATAGTTTTCTTTCCAATACCTTTAAGAATCTTTTTGTTTTAATCTTGGGATCCATCAGTCCATCTACACAATTTCATAACTGTTATGCAGCTGCTTAGCTTGCACTGCTGAAATACTTCCACAGTTCACTCACTATGTCCTGTTTTATTTACAACCTCCATCAAAATCACCTGAAACCGACATTTTTCATGTAGAATCCATTATGTGGCAGAGTGCCATATTTACATCAACATCTAAAAATATGTACAAGACTTAGTTGGAAAACCCAGCTAGCTTACTTTTCAGTCCTGCTTATCTTCTGAAGTAATGTGGAATTTAGATCTTTAGCAATATTTCAACGCCAAACATTTTCAAAAGGCACTATTAAAAAAAAACAACCAGAAGTGAAATGGTTAAATATTTTATTATTCACATTGCATTCATAGTAAATTGTGTAATAGTTTTCATGTCTTAATTACTTAAATTTTATATTGAGCTATAGTGATATTATCTCTTTTTTGTCTCCACACAATTGTATTTTATAATAGCTTTTATTAGGGCCTACATGAATGGAATTTAAAATGAACACATCATTTCTGTTACTTCTGCAGTTGAGAAAAGAGAGTGCTTTTCTGATATTTGGCGTGAAAAGTGCTTTCCCTTGTGTTTTATGACATATAGCAAATTGCCTTAGTTGGGGACATATTTTGAGCAGGAAGGTAACTAAGAGGAGCACAGAGCATTTCTGTCCCTCTTGGTAACTCCACCTCAGTCTGAGAGTGGGTGCGATGCCCATCGTGTAAGGGGGGAATACGCCCCCTAGAAAAGCTTGATCTTGCTCTCATTGAAATAAAAGGCAAAACTTCCACTGGCTTCCACAAGAGAAACATCAGAGTAGCAGATACATAAGCTAACGGTGTGTTGATACAATCTGCCTATCTACCTTCGAAAGCGGGGTCATCTCCCCTGCCTCACAAACCCCACCTGCTCTGCCAGCAGCGCCTACCTTGATACCATCTCGAATGCCTCCACTGTCTCACGTTGCTCCTTGCATTTGGGGCTCCTCCTTGAAACCTGGCTGCTAAGCCATTTCCTTCACCTTTATGAAATCCCTCCTAAAGTCTCCCTTCTGCCAGCACACCTACACTCAATCTGTGTGTAGGATGTGTAAATAAATTTAAATAAACATTTGTTTTCAATTGTTAACAGAACTAGCAAGGCATGCACATGCAGGGCTTGGGTACACAAACAAGATACCGCAAGGTAACAAGTTTCTGCTGAGCTGCAAGAACCACCCAGGTGCACCCCATTCCCCCACAGCAAACACAAGGTGAGCCAGGTTGATCTCAAACACCTTGCTGAGGGCTAAGCCCTCCCCAGTTACCATGCATTTGTGGGAGGCCAGGAGGGCATTAATTTGTGGAGGCCAGGAGGACATGCATGGGCAGCTACCACGCATCAGCTGGTACTTGCTAACCCTTTTGTCTACTGCTTGGTCATCCACACTTACTATTGCTACCCTGACATTTCTCACAGGTAGTTTTGGAATTGTAATATAATAACTTAAAATGTGTGGATAAACACATATTATGAAATCAAGGAGGTAGGAAGGGTGAGGGAGGATAGTTTGAATCTATTAGTTCTATTAGAAAACCCAAACCTGCAAACAGATAGACTTTTGCTTATTCTTTCATTATAATTCAATAAATGATATTTTTAAAACCTGTTTACAAAAGTTTTAGTGAAACCTGAACATAATGACAAGCATCACTTACCATCCTGAGGCCAACAGGGGATTTCAACAAGAAAGTAGGCAAAGACCATCATTCCAAAATCCTGATGAAAAATGAAACAAAATCTGAATTTCACTCAGCTCTCTGCAAATGTCTGCTTGTGAGTCCCAGTCTCCCTATTCAAATGGTGGGCCAGATTCTGCCTTTGGTTATTATGTCAGTAACCGAAAGAGGAATTTGGTTTTTAATTTCTTTGCCCCTCAATGCCAAAAGTTGTGAAATGTCACCTTATTACACACCTCAGCTCCTCAGCTCTTTGTACAACTGCCAGCATTTGCCTAGCATTTCCATTCAGTCTTTCTCTTGCTAAACAAAATGCCTTCGATGCTGATCTCCAAGAACAGTTGCTCATTCTGAACGTTTTTTACTCTGAAGATTGGTTCTTTTTCTTTTTTTTCTCTCCTTTTTTTTTTTTTTTATTAACATGTCCACACTGTTACTAAACATAAAGGGTTTCTCAAGGAACCAATTTTACCACATTTGTTTGGGTGTTATATGGATGTTCGGAATAGAAATCAAGAGTACAAAAATAGATTTTCTTGATTTATGAGACATTCCTGTTTTCAATTCACCATCAGTATGTGCAGACACGATGCAGTCAAGAAATGAAGCATCTGGTTCTCCCACGTTTCATTTATGAACTTTAGCACCAGATGTAAATCATTCATAAAATCCCAAAGTGTTGGAAGAGTCTCTTCCTTCATTTTAACAAACATATACTCCAAGTACTGTACCTAACACTTCACATCATTTGTTACAAATGATGGGATCTGAATTTTAATGACTTCCAGAAATAAATTTCAAGAAGGAAGAAAAGAGGAAGAAGCAAAGCAGGTGAGTATGGAATTCCTTGTTTCTGACCGTAAATTCTCTTTGAAACCAAAAGATGTCACTTTACGTTATTATAAACAAAGTCTACATGTTATTACCTGCATACAGAATGTTTTGAAGAGAGCAAATCTATTAGCTTATAACTATTCTTTTCCCAAATCCTTTCCATTAGTGTCACGTTCATGTCAGCAAATGCTGATTCAACTTCAAATCTGAATTGCTTTCCTATTCTCCTCCGCCAATCGCCCTTCCTCTCCTCCTTCAAACCCTCTCTCAGTCCCATTTGTTCTGAGAGCCCCTCTTGCCTTTCTCTCAACATCTGTAATCCCTTCCTCCTCCCTCCCCACTCCTTTGTTTCACTGTGTGCATTGAATTTCGTAGGATAACTCACACTTTGGGAATTAAGCACCTGCCAAAATAATTACGGGATCAGGGCCTATTCTTTATGTCAAGGAAACCTGTCGTCTTCTCTGCGTACAAGAATTCTTTCAACGATATGCATTAGACAACGCTTTCAACAACAAATCAGTCTTTTCTGGCCCTTTTTTAATACTACGTTTCCTCCATATTAATTTAACTGCAGAATTATCAGGCACATATTTCACACACTGAGGTTGCCTTGCAACATAGAGAGCTGGGGAAGTACAAAGAGAGTGCACCAGCAGATACAGCAAGAAGGCTCCTCTTTGAAGGACCCCTCGCTGGAGAAACCTCTATGTGAGGGAACAGAGAGGTTAAAAGTATTCACGGAGTCACAGATATTCCTCAGGTCTATGCTTCTCCTTCTACCCTCTCCTCCCAGCTGCTTTGCAGGCTGCCGTTTGGGGCAGCTCTCTTTGCTGTCCTCTCTCCCGTTGTAAGGCTGCTGCACTGCTGAACTCCTACAGGAACGGGTGCAATTAGCCCCAGCCTACAAATACCAGCAGTAAAAATCTTACGGGAACAGCCATATACTTCCAGTAGTAATAAACCCCTATATAAATTTTCTTATACATAAGAAATTTTCCTTGTAACAAGACATGGCATTTATTTAGCTCTTTATTAATAGCTAGAGCACGAATCACTACAGTTGCTGAGCTCCTAGAGTCCTATGTAACACAACATTTTACCTCCAAGAACGGACCCGAGACAAGGAAGAACCTTTCCACCAGTGGCCAGGCCGTGGGTAGTCTACATGAATTGATAAGGGCATGGAGCAGCCTCCTGATAGCCCCCAGCCTGGTGTGCAATGCTTTCTGCAGGGCCATGCTGGGAACGTAGCGAGCTGCTGTAAGCAGGCTGGGAACGCAGCAGGGGCAGATCCATGGGCTGCAGGTCTCCTGCAGAGATCACAGCTGGGACTACAGCCCGCAGTTTATAGTACAAGCTGTAGATCAGTTGCTCGGGTGCCCTAAGCCCTTGGGCGGAGAAGGATTCTTTCCAGCCTCTTTGCAGCCTTGTTCTCCAGCACAAACACCAATTGTTCAGCCCCTGCCCAGGGAGAGTTGGAGCTCCAGTTAAGTTAGTTCCCCTTAAAACTTAAAAAAAAAAAAAATAATCTTTTTTCTTACAGGCAAAACTCAGCAACTTTTGAAGCAGAGCAGATGTTCGACAGTGTGAGCAGCAACGTTGCACTGTACCGATTAAGGCACCAAATGAACAATACTGTATCAAATCAAAACTTCAGGGGAGATTTAGGTAGGCACAATATGAACGCTGAAGCTGAAATCTGGCCTGAACATGGGCAGTTAACCTCTCCGTTCCTGAGAAATGCGATACAGGAACTTTAGTGATGGCATGTGCTCAGCATCGCAGCCTCCTACGTCACCCCGAAGATCCCATTGCCAGGAACACAGCTGAAACCCCGCTGGGACACTGGCTGTGGGAGGCAGAGTGTCTACAGACCACCAGCATCACCCCTCTCAGGTCATGGGGTGCCCTGGCTGGTGCCAAAGGTGAGCTGCCCCAAGACTTGATGTTACAACCCCTGGCCCAATCCCGAACCCAATTCAATGGCTGAGCTAGCACAAGGGGTGTCTGCACCTGCCGGAGAACGCTGTTGGGTGGAAATATTCCACAGGTGGAAAACATAGCATTTTTTTAAAGGCATGCATTTCTGCAGGAACAGTTTTAAAATAATTTTAAAACAATTCTAAGATTGCCTACTATAAGAGAAAGCAAATTTTGGTAAATACAAAGTACCTACATTACTTCAATTATTTTTTTTTAATTATAAAATCCTAGAATATTATAGAAAAACCTCAAGACTGTTTTTTTTCTTTAAAAAAAAAAAAGAGGCTATTTATCTATATAGACACCTTTCATATTTTACCTTTTAATTCCTACTGGCTTTCCTTACAGCCCAGAATTCATCTAATTCATTACTATATAAGGACCGATAAGGCTTCAATCACTATTACCACGTTTAAATATAAAAAGGTGATCAGCTACACTCTAAGAGGTTTTCCTGTGAAAGGTGGTAATACCAAAACTCAGATCTTTTTCTCCCTTGAAAGTTGTAACTACATATTTATTTATAAGGATATTTGTCTGTCAGGCTCCTTTTAACTTAGCATTTTTTGGTAAGACTCATCCATGTTCTAGGAGTCTTATTCATGTGGAATGAGTACCTCTTTCCATAAGTAATTCCCACAGACTTCAAAGAAGCAGTTATGATGCAAGTTTCTTCTCAACGTTAATGAGAGCATCAGACCTCAGCTTCTGTATTCTGAAAGTCACCAGTGGCAAACGGTGAAAAATGAACATAATATACCATTAATATATTTTTGTTTATTTAATTGCACCTAAGCATCAATTTATTTCCAAAATAGGCATAACTATTACAACTTTCCCATTTTTTTATTTTCCTTTTTTCATCTTATCTGTGCTGGCAATCCAATCAAAGGCAAAAAAAAAAAATTACTAACAAAACCAGTTCAGATAAATGACAAGTCCTGCCTGCTGCTTGAGAAATACTGTCAATTTTATTTTATTCCCCACCTTCCTACCATGTCAGAGGCTGCAGCCTGAGCCTTTCAGAACTCTACAGGCACAACATACAGTCTCATCTGAGTCCCACGGTGCTTGGGTGGTCTCTCTCAAACTAACCAAGGCAGGGATACCACCTCCTTGATCCATAATGCGCTCATCCATTTCACTTGTCTGCTCAGACATCCTAGGCCAATGATTTATTTGCAGAGGTGAAGCTAGGAAAACCTCCTCCCTTCCAAACACATGTACACATACTTCTATAAACTGGCTGAAATATTCAGTAACTTCCCAGAGGGGAATGGTTTTCCCCCCTCCCTCTCCTATATGTTTTATACGGTTTCCATTATTATTTGATAAATGTGTTATGACACACTATTTACCTCGGTCAGCAGCTCTGGGGAGCTTTGTGCAGCTTTGCTCCCCACCTCTGCCACCCACTAGATATTTCACAAATAAATCACGTTCCCAGATTAAGACAATACAGTTTGGTACTGAAAAGGGAGAAGAGAGATAGGACGAGAGATGCTGGAGGAGGCTTTGGTTTCATATCTCTCTTCTGAGCCATGTAGAGCTGATTCCCAGCCTGTAACAGTCACTTTGCCTCAGTCAACTCCTTTTTTTCTTCCAGGGGCAGGAAGGCGTTCTCTGTTCACTGTGCTAACTCTCTGCGTTTGAGGTTCCCAGAGAAATATTCAGAGCTCAGTTTTTGATACGGGCAGGAGCAAGTCAGAGGAGGTCTAATATAGTGCACATATTCACAGGTATCAAAATAATCTTTTCCAAAGGCAGAAAGCGTGCTAGGATGTACTGTATGAAAGAAGGGCCATAGACCTGTCCTATTGGAAATAAAACAAATATATTTGGGATGGATGACCACAGAGAGTTTTGTGTGGACTTGCTCAATAGTATATTACAATCAGAAAATTGTGGGGAAGAGGAGGAATTACCCTCCAAAGCAGTTACCAAATGACATTACTGCAGCGACTGCACACACACTCAAAACCAGAGTTGTCAGGGAAACACTTGGTGTCATTGTCACTTCTTTTTATATGAATTTTTTACGAAAATCCAGAGGGGATGCCATGAGTAGGGTCTGCAGGCACAACGAGTGGTTTGGGAAGCATTTTGAAATCAATGATGCAGATGTGTGTACACATCTGTGTGTGTCAGAATGGGGCAATACCAAATCTGATTAGAGCCGTCTCTCTTGAAAATTACAGAAAAGCAGATCCTTCCTAGAGTCACAGGATGACTTTCCAAAACCAAACACAACCAAAAGCTCAGATGAAATTAGGTCCATGAGAAAAAGCAGTCAGCTGTACCAACTGGAAATGTTTCAGAGAACACCACTGTTACAAAGACTGCCTTGCTAATCCCACCAGCACATAGCAGTATCTGTAGAAAAGGCAAGAACAGAACACAATCCCACACTGTTGTCAACTCCAAACATTCAAAAAGTATGAATTAATAGTCTCCTCTTCTTTGTCATAAATTAAAAGCAAACAAACAAACAAACAAGAAGGCCAGCTGAGAGTCACAGGAGTTTTGTATTTTTTGTTTTCAAAACAGCAATAATTTTTAAAAATAAGTGAATTATGATAGAAGCATAGTAGTATAAGACAAAGGATGCTAGTGTTTCCTCACTCATGACTTCAGGCTGCCTGTCAGCCCCCAATTAGATTAGTGGAAAAGCACGTTTGAGCTGTGTTTAAAGTGAAGTTTATCACAGAGTCCAGTGCAGTCCTCTCACCACCTTCACACTCAGATAGCCTAAGTCCTGCTTTGGGCCCACCAACAAAAGAAACATGGGGAGGTCCTTCCTTCAGGGACTGTGTGGCTCAGTCCTCTTTACTTTTCCCCCTCATATGCTTCTATAAGATTTTTAAGGCTTTTGTACTCAATATTTCTTCTTATATTCATCAAAGGAGGTGAGAGCTATCCGTTCTCACCAAGGCTTCCAGGGTAGGCTTCACCCTTCAGGTAGGATAAGCCAGACTGCAAAGAAAGTAGAGCAGTCACAGACCTTCTGTCCTAGTAGCTCTAAATATTGGACCTCTGTGCAGGGAGGTAGAAGCTGCTACTTCTGCTACTGGTTCCTATTCTGTACATCCTAGAATAGAAACCAGTCAAAGAGCAGCGCCGGCAAACTGGATCTGCAGATGCAACAAAACCTTTTTCATCTTCTACGGACCATTGGAATACAACACCTATGCATCCCATCCTCTGTGCTATTAGAATGAAAGATAAACCTGCTCATACTTATAAGTACTAAACTCAAAAATATGAAATGTGGATATTTCCCTATGAATCCAGACTTCCAGCAGCAAAACCTCCATAAAAATATCCCCCCCTAGATTCTTATATTAAGGAAACAGTTTGGTGAATCTTTGTCACAGATAAAATTTAGAAATATGAGCTGTGTAATGGATGGGATGCTATATTATGATAGATTATAACAATAGATGCCATTGTGCAAAAAACCACAGTATGCCAGTGTAAGATGATTTGGCCCACTCTGCAGATGATAATTCCAGTCTATCTCAGCAACAGTATGAAAAGCAAAGCAGAGCATAGAAAAATCCCTACCAAGTACATTAGAGATAAGAATTAATTACTGGGAAAAAAATGAGGAGAATCAGTTTGATTTGGTAACTGATTCATGTACCAACAGTGGTTCTTTAGCATGACAACTTGTATTTCTATATTTTTGAGTCCAGATTGTTATGGTGTTTATGTGCTTGTGTGCCTTTGTTTCTCCTCAGCCCTATTGAAGAGAGATGCAAATATACAGTAATAAGAAGAAAATCAAATCCACCTCAACATGCTAAAATAATAGAATTGCCAGATTTAACTGTTGTTCATGAGTTTGCCAGAAAATAAAAATAACTAAGGAGAAGCAGGTGAAATATATTTGTGCCTTCCAAATAAGAAACAGGGTAATCTTCTGTGAAAATCACCAGCCTAAAAAATATTCCAGAGATTATGGACAGTTAACAAATGCTAAAATTGGATTAATGGGGGGAAAAAAAGAAACAAAGGAAACAATTGTGTGCTATGATAATTTTTGTCATCATTCTTCCCCTTTAGAAATTTTAAAGTGTCATGAAAAACATTGTCAAAGCTTTGAAAAAAAAGTCAGGATATTTCATTAGAAAGTAGGACAAATGAAACCCCGATTTCTTACAAGTGTTTATCCTATATCCTTCATTTCCCCTGTCTGAATAACCCCAGTTCATCTATCAGCCCTCTTCTCCCCCCATTCCGTGTAAACCTCAGCAAGCAAAAGATAATTCTTGCTATAGTTAGTCTGGAATAGCAAGCAGGCTGTTTGGCTAGCCAGTACACGTCTACTAATTGGCTTGCTGGGGGATAATTAGCATAAACTATTTTTTCTAGCCACTTACTCATTTTCATTAAACTTACAGGAATTTAAATAGGGACTTCCACTCCTCAATCAAGTTTGTCAAAATTGGGCCTTGTTTTCAATTGACTTTGGGGACGGCAGACAGATCGACACTACCATTGCATCAACCTTCATTCCTAAGGGAGCTGAAGCAGGAATTGAAGTGTCTCTAGCAAGGAGCATAACCTGAGCACTCAGAATTAGGTTAATAAGTTAAAGTACAGTAATTTGTTGAACCTAGACAGAACTGAAAGCTCTTCACTAGGAAAAAAGCTCTCAAAAAATACCTAGCCCGGAGTCTTGTTTTAGGAACAAGTTACTCCATGAAGTGAATCCTGGTTTGCAGTGGCTTTATATTGCAATTCCCCATTTCCACACCTCTTTCTCTCAGTGTGTATCATCACCAGGTCTTGTGTCACACCACATAAAGTCTCACCTACCACCTCATTCTTCCACTTCCTCTCCCAAATCCATAAGGATAACCCAGCTGTATAACACTCCCCAATCCTTCTGTGAGTGCAGAGCAAGGAGCGGGCTGGGTCTGAGAGCCCCCCGAGCGCTGCCAGGCTGACCAGTGGGGGTGTGATGATGGCCAGCTCAGCATGCACACAGAGCAGGTGTCAGGAGAGCTAGCATTACAGCCCTTCTCTCAGAAGGGTGCAAAAGACACGATAAAAGCAACAACTTTTAGGAAACACGTTAAGAACATCATATTTCAGAGATCTCTACCACTTCAGCAAATTTGACTGAAAGTGGCCAATGGCTTACAAAGTTACTGGCTGACAGACAGGTAAAGATCATGATAGCAAATGTCTCACTTCCTTAAAAAACAGACTAAGAAGATGAGGTGGCTCACATTCACCTGATTATAGATGATTTCCTGTCACTGGGCTGTGTTTCTGTGACCCCACTCATTTAATATGCTTGCTCTTCCCTATGTTGTCTGATAGTGGCTTGGACGCCACCCTCCCTGTGACGATGACTCAGTGTGCTGCTTTTCCTGTCTTATTCTATGAAACACATCATTTGATGTGACTAACACAGCTCATTTTGATGAGTCACAGAGCCAGGAAATGTAAAGAAGATGCGGTTTTCTGAAGAGCGCCGTCCAAATGAATGTTAGAAAAACAAAGTTTAAAAAAATAATTATTCATCTTAAAACTCTGCATATGGTCTAGCTCATGTCTACCTACCTACATGGTACAAAGTCCTTTTTCTGTTGCTTGAAATCATTAGTGTCAACATTCCTGGTAGTGTGTCTAATTGATATGGGAGATGGGTGGGGAGAATACATGGAAGGACATTCTCTCTGTCCATGTTACAAATTGACAACCATTTTCTCATTTTTAGGGAATCCTCAAAAACCTGAGCCTCACTTTCTAATTTCTAATGTACAGTCTGTAATGCCTGCCTTTATTTCAGTGCATGTTTTAAGAAACTTGCATTCTAATTTAATGGATCAAGTAAAAAAAAAAAATCTTTTTTTTTTGCCTGGGTTTACCAAAAAAAAATATTCTGACACACCAAAACTATGAATCCATTTCTTTTTTTTTCCATCCTAGAACTATAACCACAAAACTTTTCTTCCCCTACACGTGGTTATAGATGTTCTTCCTATCTTCATAGGAAGGGAAACCTATATGGATTTTCACGTTTCTTTTTTAAGGATTCTTTATAATTAGGAAAGAAAATGGCCAGGGAAAGGGAGTTGACACAACCTTCCTTCTCTCTCTGACCTCAAGGAACTGGAAACTCCAACAGGAGGAGGGTGAGGAGTGGAGGACTCCAGGACAATAACGCTGCTCTTCTGCACGGCTTTTCAGCATTGTTTTACTGGAGTGCAGAGAAATCCCTCTGCTACAGCCCCTGCTTCACTGGGGATATGGAGGGGTTACAGATGCTTTCAGTACCTTTGTATTCCTTAGAAAAGTTTCCTCATCGTCTCCCTTGACAAAACCACCAGCTCAAGGAGCAGGAATGCAGGAAGAGCTTTTCTCCTACCTTCCCTTCTGTCTCCCCAGAAGTTTGCGCTGCCGCACGCAACAGGAGGTGTCGAGCATTTCTCCTCCTTCCTCAAATAGAGAAAGCTTGTCAGGCAACACCTCAAAACTCACCACTTGCTGCAGAAAGGGAATAGGAGCCCTGTTTAACCAAGCAGAGACCATTTGGACCAGATGTTACCAAGAGCCAAACTGACCTGGTTGGCAATTCTTTGCAAAACAGAGGATATTCCAGCCACAAGCAGCCAGACCACAGCCTGCAAGAATCTAGAGCACTGTCACTACAGCTTTTTATTTTCTAAAGGCAGACACATGGTTCAACCAAGCAACCGTCACCTCCTCTCAAATTATGACCAAATGCATGCATTATAGAATATTTTTCTGTATAAAAATAATGTACTTATTTGAAAATAAAGCATGATTTTTTTTAAAGGAAATGGCAGAGAACAAAGTGCACAAGGCCAAACTTTCTAATAAATGAGATTTATTATGGGAAAAAAGTCCAATAATTGCATTTTCAGGGGAAAGGTCATTATTACTTAGAAAGAGGTTAATAGAACAATATTAATAGCTTTCTACAGGGCAAAAGAGATAGATGCAGTATTAATATGAATGAAAACAAGAATGAGGATGCACCCTGTTAACAAAGTTTAGACTAAAAATTCAGAAGGTCAAATTCATCTTTCATATTCCCCAAAATAAAGAATTAGGCAGTATAAAACGTTATCAAGCCTTTTCATTCAGTGAGTTTAACAGAAAGTAGCAGAAATGAAGTGATCAAAAGTTTTAGCCTGAAGCCAACAATTAGAAGCACAACTCAAGTTCTGTGTCTCTGCGAGACTCTAAGGGAAGATTGTTGAAGATAAAAGTCAACACGACTCCATCATTGAACTTTTACTAAAGGAATTGCAGCAATTCTGTCTATTTGGCCAATATTTCAGATTAGACTAATTTTCTAAAGTAATGGAAAATTGCCAGAGATAAAAAATAATTTGCAATATACATTAATAATAATGTTACATTACACATCCATAATGCATTTCATGCAAAAGACTTGAGGTACTTTATAAACACTTAGTTAAGCCTCCCAACACCCTGGGAAGTAGATGATTTTTCTCAACCATTCCCCAGCTGGGGAAACTGAGGCACAGACAATTGAAAGCAAACCATTTGCCTCACGTTAGGTAGTGGCTAGAATGGCTTACAAAGCAAGGACGTAGGAATGAAGAGGGCACATGCAAAAAGTACTGCCAAACCCAAATAATTTTTCAATCATAACAAAAAATATCCTACATACTTTCCCAGTTTTGAGTACTCAGCAAACTCTTAAGTACTTCTCAGAAACGTTTTCCTCATGAACACCTTTAAACACATCCAGGAAAATATATTGTCTACCAACAAATAAATAGGCAAACAAATATATAAATAAAAAGTGTCTATTTTTGCATGTTGCAAAAATATTCCCTCATCCTCATTGGCAGAACTAGCTAAAAAAGAAAAAAATAAACCCCAAGAATCTTCATTTTTAATGACCGCTAATAGTGATTTTCTCTTTTAGATAGTGTTGAGTGAGGAAGAAAAGAGAAATCAAAGGTGATTATAAAGATGGTTATTAAAAACTGTCATGCACATGTGTAAACTATTAGACTGTTTTAGCTACAAGGCTAAGCAGGATCTGTCTAACTGGTAATTCCAGCCTGAATACGCTCAGCGGTACCACACCAGGACTCACAATTATGTAAGTTTGCTATTAAAATGCAAGTTGGAATCAACTGTTAAATCTCCATAGTGACGAATACACTGAAAAGCTGTCCTACTTTGGGAGATTAAATTGACTTTATTTTTGGTTATTGTATCTAAACACTCTAACTTGCTTTATTGTACTGTCTCTAATTCAGTTTTACTTTACCAAGCACCTCAGACAAGAGAATTTGCTTGAAGTCACAGTCAAGCTGGGAAACATATATATTTAGGACATCTTTTCAGAATACTGTAATTATGACTGTAAGTATTTGAAGTCAAAACTCATAATTGTGCATGATGAGGGAAAACTGAGGAATCTTTTTGTTGAATGTTTTGCCTGCAAAGAGAGCCGCCAATCCCACCAGTTTGAGGAAGTTTCAGAGCAGATGTCTGTGTAGTGTTTGGGATGCAATTTTGTCGTGGAGTTAAATAAAGAAAATTATTCAAGGGCTACATTACTTATAAAATCCTGATGTGAAATTTATTTTACTAGCAGTAGTGCATTGTATAGTCATTTGAGGAAGAGATTACTTAATATAATGTAATGGGCAAGATTAATGTAAGAGATTAACTCTTCAGCCCTTACTCTTGTTCTGTGTTCTTTATATACTAATCAGGTAAAGAGATGGATAGTAGCATTTTAAAAGCTTCCTCTTCTGTGATCTATTTCTCTGAGTGAAAAGATGATGTCTAGCCTTCCTCACACTGAATTCATCGCTTTGGTCTGTAGGAAAGGGCTTTTGGAAGAAAACCTTAATATAAGTCAAGGCAAATTAAATTGAGATAGTGCAAAAGGCATAATGTGAACAGAAGAAAATACCATGTGAGAACACATAAGGGCTTAATTTTCCCATTACTAAGGCAAGACCGGGTGAAAGCTTATAAATCACGGCAGCACAGCACCACATGGAAATCGGCATCTTACCTAGATAGAAGTCACAGCTGATGACTGCTACAAAACAAAACCCAGGATCCCTTAGTATTAATGAGATACCCACTCACCACGTCTTTTACAAGGCACAACGAAACACTGCAAAGTAAGAACATTCATGAGTTTTGGCTATCGCAGCGCATGCAGTCTGCAGAGAATCACACGGGTAGTTCAGCTTCCTTAGCTGCTGCCAACAAAAGCAGCCAAGTGAGAAGGACACATAGATCTGGGATCCCTCCCCAGCTCTGCCACCTCGTCGGGAAATCGCTGCCCTCTAATTCCTCTGGATTCTGCCCGGAAAATGGCTTTCTGTGGGGAATTTTAAAGAGAAGTGGGAGCTCTAAAAAGAGACTTCAGAAACACCCCAGTGCAATTCAGAGCTTCGTGATGAAAGTATTTTGTTTTCTGGGGCTTTTTTTCCTTCCTTGCCATCTTCACAGATAGAGAAATCACTCGAATTCTTCAAATGGAGATATTTCTTAAACATTTCACTGTTCCTGCCCCTAAAACTGACTCTTGCACAGTCAGTATTGAAATCTACTTATGTTTTAAACTCTGTGGTATTATGTGATTTTGTTGGACGGAGAGATGGATACAAAGGAACAATAGGCATTGCAGATATTTTAAAAATAAGCTATTTTAAGTCGTTTAATCTTAAAAAGTACTTTCTCAATTTCATCACAATTTTCAAAAAGTACTCTAGTTGTCAGTAAGTCTTAACCCTAAAAATGTGAATGCACTGGGATTTAATGGGTTTGTTGGTGGGGGTTTTACCACTTTCATTTTTTTTTTATTTATTATTGAGCTGCTGGAGAGGGGAAAGAAGTCTTATAATGGGACTGAAGCTGAATGCTTAATTAGGAACAGTTTATCACCTCTTCAAATAAGCTGAAGAGTTACATAACTAGGCCTTACAATTCCTACAGATAAAGGCAGTTTATCTTGGCTTCCTATGGAAATAAGCTTTATGTAACTGTTTTGTCTGTCTCTCCATCTTTCTTTTCTCTCCCCTTTACTTTCCCTTCAACAAAAGACTGAACCATTAGCCAATTTGAACTTGAGGGCTAAAAATCTCCAAAATAATATTCCTCCTGGTTTCATGAAGACAGCTGATGAGATAAGAGAGAAAGACCTAAATCACTGCCCTAGTTTCCTCTAAAGGAAAACAGAGAAAGTTACAGAAGAAGTGAAAACTTGGTGTGAGATTACTATTTGTAATGTCTGAGCTGCAGAACAGGTTGGCTGCTTTTGATTTCATGGACTCAATTTCCTTGCATGGGGAAATAAATGGACAATTTGCTGGCCTAGCAGAGGCCTCCTTCAGATCATTGTCTTCTCCTGGGTCACTTCAGGTAAACTCTGCCATTGCTCCAGACTCAAAAGAGGCCTTTAGGAAGCACATGGCCACAACTATAATAAAGACGAATGATTTCTGTGATTTTCCATTTATTTGATTACTAATATACCCTATATTGTCTTGACTTTTCTTTTAGCTGAATGCAGTTACAACAGCTGGTGGATAATGAACTATCCAGAAGTGCTCATGATCATCTACTTCAGCATCCGCTGAGGCAGAGTCAAGCCAAAGTTGAGAGGAACTTTGAAAATCAGAGCCCAGAGTAATAATCCTTTGTTTATTCCCTAGACATATTTTAACAGGGCAACCTTCTTCATAAAGTAAAGCAAATCTATTCTGACATTAACAAAACCTAAGGTTCAGTCATACTGCTGTTGTATATCTTTGATTTGAAAATCTCAAGGAGAGAAAATTGTTTGAGACAACCAATCGTTGTATCTGTGAAGTACTTTTTTCCATTTTAGGTTTCTCATGGATGTATAAAAGATATGCTTTTAACTAAATATAAGCCCACACCAAAATTCCTGAATTTTCAGAAATATTTGAAAATTGTTGGATTTTGAGAAAGTTTTAAGACAATCTAAATTCTCTGGATCATTTTTATCTTCACTGGTCTAAAGCAAAAGCCCAAATTCCCATGTTTTGGAAGATCTCACATGAAGATTTAAATATGGTAGTCCATACTCATAAACAAAGAACCTGGAAGAAGCTGCATCTTCATCTAGTCAGAATTTTAATCTAGTCTCATTATTGTACTGACTGTCTTATTTCATTATCTTTATATGTCATTATACTCACATACATTTTCTCTGATCTTTTTAACCTGGTTAGTCTGCACAGCTGAGAATGAAACTGATCTAACGTGTGAAATGCTCATGGTATCATCCCACAGGGAAACTATCACGGACCTACTGCCAAAGTGAGTCAGGGATGCAAAATATTTGTTGTCCACAGGAGTGCTATGGCTTCTTTTTTACCCTGTGTGCTATTTCAATTCTGTTTCATTAATGCAGCACACTGTTTTACTCTACTGGCCTACAGTTGTCATTTTTCTACGCCTCCTTTCTATGTAACAGTGTTCAAAACTGGCCCATCTTAATATCATTTCATTTAGGATTACACAGAGAACAGTTTCACAATGTTCGAAAACTGAATGTAGAGACCTTCACAACTGCTTCTTTTGAGGAGAAAGAAGTGAGGGGAAAAGTGGTGAAGCTTGTGAGATAGCTGAAACCATACATTTGCTGTAGGCACTAAAAGCGTTATTTTGGGATGAGGATAAAAAAAACCACCAAGGTTTTTGCCAAAGGTAAACTCTACAGAGAGAGTAGAGATCTACAGAAAGATCTACAGAAATACAGCTATGTCTATCTCAGCATTATGGTAAGATTGTACCAGTCATAAGCAGGTATGTACTCAGACCATAGCATTCAAGAATCAGTACAGAAAATAAATACAGTAAAAAAAACATAAATGAGCAGCCAGTGAAATATCCTCAAAAGATGAAATATTTAGAAAAATTATTAAGATTAATATAGTGCCTCATACATCTGCATGTCAAAAAGAGTAGTAATGGTTCTTGCATTAGTACAGAAATGAATAGTTTCATCAAGTTTTTATCCTGATAAGATTTTTTTCTGATGGTTATAGAAAAGTACCAAAGTATTTAAATCACTTGTCAAATGTAAACCTACCTGAGCAGTGACACTTTAAAAATATAATGTGAAATCAGACATCATTTATACTTGCTGGGATTTTTCATGTTGTCTTATAACATATAAATGGTGAGGCTAGATGCAGAAATAGTAGATTTTCAATTTTAACCTTATTTCTCACTAATTTCCAGAATGTAATTCTGCCCCCAGCTGGTTAAGACATAGCTGACATAGGAGGCTGAAAGCAAGAGAATATTGAACCTATGAACTCTGCTTCTTCTCAGATGATGACTACAATTTGCATGCAAAGTATCAGCAGCTTTACTGTTCAGCACAGGTGCTAATAGATTCTAAGTTCTTTATGTAAGTATGTGCTGCGCCCTCTTCATTATAGTACTAATAGCGCAAAGGTGAAACTGTTTTCAGGAAACAGAGTTCATTGATTACTCCTACAGAACATTACAATTAATGACATCGGTCTGTGGTAATTGCTGCACCTGTATCAGATCAACTGAAAAGTAGAAATTTAATACACGCTCTTGTCACCATTAGATTCCAGAAAGTTGCATACATCTACTGCCTGAGAAGGATTTTTACATGCCTATTTGTCTTCCAATTGCTCTTTTTCATCAGATTCTAAGTCTGTCTTTTTTGCAAACGGAACATATGTACAGAAAAATTTACATGACTTTCAGTCCTTTTTCAGGTATAACTGCAGCCCATCCTTATCTCCCAGGGAGGAAGAAAAACAAAGGAAAAAGGAGAGTATGGCAACAGAAAAGCAGGGAGATAAGTTATTATTATTACCTTTTGAAACAAAAGCTTTCATTCACCCTTCAACCTCTCTCCACTATCTTCTATCATATTTCAGGACATCTCTTCTGATGCAGCTGAAGAATAGATTACAAATACCTTCAAATTCATCTAACTTACTTTCCATTCCATATATCACCTTTTCATATGCAGCTGATTCTGTCACATCAGCAATCTGCTCCCTCAGTAACAGCCCTGATGCATCCTTTCAGGTTCTCGGTATTAGTTTTCAACACCATGAGACTAACAGGGGCAATGTCAGGAAGCTTAGCTCCCATATTTAGACTCCTTATATTCAAGTAAATGAGACTGGCAAGGAGATGTGGTATAAGTGGAAATATTCACTGGAAATAGCTTTCATAGAACAAGACCAAAAAAAAAAGTCAGTCCAGATTTTATCGCCTCTGCAAATGTTAGCTTTAGTACAAAGGATGAACAAAATGAAGCAGCCCCACCGAATGATAGTCTGATAACTGCTGTTTTCCAAAGTTTTCTGCTGTCCAGGTGTCCCAAGTGGGCTCAGAGGAGATGGCAGCCACAGGAACACACTGTCCACCTCAGCCCTACAGAAACTGAGGAAACAGAACTGGACACGGTGAAATTTTGCAGACTACTACAGGAGTATGAACACTAAGTGAATTTAGTGAGTTTACACAGCAGAGAAGTGGAATTACAAGATGGAACAGAGCTGCTGAGGGAACACATGATTGAAGTGATGGGATGTGAATACTCAATCCATTAGCCCTGACAGAAAATCTCTACTGTAGGTTTGGGAAGAGGTAGAAGGAGGAGGAGCGCTGCTGGGAGGTGAGCAGGGGACAGATCTGCTCGGCACAAATGGTTGGTAATGAAGGTTGCTGCAAACTCACCAGATTACTCCTCGACCAAGCACTGACTACATGCTGAGGATGCCAGAAAAGTGAACATATGTCTGAAGTAGGAAGGAGCAGACCCAGCCAGCCGCATCATGAAATGACTGGGTATCATAAAATTGTCAGAACAAAGAAGTAGGTCTCTAAGGATGTAATGAGCGAGACAGGGCTGACACTGGGTGGTAGGAAGCAGGTGGGTATCACGACTGCTGGATGAGAAAGGTGGAATCCTGGAGAATATCTGCTAACTCTGAGGAAACAACGATCCCATACCCAGCATATGACACTTTTGAAAACCTCCTATAGACGATTTTAAAGGTTTAATTTCTCTTTACTATTTACCTAACAGCTCTGATACTGATTTTCAATCTTCCCCGGATAAACCCTGTTGCAGGTGAGCTTTTCCCTTACGTTTCACAGCAGCTGGAGTTTCTTTGTTTTCCTCCACCTTTTGCTTGTCACATAGAAGCACTTACAAAAAGTGTCCAATCAAATGAGTACTGGAAAAACTATTCTCTCTCCGTTGTCCTTTCTAAAAGGTCTCTTCATTGTGCCTCTGATTAGAGACGATCAGGAGATGAAGCTAGGGGAGGGGCTGAGCACACCCTAAAGACATTCAGAACAAAACTCTTTTGACAAACAGCCGGGCTGTGAACTACTGTGTCTGCAGAGAAATAAAACCCCAAAACAACAAAAGCAAATAACTTCTAGTCGGGCAGCAAGGAGCCAATAAAAAAAAAAAAAAGTGTTCTCCATTACGTGTAAGCTATTGTGTGGTGATGTTTTTTCCAGGGGGCCAACTGTTCTACTGATTCATCCAAATACAACTGCCTTGATCTACACTAATAGACAATTTGGGCCATAGTGTGACCTTAAATTATTGTCCTAAACACTTGCAAAGTACATAAATCGAACAGGCCACCCAAAGGAGCAAGAAAAGGCACGGTAATCTGACATTTCCAGTCTGAGGATATTTTTTTTTTTTTTGCCTTTTTAATTTTTAATTTAAAGAATACTTCCATATTAGAATCCCAGCAGCTCTGGTTCCACAGCTCTCTTTTTCAAGGTTTCCCTGACACACCACACCACCCCCCATCCCTGAATTCTTTTTAAATCCTGGCATAATTTGTGGTCAAAACTAAATCCAAATTGAGTCCATCTGGGGAAAGTGGAAAAACCTGAACTCCATCTTGTTGTCTTGAACATCCTATGGTTGCATAATAACAAAATGCCTTTGTTCTCACAACTAAAGTATGCATCAAGAATCAAAGAAGCAAGAAAAAAAGGGAATGTTCCAAGCTATTACTGTAACAATCCAATTACAATGCCTATCAAACTTAACTTCACAGGTTATAGCTCCTAATTGCCTGACAAAAATTGACACTTCAGTCGCAACAGCATAATATAATCAGAGTCCAAATTAAATTTGATCGTGGGCAGAAAACGATGCTATCATTCGGCGGCATGGAAACAGGAGATCAACTAGCATGATATCAAGGATCAGAAATGAAAATTATTCATTAATGGCAATGGTTTTCTGATAATGGAAATGACACAGTTCAGACGGCTTCGTAAAAACACTATTAATTAAAAAGATGATAGACCTAACAAGGCATAGAAACCAGTGGAACCTTTCTCTGTGCTTGTTAAGGTGAAGGATGACAATGTTTAAGAACAGAAGTTTATGCACTTTTGTGAAAAGTATTCCGCTGATTCTGTAGCAAGTTTACTGGTTCTTGCTTAGTGAAGCATCTTTCTCTAGGGTGCTATGTTATAGGGACATAAAAAGTGTCTAAGGCCATAATATGACATTGTAATAAGCATGAATACTACCAGCTATAAAACAGAAGGGTCCAATTCATAAAAAAATGCACATGGGATTTTTGCATACTCCCAAGAAAAAAGTGCAGAGAAAACTATTTTATTTCCCTGTGCAAGCAGCTCTGTCTCCATTTTACTTTGGAGAAATACAGAGGTGCTTTATGCTAAAGAGAGAGCAAGCCAGAAATCCACCCTCAAAAGTTTCCCTGAGCAAGAAAAGGAAAGGCCAGTGTCTCAGATTGCTGAAGTTCAGACAATGCCTCTGTGTTCCTTGCACAGAGCTCCAGATATTACCACAATAAAAAAAAAAACAAAACCTCCAACACTAATACAATGCCACAAGCATTGTGTCTGAAATAACCATCTCAAAGGGTTGATCGCTACACCATTGAAACTACTGGGTGCTTATGCCACAGTTGGAACATGAGGAAGAAAAGGTCTATTGGCTTGCTAATGATCTCCATGTTCTCCTCCCAGGCACTATGTTTGGGCTCTACACCCTGCAGGATGGGTCACTGCCCAACACACAAAACTAAAACTGCTCTTGAGGACCCTCACCTCTTTCCTCCTCAGTAGCTGAGAGAAGCAAAGAGGCATCCCCTGCTGCAATTGCTTGCCCGACAGGCATCTGCTTTCGAAACGCACCAGCATAGGCCTCTGAGACTTCTTGCTGTGGGAAATCAAAGATCGAAAAGCCTGAAAAATCAAGGACTTTCAGAAAGAACAGAAGGGAAGAACGGGCAAAGATAGATGCTTCCTTGAAAAGGATGACTCAAAGCAGATCCTCCTGACCCTAGAATGCAACTACAGTAGGTTTCAGCAAATCAGAGACACAGGAACAAACCTCATGTTCCTTAGCTTGTCTAACTGAGTCTCAGTCAGATCCAAAATGCATCATCCCAAGCTGCCTCAAAACTTTCATCCTCTGGTAAGTAACACCCTTGAAGATCACTTCACTTACAAAGATAAAAAATAAATTAAATAAAATACTCAATACTAGTCTGCTTGGAGCAGCTCTAAAACTATTTGATAGTCCTTCTAGAGTGCACAAAGCTTCCCTGAATTGTCAATTTTGTTTAAAAAAATAAAACCTCAGAAGATGTTACCTAAACTGTGTATCAGCATTGCACTGTACCTGATAGAGCTCTGGGGCAGGTCCTCCAGTTTCAGTGCATTTTATTGAAATAATCTTTAGCCCTTAAAACACAATCATTTAAGACAGATCCGAGGAGTGCTGGAATTCAAGAATTCAACATGCAGACAACTCCGGAGCAGACAGTAATATATTAATTGAGAAAACAGCTACTCTGTAATATCAGCTAGCATGTCATTAAACAATATTGCAGCTACCGCATGATTATCTCTTGGGGTTTGATAACTTGACCTCATGAAAGGGTGTTTATAGGTACTTGAGAAATTCAAAAACACAGGGTACTGATAATATTTTTATGTTTTTTTTTTCATTATATAACAAAGTGCAGAACCAGAAAATTGAAAAACAATGAAAGAAAAACTAGAGTTTGTGTTGGTTTGAGGTGTTGTTTGTTTTTTTTAAATAAATGATTGAATTATATTGCTTATGATGGATTCTGGGCAATGATGTAAACCCCTTTCTGATAAGAGTGCCACTGTTCAGCAGTGAAAGTGTGCATACTTATCCCCGCAGCAGGGAATTTAACACGGAGGCAGCCAAAACCCAAATCCATTGTGACCATTAATCCTGCAGGGTAAGGTTATAGATTGAGTCACCTAATGGATAAATTCACTCTCTAAATTGTAGCCAATTAAATCCCAGTTATGTTCTCTAAGGAAGCCAGGGTCAGATTCACACCCATTGACACACAGGCTTGTTGGGAATTTTCTGATTCACAGTTTTGGTTGCAAGAAATGGCAATTCATCAACTTTGACATGTCTTGTGAGCATCCTCTGTTCAAGGGTGGTATTTCAGGTTCAAAAGAGAGCCAGAATATCTAGACTAACAAACAGTCACGATTCTTTGCAAACTAATAAAAGAGATCCATGTCCTTGTCTCTGCAAGGCCTCATCGGTGATTCCAGATTACTGTCACCTCTTACTCCACCACCTGTCTGTTCATCACAGCCACCTTTCCTGTGAAAATTTCAAGTGGTCTTGAGTTCATGCTCAACAGCTCAACATCTCACATGAAGCAAAAGCCATTTCCACCTTATCTCTGCTAACAGCATAAAAACAAAACAATTACCATTCTTTAGTTCAGCCCTGGCAGCAGGAGAATCACTGTAAAAAGGGATTCACCCCCCTGCATCCCACGTTTACAGGAGGAAAACGCTTTGCTCAGGTCGGGCCACTGTGGCTAGCAGCCCTCCTACAGTCTCATCGCGGATTGTAACTCGTGATGGACAAAACCTGGAATTTTTCGGTTTTCCAGCAGCACTCAGTGAACCAGGAAATACACAGCATTGAGAAGAAAAATAAATAATGAAATTAAGCTTAACAGGGTTGCTGGACCATTTTCAGATTCCCCATTCTAAAACTTGCAAGTATCACCATTAGGCACGTTGCCAAGTCTATTTCCCTGGTGAATTCAGGCTTATGCACCACTCAAGAGGAGTCTGTTAATGACTACAAAGATCCACAGCTGTTTACAGTTTAGACTCAGTGGTGGACCAGGCAATAAGCTTGATCCAACAATGAAGTTGTTGGACTCTCACAGCAAGAGGAGACATTGTGTCAACTTATTTGCTTGCTCATAGTGTGAGTGACTACCAGGACAGCTTAGCAGGGCTGTAAGAGACAGGGAAAGGAGTAGGTATGGATTGGAGAGAAGCTGTGCAGGCCCCTGGAAATGAAAGAACAACTGTATAAGGAAACCAGGCTTAAATAGCTTGCAGAAGCATAAATGAAGAAACAAAATTAATAGGCCGGGGAAGTCCTTTACCACACATCCAAAAAAGAGACAAAATCTATTCAGAAAAGTATTTCAAAATCAGAACTATATTCATTTGTAGAATTCTGCTGTGACATTATCGACTGCAAAATTTTTTCTTTCTTTATTGTTGATTGCTTGCTGCTTTTTTTTTTTGTGTGGGAAGTTTGGGTTTTTTCATGAATGAATAAATGAGAGCAACAGCTTTTCACAGTAGGGTCTTGTCTTCAGGAAAATTATAGTGAAGGACAGACAGATTACCAAAAACCCGCAAACGACTGGTGGAAAGTATAGGAGAGGTTTATATTAAGCTTCTCATTTTTAGACCTGGAAGGGAACATAATGTTAAAAAAAAAAAAAAAAAGATATCTAAGAAGGTATTTGAGGTAAAAATTAAGGGAAGCAGATAGAAAAAGCCAAAATTATCTTATCAGGGAATAAAATCTTTCAACAACAAATCAAAGTAATATGGGCTGAGAGTATCTCTTCTAGCCATGCTCAGGCTAAATGTCCAAACTGTCTGCTAACTAAGAACAGATATAGGAATCTACTTTAAAAACAAAAAAAAAGTACTTTCCAAAGGATTCCTAGATACCAAGACCAGCAGCTCTGAAAAGAAGGCTTCAAATGTTAACAATTGATGAAATTAGAAAATTTGCCAAAGAGGTACCATTGTCAATGCTAGGTTTTAAAGCATGACCTGACAATGTGCACTGGTCCAAGTTCGTTTCACTTAGAAGTAGTGCATTTATCATTAGGGCAGCGTTTCACTCTTTTCAGTTAGAGGGTTCCCAGAACTTCCACATCTGGTGCCAAGGGGTTGTTACAAACTTATAGAAAGCATTAAGGACACGTCTGTGTGGGTGGGCAGCTGATCAAGTAATTTATTGATTAGCTACATAGTATTAAGTATAAATTCAAAGGAAAAGGATGAAACTATTTCTGGTAAGGTGAAACCATCCATATTTACTGAATAGATTATCCACAACAGGAAATGCTTACTTGATTGCTTGATTGCAAAGTCAGTCAGGTCTTCGGCCCCACTGACTTCACTGGAGCTATGACAATTTACCAACGGAAGATCTGTGCCCCAAGATAATTTCTTAATGCAGTAGAAAACTCTTATGTTTGTAAAAAGCAGGACATAGGAAATGCAAACATGACAAATCTTTTATTCAGCCACTTTTCTCACATAGAAGATTTTCTAATAGACACAGCTCCAAAAAGCAGGAAGCGAAAATAGTAGAAGTGTGTAAAGTCATGAAGTTCTGTTTCGAACTGAACTCTCATTTCTGACTCGTGTGAGAAGCACACCTATAGTACAATATGGGGAAAACCAGCCTCATTCAAGGGTGCAGCTGTGCTGAAGCTTTCCTTGAGTTGCTGCCTGCCTGAGCCCTTGAGCACTCAGGACCTGCAGCACAGTTTTAGAGTCAGAGCCCTGCCCACCTCCAGCTTTGAAAATTCCCTTTTCATCTATGGAGGCTAAAACTGGATGCCCAGACTACAGTGCATGTCTGAAAATGTATCACTCTACCCTATGCCACTGAACCCCCACCAGAGAAGATAAAGGGATGTGTGTGATCTTCCAGCTCCTCCTAATTCATGCTGTCAGAGAGTGGAGGGGATGTCTTTATATTTCACCTGCTTATATATTTTCTGGAGTGAATGCAGTCTAAATATCGACAGCCAGTAAGAATGAGAATATTATACTGTGTCATAAAATGCTATTCGCCATGAAGTAGTGTCCAAGGCAATTGTTATTAAGCAGTTGGAGGTCAAAAAAATAAAAGCCAAAAATCTGTACCATGAATATATCATATTTGAGAGATCAGGCCTCATGGACCAAAGCATTGCATGGCTACAGAGTTTCTCTCTGTTCTTTCACCCTCATTTTACATTCAATTTCTTCAAGAGTTCAAAAAACTCTTTCAGTATCAACTAAGTCAGATCAAAGTAAATGCATAATATGCATGAACAGGTCCACTTTGTATAATATTAACAATGTAATTTCTGTCAGAAAAAATGAAATTAAGAATGTAAAAAAAATAAATTTAAATGTGATTAAAAGCAGCAATGCAGCAAGCAAAGCAAAAGATGTCTGGGCTTTGGGGAGAGGTTACTGTAACAGACAAGTTTTTTTGTCATCCTACTGAACTGTCTCTATAGCCCTTTGCTACAATAGCATCTTGGATTGTAGACACTATTCTCTACTGATACCTAAGGGGTGAAACATGCCAACAGACCCCACTTAAAAAATATATGTTTTTCTGTATCCATTTAAGATGCCAATTTATAGTCCCTGACAAAACGGAAACTATGGGGTTTTTGTAGACTCTTCTCTTATCTCAGACTTGGTTACAGTAAAGTGCGAGTCACAACACTTAAGCCCTTTCCTCCTACTCATTTTTACCTGCACATAGTACAATAGAAGCAGCTATTGCAGCAAGTGCATGCCACTGTGTCAGGCTGTAGGACATCATATGAACTAACAAAACCTGCTAACGATGTAAATGTGCCATGATTCATCAATTAGGTGGAGAAATGCTGCTTATTTATTTATTTTATTAAAAAACTAAATAGGTGCTTTCCCATAGCTTAGATATTCTGCAATGCATAGGAGTTTGCTGCTATCTGCAGGTAAAATACTCTATTACTGAGTAAAAATCTGAAAAGGAAGCTAAGCGTTTAGCTTCTCTCTTTAATTGCAGCTTCACACAATTCCATGTAAAAAACCCAGGTCTAGGCAGGATGAATGAAACTATAGATCCTTCACATGGGGCTGAGAGGAATACTTTCTCTCTAATATGACAAGCTGAAGGCACACCACTCTCAGTTCTGCTGGTAACCATGGGCAGGGTCAAGCTTTCACGCACCCATCCAGAGCAACTCTGATGACCTCCAGCTGTTGCAGAAGCGAAGAACTCCTGGGACGTGAGAGTGTCCTTTTGATGCTCAGTAGCTCTCAGATGTCCTCTGAGTTGTGACAGCCTGCCAAGTGGATGGGGGACAGAGCTGGTTCCACAAATGCCAAAGCTTTCAGGGAGGCTGCAGACTGTATCCGGAAAGGCAGTTCAAAAGGGTTACAGGCAAATTGTGATTTGCCCCTCCATTCACATGGCAGGCCTGGAAAGCCTGCTGTCATACAGACTGTCCCTCATAATCCTCCACTCTACTCACTCCACCTCACAGAATCATAGCATTTTCTTTTTTTTTTTTCTTTTTTTTTTTTTAATCCTCACTTTGTCCAACAAGCATGGAATGAACTGAAATACATTCAACACTCTGAAGGAGAATTTTTACTGAATTTTCCTTGCTTTAGAAGTCAGAAGCAGACAAAAGGTTCTGCACGTGCTTTACAGAGCTCACTATGCAAGAATACTACCCCCAAAGTGTAAAATATGTTGCAAATCATTTCTAGTTTTATAGTTACACTGCTACAGTACAAAAATATTAGGAATATTAGCTTAATTCCTTGATAATACTTTGGATGAAACTTTATCTTGAGCCCCAAATGGATTAAGATTTGTTCCAGAGGTAGCAAGACAATTTTGACTAGTCTGTGGATAGAAAGATGGACATGATAGAAGCCGTTAAGCAATGCTTAATCAAGCAAGATCATATTGGAGGAGTCATTACAGGAAAGACTGACTCCAGGAACTGACATGTCCCACATTATCTCATCAAGGCTTAGATATTCATCTTGCAGTTTTGCAGTGCCGTGTTGCAGTGCTACAGTGTAGCTCTCTAGCTTGCTATCAAGCACACATCTCCAAGGCTCTGATCAAAAATCAAAGAGTCACAGGTGTTAAACTTTTCCTACCCCACTACTTTTTTCAATATGGCCTCAATTTAAGAAAAGCTGACATAACTTGTTGGGTTGTTTTCAAAGAAGAGTTTCAATATGAGCCGATTTCAGCTTGTGGGTAAGAGGTGGGCACCAGAACCACTTAAAACAAAGGGAATACATAAGAACACAATAGAAAGAAAATTACAAAATATCCATCACTGAAGATTCTCCTTTTAACCTTTAAGTGTAGTCAAAACCTAATGACTTGCTAATTATCGCGAGTTTAATGATGCCTCTAAGCAGAGGTTGTACTACAGGGCACAGTGTCCATGAACCTCTAGGATCTGGGGCTACCTCATGACTTCAGCCTGCAGTGAATTCTCCTCTTCTCCAAACGGGCTTCTAAGAAAGCTTTCAACCCACCCACCCCCCTCCCCATTGTTGCTACCAACAGTGAAGGAAACAATTTTGAACTCTGGCGTAGGCTGGGCTCCAGATGGCTGCCAGCTTTTTAAGCGCTGAGTTGACTAACCTTGCTCAAAGCAGGTCTATAGAACACAGCGCTTCAAATATCAGTGTCTGCTGGGATTGCATCTATATATGTGGAGTCCCACAGTTCCTATCACTAGCGTAGTTGAATGAGTGAATCAGGAGCAAGAAGGATAAAATTGAGGAAAATGCATGAGACCTCTCCCTCTCTGATGTTGAATCAGCCCATTAAACAGCAGGGAGCAGCTGAGCATAGATTTTTTGTTGAGCTTGCTGACCACTAAATGCAAATGAATATAACCCAGGCTGGGCCTGAGGCTGGGAAGGACCAAAATGTTGGCTTCTGTGTGGAGATGAAAAGGACTGTCCTGAATTCAGCCCAGGTCAAAGAACTGATTCAGCATGGAGCAGACAAAGTTACTCCTCCTTGGAGCCCTGTTATGAAAACAGAAACCATGGGCAAGGACTAAAATTCAATCACTGGATTATTATATTTATAATTGTTCTTATGGATTAACAACAATAAAAGCACCAGCCAAACCATCCCGGAATGGACTCACTCACTTTCTGACGGTTTGATGCTGTTTCCCTGGAGCCTGTCAGTCTGACCTCAGCCACAAATAAAGTCTTTTCAAATGTAAGGAAAAAGCTCTTGGATATGTAATATCTGATGTAAAGAGAAAAAGCATCATCTTCATCCCTAGCCACAGGGAAGCCTGTTTTCTTTGGTTCTTGGCCCATATGAGAGTTAGTGCATGAAATATAAATTGCTTCTCAACATTTAAGTTTGGTAGAGCCAATTAATACTGCCTTCTCAACATGGGCTTGAAGGTTATTTCGATTAAATCCTCTGTACGAAAGTAGTTGCTGCACACTGGATTTCTTGGTATTTCTGAGAGGCTGTCCTTGGTGGGTAGTTTAAGTTCTGCAGTGCATTCATCTCTCCCTTTGATTACTGCCACCTCCCTCTCCCTCCCTGATATTTGTGTCACCCTCCTGTGACACTGAACACTGCTGTCAAATAGATGGCCTGCACCCTCTCTCACATCAGCTCTCTGTTCTGTTCAGATCCCTCACTTGGTTCCCAGTGATCCATCATCTTGCTCCATATTTTTGTCCTGCTCCTCCAGGCCCACCTCTTCCATCTTTGACCAAAATAACATGTTCTGTTTATGTTCTGAGAGCCTACAGACTTTCTGAAGGATAAGTTACTACTGTTCCAGCAAGAAGAGGGAAATTTTGAATGTAAAAAATGGAAGAAAACAGGAGTTGGGAGTCATTCAGGAGGCCACAGGGCTGAAACTATTTTCTCCAAATTTCTGTAAGGCTTTCAAAAGTCATGCTGCTTCAGGCAGCTCCTCGAGACAAAGAAAACAAGGACCTGATACTCTGCCAACACCGGAAAATCTTGAACCTAGAGTAAAGGACACCCTATTTTAACTTTCTCTAAAGGCTCATCACTTCTGCAAAGTCCACATAAATCACCCTCATTCCATTTTCCCTTACATTTACTATTTAGTTTGACTTGTACTGAGGAAAACAAATGATCTTCTAGTCAGGATGCGATCTTGGCTCTCAGTTCCCTGCTGCCCTACTGATTTCAACTTTAAGCCTGGACCTATTCCTTCTCAGTCTGTGCTTCAAGTCTCCAGCAGTGCTGGAGGGATAACTGTGCTCCCCAGTCTCACATGAACTGTGTGAGGAGGAATACATTCCAGACTGTGAGGTCCTTGGCTCTGCCACAGCAGTAGGGAGAATGGTGGCAGGACACGTGGAAGTATTGCAGAGAGAATAAATGCCTTCCCTACCTTGAGCTGTTGCAGTCAAAGTCTAACTATGGCAGGCAGCCTCAGATAAAAGAATGTGGGATTCATCTCACAATTATAGATGTCTAGAACCAAGGTGGTTCTCCAGTCAGAGGAAGGAATTAGATACTTTCCACATACAATTCATTTGGCCTCTTTCAGGTATCCACATTGCACTTCATTTTTCTACACACAACTCAGGGAATCTGTTGTCTTGCAAGGTCCGGGAGACAGTGAAGAGATTCAATGACTTGCATTTGGCCCATTGGAATAAGTGGGATGAGGAAGCACAAAGAGTGTATGTCACATGTTAAACATATTTTGAAAAATATATAAAGAATATCAAGGAAACAAATATTTCAGACATTCATCTCTATATTCCAGTCATTCACTTCACCCTTTAGGAGCGATATTTAAGATCCTCCTCCTATCACACAAACTGGGTATTCCTTTTATCTATTGATGTATCAGGAATACTAACTCTATGCAATAGTTGCGTACCTGCATACAAATGTGTCTTCCAACCATTATGCAGAACAAACAAACTTTCTTATATAATTCTTCCATGCACTCTACACAGTTACAGCAGTTACCATGTTCTTGGATGATGAAATTAAGCAACAGACGGTCTTTCAACCTTTTATCTTAACTAAAATTGCAATATTCATATACAGAGTACTTCACAGAAATCATCAATAATGTGCTAGGTATCACTGTGTAGCAAATGTGATACCTTTGAGACACACCAGATCTGTCACATGCAAGATGATGAATTTCTCTGCAATACTTAGCTGGATGCTGGAAAATCTGATCCATTTTTCAGTCCTCAAATCAAGCCTGGACAGAAAAAAATTATCTCTGGGAAAAATGTCCTCCAATTTACAGCCCAGTAAATCTGAAATTATAATCCTCAGTGCATCCAGCATTCACCAGACACTTGGGTCTGAACTTCATTGGTGTGTGTTATTAAACATCTCTTGGTGAGATGGATCTAGATTTCTTGAAGGAAACTTCAGACAGTCCTCCAGAAAATTCCTAAATTCCACTAAAGGTGGAATGATTGGACATTGGCTGTTCAGGTCAAGGTACATGGGGCTGTGTAGGTTTCAGAATTCATTATTTGCTTTTGACTCCTTTTCTCCTGAATCACTTTTCATTGTAAGGGTGTCTTCATTCCTTTGAATGTGCAGAAAACAGTTTTAGGAGCCTGTTTTCCTGCACTGCCTTAAGCCTCCTTTGCAAAAAGAAGAAGATATCACCATCAAATAAGGGACCTTCATCCAATCTTTTTGATGGTATGTCTGCATATCCACATCGTAAAACTATAAGCGAACATACAAGTTTCAAGACAATGTGAATTCTAAATCTTTGTCTCGATTTTTCTTCATTTACCTCAGCAGTCTATTTCTCTCTTAAACCACATAAGAACAAGTGCGACCACTGAAGATGTGAGCTTGGTGAGGTGTAGTTATTGTGCCTTAAACAAAGATAACACTAATGAATTCACATTCAACCTTTTCAGCCCAGTGATAGAAAAAGATTTTCAGTCACTTTAGCCTGAGCTACATTTGCACTCAGGGTCACCTAAAGAAAAGGACAACACATTCATCTTTATCCTCCTTGAGTTGTGGAACCACTCAGATAATCTATAGTGAGTTACAAAGTGAAATTAAATACCTTAAAATGCCATCTATCTGATCCCCAATTAAAACATAATCTTTTTAAAGCTGTCAATAGCTGCTGACCAGAATCAATAAGGGGAAGATTATGACTGGCACTTCTCCAGTGATCTGCAGGAAGACAGGAAATACATTGCTGTTGTCAGGTCAGCAGGAAAAGGGGAAAACTGGACCCCAAGCAGAACTACATCATAGATAAGTGGAATTTGAGATCCTCTACAATGATCCTGCTGGCTGGTTTCAGGGTTTATTGGTTTGGGGGTTTTTTGTTGTTTGGTGGGAGTTGTTTTTTTTTTAACTAAGAAGGGAAGGAATATGATACATGTGAAGGTTTTAAAGAAATAACCCTGGAGTCTTAAAATCATGAATCTTTAGAAAAGTATTCATAAAAGAAGTTTTACTTTGATCCTTCTATATATATAGACTGAAGTTCCTGAGCCAGATTCAGCCAGTGTCTTAAGATTTTGAGGCATACTTCCTTTTCATTTGCATTTAAGAAATATAAGCTTACACTTATCTAAGTAGATTCTGGATATTCCTCATCATCGCTACAGGAGTTAAAGTTTTAACTATCTAAATCTAGTGTTTGACATCAGTGACGCGAATGATCCCTACTACAGCATGTAAGCTTAGGGTAAGAGGCCTAAACTACTTCTTTTCCTTCTGACCTACATTAGGATTGCTTTATTTCTAGGCCAGATTGGAAAGTTCAGGATAAAAAACTGTTTCCCGGTGTGCAGAGGGCCTAGTAGCCTTTCTACCCACAATCTGTTGCTTTCCTCCAGCCTTCCACAGTACAGATTGTGGCACAAATGCTCCAACCTGCCTGTGAAGCGAGAGCAGTCAGAGCAATATACTTATTGTACTGACAAAAAAAATCACCAGAGCACTACCTCTAAAGAAAATTCTTTCAACGCAATCCATAACTGGTGTTAAGTTGTTCAACAGTCCTTACAACTACATGCTGAAAAGTGGCTCATACATGTGAATTCTCCTCCTCCTGCTGCAAAAACCATCAAGTAAGCCATAGACCCAGAAAGAAAGGCTACTGCAATGATCCAGGCTTACCTAGATCTTAGGTAAGGGGATCCCAAGTACTTGCTCTGACAGAGTGTCTGTGAAACACTAAATCGTCTCATCTCTACACATCACTTCCTATCGGCAGAAAAGTGGGTGACAAATCTTCCATGCCTCTACTGATCTGAGGAGAAGCACAAGAACAATTCAAAAATGTGGATTTGATAAGCACCTAAAATCAACAGAAGCAAAGCTGGGGTCTGAAACTGTTTATGTGAGAAAACACATAAGGGATTGTAGCACAAACGTAGTATGCTGAAACAGCACTTTTAGGTGCTGCTTGCTTTTAAATCGGTTGATGAACGACATATCTGACTTTTCTCACTGTTATCCATCATTTAAATATAAGCTTTAAAATCACCAGTTTTCTTACAAAACTTTGTGGTATTTTACAAATAATCTGGGCAAGAAGGTCTCTTTGCAAAAAAACCCAGCCCAGTCTAAAATTTCTCCAAAAACCTTGTCAAACACAATATGCAGTTGTATTTTCCTGACCACAGGAAAACTGACATAGAAGCATGCATAGCATCTCAAAACACAATGGCAAACACGCCAGCATAAAATTTCTGAAATCAGTCTGGCCCCGTTCTTTTTATAGGTATGGTTTGGACCCCTGCAGATTTGCATATTCCCCTGCAGATTTCTCCGATATTGGTCCCTTCTGTTGCTTATTGGATGGCACTATGATAGAACTGGTATGTTCAGAGCATAACTTTTCTGTCTCATTAGAAGCGCAGAAACAAGGCTTCCTACACAATGACTGCACTGCATTGACATTTCGTAGCTCCTCTCTACTCATTCATTAGTAGTACAGCAATTGCTGCTGAAACCACACAAAACTGCATCTGGACAAGGTCAGTTTCAAAACTAACTCTTCCTACTCATAAATCACATGCAAAAAATCTAGTTATTGCAAAGTTAGAGTTGTCAGCACTCAACTAACAGAACACGTAATACCATGATCGCTACCAAACTTCATCCAGAACCTACAGAAGAGGAAAAAAAAAAAAAAAGTAAAGAAAAACTGCTAAATGGTGTTCACTACTGTATTTAAAAATTCCTGCCTTTTCTGTGTTTTTCACTGCCTTCTTTGCCAAAGTTTACATTCAAAAGTAAGTCACCATCCTCTGAGAACAAGGTCCTTTATTTGGAGGCAACAGCAAGTCTGCTACATATGACAAATAATCACTGAAATCAAAATGAACCTAGACAAAGTGACTAGAAACAGATTTTGGCTACAGC
The DNA here is from genome assembly GCA_033628505.1 of Tringa tobata. NCBI lineage: Eukaryota > Metazoa > Chordata > Aves > Charadriiformes > Scolopacidae > Tringa > Tringa tobata. The sequence continues at coordinate 7,233,012 of JAHREE010000118.1, forward strand.
CTGTTTCTTAAAAGAAGAAAAATAGATCTTTCTCATTTTTCTTGATCAGGGGAAAACAATGGAAAGAAGCAAAACACTAATATTCCAAAAATGGTTCAAACTTCATCTTATGACTTATGGTGAAGTGATGTTCATGCCAGAAGGGCAGAAAACATCCAAAACAGGCTTACTTCTACAGAAAGTAGCGGGGTTTGATGAAGAGAAAAATCAGGCCCAGGAATAGCATGAAAGTTGCTTCCAGATTATTTTCAAAGTCTAACTTTAGCCTGCCAGGTTTGAAAACGTTGGCATATACATAAAGGAAACTCTTGTCCTCTGTTTGAACATGGAGGATCTTACTGTGTGTTTCAAGCAGTATTTTAATGGTGCATCAATACATTGTTAATTGTGAAAAACAAAAACAAAGAAATAAATAATAAATAAAAAAGCCAGCTGTAAACAGCTGCAACCTCTTGTTCTCCTTAATCATTTAATTCCACACACCTACATTGAAATTTCACACTATGCCTTAGCAGGGCATTGTCACAGCAAAACACTAGAATGCTGATATTGTGCTGGGTCAAGAGTTAAGTAAGTTCATTCCACCCCTGCTATTTTGTGTTTTAAAGCAGTCCTTACTCTAGGCAGACTCTCTCTGTTATTATTACTTCTTGAATGATAAGAGCTGGGATTGACCTTCAAAAGAGATTTAAATGGCCTTATCCGAAAAACAGTCTGTGAACATCTATAAACTAATGTGCTGCCTTTACACCTCCTTTCTCAGAGAGGAGGTGTAAAGGCAGCACATCAAAGTCAGCACGGAACTTACAATAATGGATTTCAAAGTCAAAAATCTAATGCAAATCTAAGTATTTGCTTATAGACTCTTTGAAGTCTTGACAGATTAAGTTTAGAAGTATTTTCATAGATGGTATCTACATAATCTAATAGAGATGATTTCAGGAACTGAGTAGATGTTTCCAGTAGATGTTTAGATTATGGAACGCTATTTTTCAATAACATTAATAAAGAATACATTTTTGTTTAATTTCTTTTAAGTTTATATCACAATACTGAGCAGTTATAAATAATATTCTGCATCGGTGTAAAGGTTTTTATCTCAATAGAAAAAAATGACAGATGCACAGGATAAAGGAGTTCCATCTCTGTTACGCTTATATAATATAATTGACTTTGTTAAAGGACATTTAGGTGTTGTTTGATTTACATCCTATGTCAGCTTAATGCATCAACCACGTAAGGTTCCACTTGTTTAAATATTTCATTTTAAAAGGTGCAGTAAGCTCATAACTTCACCAACATCCACTCTTCTCTGACTAAAATGGATTCTCCAGGTTAATCTATTACAGTAGAAGTAAATGAAGACTTCACCCTTTCCCTTGACAGAGGAACTGGGGCTGTCATATTACTTATTACCATCAAAGTTGAAGAAGGTACTGGTAAAAGTGTGACAGTAATTTTATGGCATTTTTCCTTTAAAAAGAAAATATGTAAAAGAAGACTTCAAACATAAAAATTCAAAAAACCCCAGTAATGCTTGTATTGCTTATTGAAACCATTCTCTACTGCTACTTTTGGTATCAGAATTTTTAAGTTAAAAAAAAAAAAAACCAACCCAAAATAAGAAAATGTTTGGTTTTTTCCCAGGTGCAGTTTGATTTATGTTTATTTGTTAAGATATTATCAGAGCAAACTTTTTCAAATTAGATACACTTACAGCTGTTGGAATTACTTAAAATGGTATTTCAGACCTAGTCTGCACCAGAAAAGTTTCCCTGGTTCTAGCAAGACAGCAAAAACCTCCTTGTAAATGCACTGTTAAATATCCAGAGAGGTTTTTTGCTAGTATATTTTTATTTTACTAGAGCTTTTGCTAGCAATATTACAAATAAATAAATAACAACCCTAACCCTTGTAACTTTCCAGGAAATCACTGGCATAGGCTGAACTTGTTTACACATTTTCTTACTAGGATTTTAGAGGCCTTCTGTCCCCACACAATCTCATGGGGCTACCTACTATAATTTATAAATCAGCTCTAAGAATACTAGGCATTTAAAAAAACAACCCAAACTTTGCAGTCTTAGCTCTCAAATACTTTTAGAGCAAATACACCACCCCACCTTTCTGAACATGGGTAAATTGAGGTTCAGAGACTGTGTGTGATGTACGAAATAATGCAGAGACTCCAGAGAGAACAAAACAACCTGGAGATCCCAGCTTCTCTCTTTGTAGATTTTTACTCAATCTGCAGATGGGTAAAAGTACACAACATACAGGACACTGCAAATTCAAGTGCTCAGACTCTTGTATGCAGGCTATCAGATGACACAGTGATGCTGCATTTCTTTAAGCTTTACATGGATTTTTTTCTTAGAAACCCAGGAAAAGTGGGGCAGAGAAACGTGACTGTAGTCTTTGGCATATCTCACAATTATTAAGTTACTTAATACCTGCAAAGGTTTGGACGTGTAAAGTGCCAAATATTATCAAGATGTGGGCTTGAACAGAAACATCTGTTCTAAACTATATATACCCAGGGAGCTTGACTGCTTCCTATAACAAAGTATACAGAGCAAGATCTTAAAACTGAAGCGGTGTTAAAATCTGACATGGATCCTGTGTGGGCCATTCTTCGGTCTTAGGAATTAAACTACCTAAACAAGCAAACAAGCTATTTTGCCTTCCTAAATTGCAGAATTGTCTTGACTAAACTCCAACCACTAAGAAAGAATATACTTTGTTCATCATGCTACCTGATCCTTTGAGTCTGAACTAGAATATACGTGTATATACTTTCCCTCTTTCTTTCCTAGTAGGTGACAGAGTAGATTGAAACAGACATCTAGAATTTTTCCCTTTCACAGCCTGGATGACTGGAATAAACCATTTCATATTTCCCTTCTCTAGTTTTCTGTGTTTAAAATGGAGATGATGACACCAGGTTCTGCAGTGCTGCGATCCACAGATGTTTCTCCGTGTAAGTTGGCGTTATTTCATTTTCTGTCTTGGTACATTGGTTCATTTTTCCATTGGCACTGATCTCCAGTTATTTGATGACTTGTGTGTTAAGTTACGTGCATACCAGCCTGCACAAAATGCACTAGTTAGACCACACTTGTTTCAGGATAGATTACATGTATGCAAAGGTTCACAGCAACCCCCTTCTCTCCCTGGGGATCGAGTGAAACTGCAGGGTTATAGCAGTGCCCTAAGCAGAGTCACATTCACCCTTACAGTGAGGGTGAGGGATTTAAAACACAAAGTCATGTTTGGTACCATTGCCCTAGAGTGCTTGTTTTTCTTTAATAAATTCATCCTTCTGAGCTATTTTGGGGGGAAAAAACCCTTTCTTCTACATGCTTGTGTTTGTTTTACTTTTGAGGTGTGATCAAAGTAAGTCCTGGCCGTGTAATCATTTAATGCATTTTGGCTGCAGTTTCAGCCTCCTTTGAAATTTATCCTTTTTCTCTTGCTTATGACAGCCAAACTTTACCTCCAGGTAGTAGAGGAGGCTTACAAACTCTTTTATATCTCACATCTGCTTTCAGCCCATTAATCACCTAGATTGTAGACAGCTTCTTCCCTCTCTTATAGAGTGTGACTTTGTCTAGACTAGGAATTAAAGGGTGTATTTTAACATGGTCTAGCTAGCACGTTTAAATGTGGCCCAGGCTGCGTATCCTTTAACTCATATTCAGCCGGGCAAGTTAAACACTTAGGAAGAAATTATGCTTCAACGTGACAAGTTTAGCACGTGCCAAAAGATGCTTTCCCTTGTTTAAATTACAGGTAAAATCTTGGCCCTTAAAAAGTAAACATAAATTTGCTATTGACTTCAAATGACCCAGAACATCCCCTGTAACTTTAAGGATACATTAATCAGAACAACTTGAGTGAGAGAACCTACTTCTTCCTGCAGCTCTGATTTGGGGGCTCAGAAGAATTAGGCTGTGATTCCATATCTTTAGGGACCCAACTTCTTTATCACTGTGGCCCAAGTGCACAACAATATTGAACCAGAGCTTCTAGCTCCGGAAGCTCAGAAGTGAAACAATAACCAGCCTGTCAAGTATCGCATCACAAATAGCAGCCAATTTACCTTGTAACATTAATTGCAGAAGGTCTACCATTTGCATCCCCTTATACTCTTGGCTGCTTATTTCCACCTTTCTCCAAAGACTTCCACTCAGCTGGGATAGAAGTTGTCTTCTCCATTATGAGTAGTCAGTGCTTTCTCCCAGGCTCCAGTACTCATTTTCGCATCCCAAACTGGCGTTTGCTCAGCTACCATGAGTACTGAACCAGCCATTTGTATTGCTGTACTCTCACTTGGGGTGCTGACACCTCTAGCAGAGGAGAGCTAATCTGGAGGGGGGGAGGTCCTTCATGTTTGTCAAATCAATTAGTTCTTGAGCATGTAAAGCAAAGTTAACGCTATTCATTTATTCACCAGGCTCTGAAGAGATGTAACAGAGAGACAGACAAACAGCAGTAGATGAAGGACTAAGGGAAGGGGAAGAAAACTGATGGAGGAGACAGGCAGGCTTTTGTGTATGGTAACCTTTTTACCAGGAGCACTCAAAGCCCTTGAATCAAAGACTTACATGTAGACAGGGACAGTGAGTTAGTACAGGGATGTACTCCTGTTCCTGGAGTGTGAAGTTTTAAAAGTGAATTAGGATTGATGGAGAGCTGGATCCTGACAGCTTTCACCTCATAAGAGGGATAAGGCCAGCATTGCCTCTGCTCTCTGATTTTGGAAGAAAGCATTTTGTTTTAAAGTATCCATTTGATTAATAAGGTTTGTATAAATGATTAATAAGCCATCAAAGTCTTTAATATAATTTTAACTTGGGTTTTGTTTACTCTCTATTTGCCATCTAAAAAATGTTTATGCAACATTATGAGGCAATGCATATTTATCAAAGACTGCAGGTTAATGGAGGATGATCAGGAAACCAGAGAGAAAACATGATTTGCCTATTAAGTTGAATTAGAAGAATTTGGAGGAAAAATGCATGGTAACTGTTACTCAATGTCTGCCAAACCTTAAATCATCATCTTATATCAATGCAGTGCCTTCTGTCCTAAACTACATTGCAAGCTATGAGACAATCATTTCACGTTACCTTCAAAACTCATCTACCTCTTGAGTGGCATATAGTAACTGTGCAGCAGCCTCACACAATAATTTTGGCTGTTAAAATGAACTCAAACACAGAGCGAAACAACAGGTTGAGCAATGAAAGGCAGAGTACTGCTAGCCAACTGGAACATAATCAAGACATAAGGTTATGTACTGGTATTTTTTTAAAAAATTACGCTATTTATAATGCCCCACAAACGAACAAAGGGGACTTAATGAAAGTCAGCAGAGGAATGCCTCATTGCAGGCTCACAATGCACTTCCCCTGTCTTACACTTTGCACCTTGCCTCACAGGTTCTGTGGCATGGCTGGGTAGAGATACACCAGCAGCAATCAGGAATACGTTATAAGGACAGTATTCCCTGCCAAGCAGAGCAACACTCTCTTTTTGTTGTTTTTTGATTTTCCACATATAATGAATTTCATGGAAGGTAATATCTGCTCTCCAGATAACAGTTCTGCACTGAAGAAACCATAAAACTATGTTAATGTGACCTTGAAGTTACAAAGCTTAAGTCTGAGACATACCAGATTCCCAAGCAGTGTCCATCATTTTAAAAATTCACCTTCATGCTAAGTTAGTGAAATTATAGTCTTTCCATATAAGACCCTAATCCACAATGCCAACACAGACAACATGCAGGCCTTTTTGATTACCTCTCATTGCTGTTAAGCTGTATCTCAGAAGGAACTTTCCTATGGTTTACATATGCCTGTCAAACCATCCAGAAATCCCAAAATCAATCTCTGTGTTAAAACTCCACAGTGACTCGACCCTGAACTTTGGCACAAGCCTGCCCTTTCCTGCTCTGTTCCTTCTCACCCACCCAGAACACATGCATCAAATTAACAAGGAATGGAACATTTCATTAATTTTGTTCAGTTCTGTGGCTTAGCAAATTTAATGTATGTTGCTGGACTGGGAGGATCAAGTTTTAACCTATTCCACAGTCTTGGTCTATATGAACGCATAATTGTTCTATTCATTCTCTTGGAAGTAAGACTGCAAGTAGAATAAGCACTTGGGAGATTTCAAGGCAGTGTTTATCTACACTTACCTCACCACAGAACAAATGGGTCTCTAAAATTTTGTTCTTAAAGCATATAGTCTTTGGGCATGCTTCACCGTCATGACTGATGGTGATGATGGGGCATTACAACTCATGTGCTCCCATATGAAGTGCATAATCCAATTTGAGAATAAAGGAAATCAGGTACCATTCATCAAAAGAAAATCTGTAAAGTTGAGTACACAGTTTACCTTTATATTAATACAAACAGGAAGCAAGCACTTTGTGTGTTAGATTATGTTCTGAAACCTAGAGGGTAATTGCAGCAAATATAACGGACTTTAATGTAGCCAAAAGATCTGATGAGAGTCATCACTTCAGCTACAGTCCTTTGTTTACAGCCTGAAAATGAAGACTGCAGACAGAGATGGGAGACTTCAATGTCAACTGGAATTATTTTGGGTATATCACGGAATAAAAGAACTCAGAATCTTGACTCACTGAATGTTGTTAAAAGAGTTCAGGGAAAACAACAGAAGAGGACAATACAATAATACAATATAGTCAGACTGAATCAGAGGCTGTCTCTTGTAGAACAAAGATTAATGTATCATCAAATCAATTAATTTTTTCCTATGAAAAAATGTAGTATGTTTCACTAATATTACATCATTTAATCTCTGCCCATTTCCACTGAGACAGTAGTCAGAAATCTCTGTTCCGCAATACAACAGCCAAAAGCTCAAGCACCTTAAGAAACCATGAACTGCAACACACTAACAACAAAAATACACTTTTATATTGGGTTTGACTTACCTTAAATTTTAAATCAAACTAAAGCAATCAAATTTTTAAAGTCTGATCAGCTGAGAAATAAGGATATTAAATATGATTAAATGTGATTGCATTTGAGTGTAAGGACTGTTCTTCCATTACTGCTTTGATTAAAAAAAGCAATCTGAGCTGTGAGGTAGAAAAGTTAAATGCAGCAGGAAAAAAGAAAAGAGCTTGAAGTTTCTTTCCTTTCTTTTTCAATATATATTATTTCTTGTATGAGAAAAGAGTATTATTTTAAGTATGTGCTTTGCAAAACTGAAAGCACATTGGCAAAGTTTCTGTAACTTAATATTCCTTCATGCTTTTTAATTATAGGAAATATGAAGATGAAAAAAAGGAAGAATAAAAAGTTGTTCTTATGGGACGTCTGGGAACAAGAATAGGAGATACAGTTTCAAATGAAAAGTGGACTGGAAACCTTAGTTCTTAAGCTGGAATTTAATTGGTGCAATATTGGAGTTTAAAGAGTAATAAAGTTTTTGTCCTCAGGTTATAAGAAGAAAATTACCCATAACATTTTTTTTGGATTATAATATCTTAGCTGCTTCACCAGTCTATCTTTTTCTGGTATGATCATCATTACTACTCCGATCATTTTCTGTGTTTCATACCTTCAGCTCCAAGCATTTTGAATGGTGCTGAGAACCCCAGTGAACTTTTCAGATGTGAGGCGGAGATCAGCCACTGATCAAAATGCACTTGAACTGCAGAGTCTTCGGAGCTGTTTTCAGAAAGGCAAAATGTGTCGCTCCTTAGAGATGAGATAAATGGCAAAACCAGCACAGATCACTCACTCTCACCTCCTAATTGAAAAGTTGGCTGCTGATCAAGAGCTGGCAGTGACCAGCTCAAGCCATCAGGATGCCAATATACGCTTCGACCTTATTTCTCCACCTCAGAAAAGATCAATCACAAATTAATGTTATATTAGTGAAAGCAAGAACTTTTATTGAAGAGGGAAATCTATAAAAATAGCATCCGATGAAATAGTGAAAAACAAGCTCGAGAGAAAACTAGCCTAGACTGGCAGTGGAACAGTGTGCTTACTCAGTACAAGTAAAATGGAATCTTATCTAAAACATGATAACTGGTATATGAAAGGTTTGTTTTGTTTTGTTTCTGCAGCAAAAGTTGCAATCAGTTTTCTGGTTAAAATATCTATTCTAGTTTGCCACTGGTATTATCTGCACAGGAATACTGTATATTGTCATTGCTCCAAAGCACTGAATGCAAGAAAAATCTCTCAAAAGGATTCTGGTTTTATGATAAAATGGCACATTAGGTTGATTCCAAAGTAGAGCGACTTCTTTTTTTTTAAACCTGTTTGAATAGGTAAAAAGCTCTGGGAACCACACAAATGAAACATTACTCTCTGCATCTCTTATTCCTTGCTCTTCTCTCATTTTAAAAAAGGGCTGAACGCAAACCGCTGAACACAGTAATGTAGCAATAGAATGCGACCCCTGGACATGGGCCTCAGGTGGGTGTACATGCCTGAATAGGCACTGTATGCATATCGATCCTTCCCAAGGCGCACGGAGTGCCCGCCTGCATCTGTACACCAGGCAGCCAAGCCATAAGGGCTCAGGGGAGCGACACAAAGAAAATACATCGGTGTAGTCCGAGGACTAGTTTTCAGGCTTGGTGCAAGGAGCTCAAAAGTGTTTATGTAATTAAGAATGGGGCTTATATACCTGAAAAGCTTTAGGGCCAGACATCCATGCTAAACATTCGTGGATCAGGTAAACCTCTCATAGAAGAGATGTAGTCTCTCTGAGCTTTACTGTCATCTTTTACCTCAGTAAGAAATACAGGGAAGCTAAAGATAACCCCTCTCCACTCATTCATACAAACATGCACATACTTTGAGTTCCTGCCTTAAATTGAAAAGACATCTAGGAAGGGAGGACAGACAAAAAAAAAAAAAAAGTGCAAAGCAGTATTTTACAGGCTGGGATACTGAGGGCACTGTCTGACAAGCTCTGGTGATTATGGCAAGAGCCAAAGAGGTTATTGTTCCCACCTGCCTACTGTCCTTGCCAGGGAAAGACTCTATTCTTCAGCTATTGCCTCTGTTTTGTGGAGACTCACACAGACTGGGAACTATGGTGTTAGTGGAGTAGGCAACATTGTCAGTTCAGCTTTCTCTGCTATGGCATTGGGGACTTCTTCAGTCTCCTCAGCAAGTACCACCACGGCTCACGAGTCACAGCATCAAGACACAGAAATAAGTTGCTGAAGAAACACCTGCTGAGCTCAACAGTGCCGAAGAGCAGCAAGACAGTCTCTGGCAGAACTAAAAATAGATGCTGGGTTTTCTAATTCTATGTCCAGGATCCTATTAAAAATCCACACTTTCCGTTACAAGAATGAGAAGAATGATGTATGGTGACAACTCCAGACATTCAGCTAAAATTCCTCCAGACCAGAGAGAGTTTTGGAGGTAGCACACAGTTTACACAGTTTTCATTCTTAGACTTAAGCTTAAACCTTTCTAAAATTAAGAAAAAATCCCAATCAACCACCCCCCCCCTAAAAAAACAACATAAAAACAAGGCACTCCAGGACACTGAAACAGATGGAGCATGCCAGCATTTGCTACAGCAGGAAAAAAAAAAGAGTTTATAATGCAGGCGCTGAAACAAGTTTAATTATAGAAGCATGAATGGCATCCCTATAATAAAACAAACTAAAAAGTCAAATGAACGTCCTTGCCCTTTATTAAAGAGCTGTGTGCATTTGTTATTTGATATAATGCTATGGAAGCTTACCTCCCCATTACTGGTTCTTCTTACACTATCCTGGGTTTTACAAAAAATGCAAAGCTCAGAGGCACAATGCTCTTGTAAAACTGAAGAGCATTTATTTCTCATATTTAAGCCTTGGTTTTCCAGGACAGCCTCACAAGATAAACAGTCTTGTTTTCATAAGGGTCCCAGTACAGACGAATTATATTCATTCTGAATTTCAGTGCCATCATGCTAACATTTCATATGAAGCAGAAAGTACTTCCCCACATATCAGTATGAAAATGTGAAAAACACCCTGACTTAATGCTACTTTAAGAGATCAGAATTCATCTTTCGGTGTGTGTATCACTCCCTCAGTAGTATAACAGAATAAAATCATATTATTGTTCTGTGCCCAGGGAAATAAAAAAGGCATCTCTTTTTCAGCATGCAGAGTAATTCTGAGTGAATCTTATGATTTAGCAAGAGCATGGTGCAAAATCTGCTGAAATCAGTGGGATCCTATCTATTGATTTCAGAGGGCTTTCAAACACCCTGTGGTAGGAAGACGTTTGCAAATCATTCACTACTAGCTTGAGTTTTTTATCAAACACCAAAGCACTTTATCTAAGAATCCTATAGATTTTATAAACTTCTACTTGGTTGTAATGGACTTAACATTGTTCCAAATCTCTCCATAACTTACTCAGTAAATTGGATAGATCTGATCCAGGACAGAAAAGTCAGGCATATGCTAGTATTTGTAACTCAAACCAAATCTCCTTGTACTATATTATCTATTTTTACCACTTCTTTAACATAAGCACAAGCATTTCTATCTCAAGTGAAGTATTTGAGAAATATCTCTTCCAAATAACATGCCAAACGTTAAAACACCACCTCTGTCAAGAAGCACAGTCACTAACCATTCATTTTTGGAATAACTGGAGAGTGTCACTTAGGATCAGAGCTCCTTTGGTTCTCTGCCTGAGAGCACAAAGTCCTACCTTCAGATGCTCACAGTCTAAGACAATGCTGACTCGCAGCTGAGAAAAGCAAGGCAGATATTTTGGGCCCAAAATGAGAGTTAGGAGTTGGCTCGTGACAAACAGAAATACAAGTTGCCCCAGAGAAGCCCAGATGCACTGATGGCAGCTCCTAGAACAGCCCTGGCTCCATGCAATGGCAGCACCCCTACAGCAATAACTTTTCTGAGGACACAGATGTGGTCCCCAGCTCATTTCTGGTAACATCCTGCCTACAGCTTTGTGCCCTTTTGTTCACCTTGAACATCCCTCCCATAGGCCAAAAATAATATGACCCTCAACAGAACTATTTCTTCCTGATTAAGGCTGCAACACAAATGGACCAAAGCCAGGAAGTTTAAAATTAAGCTGACACTTTGTCCTTTAATTCTAACTGTCAAGGAGAAGAACAAGAAAAAAGAAAATCAGCTTCACAGAATAACTACTCTAGCCTTAAGTTTTAATGCAGTTTCGGTGTCCTGCTTTTTTATGGTTTATGTCCCAAACCTATCATTATTCAGTGGGTGAAATTATTTTTTTATTTTTATTTTTTAATATTTTTTTTGCGTTTAACTTCTTTGCTTTTTAAAGTGAAAAGAAAGAGAGGGAGAAGTCTTTAATGGAAAGTTCTCCAATGCATATTAATTATCTAAGAGACCAGAATGACTCCTTTGGTTAAATACATATTTATAACTCTTTTTTAAATTTTGATTATTTACTAATAGACTAGAACTGTTCTAAAGGCAGCCATTCTGTCTGAGCAGGTAAATATATCTTTACAATTTTTAATAAAGTCACATTATTTTAGTGATAGGGAAGAACAGCTCTCCTGACAGGAGTCCATAGCATGTAGTCCTGCCTTCCCTGTTCAGAGAATTTACCCACTGGTGAATCAGGAATCCGTCACTTTAGGCAAAACTTACACATCTCGAGTCACTAAAAATGATGTACAAAAAGAGTCCCCTAATTTACAAAGATTTAGGGGAAAAGCTCCTTTTTTCACCTGTCACAAAAGATCTGTGCCTTTAGGTTTATGACTTCCACTCAGCACTGCAGCTCCTACTCTTTTCAGTTCTTAGACCAACTTGCAATTTGTAATCATATGCTTTATATTCCCTAGATTCTACTCTGAGTAGGGGCTGACCAGGACCAAAAAAATACAGGACTCAGGTCAGTTATGTCAAGGACAGAGGGTGCGTGCAATCCATGACTCAAATTCATCATTTGGTCCACATCATTCCTCCTTCTTCTAATACCCCAATTACCTGGGGTTCAAAATTTGGATCCAAAACATGCAGGTTCTATCTACAGCTCATCTAAAGGTTTGCTGGTGAAACTGAAAAGTATAGGTGTTGCTTCTGACAAAGTTTTATTTAATCCGCATAAGACCAAATGAAACCAGAGGGCAAAACCATGGCATTGAGCATTTACAAAAAAAAGAAAAAGAAAAAAAAGTCCTGCCTATCTAGAGAAACAAGTTTGGGTTTTTCTTTAAAAAGTTTGTTACTCAGACAAATTCTACACAAAACTCTCTGCAGGTTATTTCCACATTCAAACCCCAAACTACTAGAGGCTTTTGCATAACTTCAGATTTCGTTGTGAAGAGCTTACACAGTTCTAATCTGCACATGAAACTCATACTGACGTCAATGGCTGGTTTATGCAGGGATCAAGGGCACAATATACAGTCAAGATCCCCTATGCAGATAACCCAAAAGCAGAGTTTTGACCTTACAGCTCAGCAGAGAAAGCTAGATGCCAGGTGAGATATTGGTGGCTTAAAAATATTCACATTCAAACCTCAAACAAATGTTCAAAAAATAGAATAAACAAAAAATTCTTACATGGGATTTATATCCATTTTATTTCTTTGTGCTATCATGCAATTTTTATTTTATTATGAAAACCTGTTTAAGATATAATGTAGGTGAATTTAAAACAGACTCTCAACCTGGTTTCCATCTTTATGCTAGTGATTTCAGTCTGCAAATAATTGCAGCAAGAGATTTCGTGCCTGCAGTTTTGGGAACAAGTGCTGCCCTTTGGATAGCTTTGTCCATGACTGCCATGAACCAACAGCAACACATTCAAAACCACAGGCTCTAAAGGCTTTTTGAGGCAGAGCTTTACTTTACAGTGTCTGCTTCTAGAAAAAGTGGTTCTCGGGTTTAAGGCCAGAACACTGGAGAGAGGATGAAGATAATTTAGACCAATATGCTTGATTCATTCTCATTTTCTTTTGCTAGAAACAGAGATAATACTTGCATGCACTTCTGAAGTTGTGCTGTTGAAAAATACTCTGTTCTGCCTGACAGGACATGCAGCCCTTTTCCCTTTACATGGTAAAGAAATACACTGTCTTCTCTGACCTTAGAAAATAGGGACCTACCGATGAGTTAATTTTAAAATGTCAGCCCCAACCAAAATCCAAGACTCAATTGCACCTTTACTTTGGTGAAGGCAGGACTGAGGATCCAGGCTTAGCCATTGTTCACAGATAGTCTCTACAATAAACTCCAAGTTAAAATGGAGAGGAGATCAAGGTGGGCACGGACTGTGGAAAAACTGTTATCTGAAAATGAACTTCACTGCAAATTCTCTCTCAAGCTAAAAACGCCCATGATGATCTTGTACAAAGCATAACTGCTTCAGAGTTTTGTTCACCACTTTGGGAGTTAATGTTGATAAAACTTTTATTTTAGGGAAAATACAGTTGGTCCAAACAGACCATAAAATCGTCAATGCCCTATGCTTTCAAGGAAAGAACAAAAAAACCTGCTGTGAACTTGCATTAACCATGAATTGAGCGTCCTTGTGAAGGAATCTCACTATAACCTAGTCACTATGTTGTTAGATTAGACTTCACAGTACAATGGCTTGAGTCCAACCCATTGCAACCTTTCTATTCTTATGAGGAATATTCTTCCTGAGTCCAATTCTGAAAGTATAATAAAAAAGTTTTTCAGTGAGAGGGAAAGAATTTTTCCACTTCCCAAAAAATATTTGTGAAATTTAATACTAGTAACAATTTAAGCTTCTATTTAATATTTTGCACTGTAATGGTTTTCTGACCAAAATGATTACGTGGCAATGTGAACCAAATGCTTGTCATGTATTATACAATCTCACATGCCTTATTGGCTCCTCTATTTAGATAGATACCTCTATCTAAAGGGGTAGAGAGAAGAGCTCAACTTAACATATGTAACCATACTTTCTGTATATCTATCATAATCTTCTCTTTATTCCTTTCTAAACTACAGTCTTTACTTTTTCAGTTTTGTATACTGTTAATTATTTCCAGTGCTTTTTATTTGGAACTTATTACTATTTTTATGTGAGAGAAATCTGGCTGTGATCAACGATAGCTTTCCAGATGAGGAGAATTAACCAGTAGAAAATATCATAATTGCTTCCTAGTCTTTCAGCATCATCTTCAGGGCAATATGCATCAAAACATTTGGTTTGCTTTATTGCAAACTACTGCACAGTGTATGAAAGGTTATATAGAACTGTCCACAGTTCCCAAGAATGCAAAACGATATTTAAAACCAGCACCGTGAATCAGAAAACGTTGTATCGCCAAGTCTATGTGCAAGAGACAGAGTTAAAATTGTTTAACAAGCCTGAATTAAGACCTTTTTAAAAAAAAAAAATAATTCTCAGGTGTTAAACATTAACACTTTCCTTATTATTTTTTTCATAATTCAAAACTTCCTATCAGTACATCATTGGAACTTTTTTCAGGTTGGTAAGATGGATGTAGGTAACAAAACGAAGCCAGAATGTTAGATTCATCAGAGTGATATTTCTTTCTGTAAATCCTACATCATACCAATCAGTCTTTATCTGATCCCTTTGCTTACTTGCTTTGCAAAGAATAAACCCAAGACTCAGCACAGTAATCCACCTTCCCTAAAACCACTTTGTCAGGTCAGAAAATCATTCATTTCACAGCAAAGTGAGCCCACCCTCTCTCAACACACATACACACATGCACAGAGCATGTCTCTCCTTGAGTGCACATTTTACAAGCTTAGCAAAAAGCCCTACACAAGCTGTACCCAACCACATGTCCAAAGCATGTCATTTCTAAAGGGTCATAATTCAGTCAACTGAAAACTGACTTTTTCACCTGCAGAAGTGCACCTCACCAGTTACAGTTGTTTCTGTAGCCTAAGCCAGCTTTCCACTACTACCCATTTTCCTTAAAAGACAATTCATAAACAAAATAGTCACAAGGATTTTAATTCAATAAACAGAAAGATGTTTCTCTTCCCACTTGTCTCAGAGTAGCTCAAATGTCACCTCTCCCTCCCCACATTTTTCTTTTAAACTATCTCAGTATGGGAAAAATACAGGCCAAGATGTGCCATTTTCAGAAATTTTCGTATGACTGAAAAGGAACACGGACTAAGCAGAGAAGAACAGCATTGGTATTTTGTTAGCTGTGACTTGACCTGACTTGACAGATTTATATTTTAATGTGGATTTCCTCCCACCAGGGAGATTGTTATGCCCCATAAATCCAATATTCACAGAACTCCAGTATCAGCTAGCAATGTGGGATGAAAAATACTAGTGACAAACACAGCTTGCCTAGGGTATCTGAAAGAGGAACTGAAGTCTTTGGTATTGGAGAGAACCCAGCCATCCTCTCCACGCAAGCAAACAACTGTCTCTCCCAGCCACAAAATCCCAGCAGCATCTGAGGCTAAAAAGCACATTTAAAATTGACAAGGTTAAGAAATCTGGAAGCCACAGGTATGGGTTGTTATCCACGCTTCTGTGGTTAGCAGGCTATTACACCTCTGCAATAGCTTAAGACTGCCAGAATTGAATGCACTTGGGTTCTCCACTTCCTTGAAGATTCAAGCTTCAGTCTCTCTCTCAAGAACGAGGCATAAAGAGATTACTAGCAACATCATCTCCTACCTTCTCCTATCCAACCTTGTAAATCTGAGGCTGCCCTTGGTTAAAAAGCACTGATGTTAAATACTAACACTGCTTCTCTCCTTGTGTCTTTCCCACTCTTCGCTTTTCTTTGCAGATTTCAAGGTGATGACAAAAGAGAGAACAGTCTTAGCATTTGTTAATACCCACTTGACCCACAAAAGAAATTCACTAGCATTCGCAGCTTCTAATTTAAAAACCATTAGACCGTTCCGCTTGGCGGACCAGATCTAAATATTCTTAAAGGGGTGGTTTAATTTAATCATTACCTTAACAAGCCCCCTTTTAAAATGATGATCCGCCAAATTCAGGGGATTTGTTTTGGAATCTGATCCAATAACTGGCTTTGTACAAAGAGAAGCATAGCCGCATCTGATTTGGTTCAGAACGGGGTGATAATCATGAAAATTACTTTGCATATTTAATCACTGTGAAAACATGAGTACAAACTACTTTCTAGAGATTACCTTAAAAAAAAAAAAAGCTTCAGGCTTTGCAGCAAGCATGCCAAGTACTTTGATTTACAGAGAATTATTTGGATTTTATAGAAAGCTCAGTGTTTCAAAGACTTCAAGCTACTCAGCCACTGGCAAAGAAAAAATTTTAAATAGTAAAAGCAAAAAGTTTTGTGTCAGAAAAAAATATTATGTTGAGACCAATTGCCTTTTACTTTCTTTTTTTATTTTGTTTAAGTCTATGTTGCTTAACAACCTAGATTTGAAGCAAATACCTTACCCAAAATCTCTCCGATCTTGTCAAGAGAGCAGAGACATGTTCTCTCCAGGTTTTACCTAGCATGTTGCCAGACTGCCAGAGGTGGGTCAGAAGCTGGCAAGTCGGGGCTGGGATGAGGACTTGCACAAAGTTGGAAATAGGAGAGTTTGCTTCAGGACTGCTCTCTGGTACCAGTATGCAGAGCTTAAGGGGGGGGGGCGGAGAAGACCAACAAATAAGGCACACAAGTGTCATCGCCTTGGAGCTTCAGATTTTTATGTAAACATCACAGATGAGGTTAAGCTACACCAGGAAAAGAGTATTTAGAAACAAACGCCTAGAGAAATTAATTTTCCTCACCTAGATCAGCTAGATAAATAAAAATACACTGACTAGTAGTTAATACATATACATGACTCGAAAAACTTTCCCCAAGCTGAAGCAACTGGACGCCAGATGAGTATTCCATAGTACGGAAAACTGAATTTGCTGCTGAGATAAACAGACACGGCTCCACTAAATCTACCCAAGTTGCCTCTGCTTAACACTTGAAGTGAATTAGGCCCTACCTTATTGGCCAATTGCTTTTAAATCCTTGCCCTTGTGATACATCAGTGTTTGTAAAAACCTAGCATCTGAGAGCTACAGCATAGGCAGAATATCTGAGGGATAATAGTCACAGGCATCTTAGACTATGAAGCATGCTATACCAAATACTTGTAGGAAACATCTCAGAGGACTTTACCTACCTGCAGCTACCAAGCATGTACAAAACTCATGAAAAAGAGCGCCTAAAGTTTGCTGTAGAAACTGGAGTATGATGTACGTATATATGTACATATGAAATATATACATATCATACAGATTGCCCTACTAAGGACATATATTTTTATATATGTTACACACACACAAATATATACACATAAAATATACATATACACCTGTATCTTTTGCATACTTTTCATATAGAATACATATTCCGTGAAACGTTATATGTTCCACAGCTTCAGCAGACTAGAGGTTAATGAACAGGCTTTTTCTCACATATGCACAGAACAGATAATTTTCTTTACTGTTCACGATAAGTTGAAGGAGCATTTGAGTGACAGACCAATTTGTCAATCAACTACAAAGTGGTGAGGAAGCTTCCTCTGCATAATTTTACACAGAGAGATCAAATGTGACCTCTGATTGTACAGTGGGTATGGACAGTCAAGGTTATGAAGTCCAAAGGAGTCATGCAAATCAGTTACATTTTCTGAGTGCCTTGTCTTTCTAGAGTTATCTGTGCACTAAAAAAATCACAGGATTTTAAGAAAAGGATGAAAAATCCTTCTTTATTATTTTTAAGTATGTGTGTGTATGCATGTGTGTGAAGGGTGTATGTATGAATTTGTTGAGGAGCTTGAATGTCTGTGTTTTTATTTTATAGCCTGAATTATGTTTTAAGGTCTCAACACAGAGCCCCTGGTTCTGACATCTCATGCAGTTTTTCTTGAAAGCTATGTTTTAATAGCAGCTTCGTTCATTTAATGTTAGCCACTTCAGATGATTTCTTTGCTAAAACCTGAATTATGAAAATCGCTTGTCAATTACCCTGGGTAGCTGTGTAAAAGAATTATTGCACATTCACAGTGAAAAGAAAACTTTATTTTCACCACTTTCCAGTAAAAGCTAATTCAGAATAACTCCATTTAACAGTTATTTTATGCTGAAATACTGAATACCTCAGGGAGTCTTTTAGGGATTTTAAAGTCTCTTTATTTATAAATGATTCATGCTGCATTTTCAGAAAAACCTACAATTAGTGTGGGAAGCACAGAGACTCCTTTGGGAAAGGTAAAAAAAAAAAACCCAACAAAATATACATGCATTATATACAGCCTTTTTATCTATTGTTGTTTTGCAGTGGACTATAAAAAGAAAAGAACTGGAAAAAACGGCTAGGAGATATTTTATCTAACCTTTTAAATATATGCCTCAGTTGACAGTATTTTGTGAAGTAGTTACCCTTATGATTTGTACAGCCCACAAAATTCTTTTAATGCAGGTTTCATTTTGGTTTGCACTTTCCAACCCCAGCTATAAATGAGCAAGCTAGCTAAGAGGAGAAGCTTTCTGTGGTAATGCAGAAGGACAAATCTTTCCTTCCGCCAGCCCCTCGTGAGAGTGATGGTCACTAATGTTTCCATATTGTTGGCTGCCTGGAGTGGTGCTATAACTTAAAGGTCTTTTAAACGTTTGCACTGGCAGGCATCAAAGTTCACACAGCTTCATTCGGCTTTACGGTGAATCTTTCTGCTCGCTCACGCCAGACGACAGATATATATTGTGCTAGTTGCCAGCACTGCAGGAGCTTACACGCCCCCTCTCCCTGCCACGGGGAGAGCAGGAATGGGCAGGCAAAGGCAGTGAGTGGCTCCAGACCCCCAGCAGCCCCCTCAGCACTCCCACAGCTTCATCGTAAGGTGGCTGCCCTTGCTGGAGCCGTGGAGAGGTTTGCAGCCTCCCTGCAGTACCCCCGTCAAGCCCCATTCTGTGTCCTGGTGTTAAGATGAGAGAGTCACAAGATGGCATTATCTTAAGGGTCACGCTCTTGCATGTCTATATGCCATTATAAAATTACACTCAGGAGCATGCCATGAAGTGGCAGAGAGGCGCAAGGCTGGACATTTTACCAGATATATATAGCCCCCTCTCCAACAAAACCCAAAAAACCGCCCTTAAATCTTCATTCCATCAGACCTTCTGTGTGTTGATGAAATGTTTATCGTTTCCAATCAGTGTAAACTCTATGAGATAGCTGCACTCCAATGGACTGCAAGGAGCAAACAAGCAAAGCCAAACAGATACCATTGGCTTCAAAAAGAGAACAGCTACTTAAACATCTAGGGTCCAGAGAAGGGCCACAAAGATGATCCAAGGACTGGGAAGCCTGCCGTAAGAGGAAAGGCTGAGAGAACTGGATTTGTTCAGCCTTGAGAAAAGGCAGCTTAGGGGAGAGCTTGTTACCACATTCCAGTATTAAAAGGGTGACTACAAAGAAGATGGAGACTTCCTTTTTACAAGGAATGACATGGAAAAGACAAGGGGTAATAGGTACAAGTTACTCCTGGGGAGATCCTACTGAAAATTTTTCACAATGAGCACAATCAGCCATTAGAATAATCTCCCCAGGGAAGGAATGGATTTCCCATCATTGGACACTTTTAAGATTCAGCTGGACAGGGTGCTGGGCTATCTTGTCTAGACTGTATTTTTGTAAAAAAAACTTGGAAGAGATGACCCTTGAGGTCTTTTCCAACCTGGTATTCTGTGATTCTTTTCCCCCACCTCCATGCTGGGTTTGCACTGGTCCTGTTGCAAATGACTAAATATCAAATGGAAACAAAATTCCTCAAGAGTCAGACAGGTCATGCACAGTTGTTTTACAATTACACCAGAATTTACAGTGTGGTGATTGCAGTGAGCTGAAAACTTTATCATCCAGACCCATTCACTGACTGGTACTGGCACCCAGAGAACCTCCCATGAGATGTGCAGAAGAGACAGCAAGAAGAACACATGTGGGGAAAACGTCAGATACTCTGCCTCATTGACCAGATGTATAAGTGACATGGGGGAGTAGCGGTGGGCTGTTATTATTTAACTAAAAATGGGAAATCTTAGACTGATTAACTTAAACCTAGAGCTATATGGAATCTGCATCAAGCTCTTGTTGGCTTGAATCCATCTCAACAGTTTCACAAATTACCACAGTAAGGATTGTTCTAAAATAAGCAGAATTTCTTAATTTGCAGTTAGATGATATTTGATTATTTTTTTTTAGTAAAGTTCAGTGAATAATACAAATGAAGTAGCAGACTGCACACATACCAGGACATGCTTTGGCACTGGCCCAGTTGCTTGGATACCAACAGGTGTAAGGCAGAAAGGAATCACTTGAATAAATGGGAATACCAGCAAGAAGAACATTGCTAGATAGCAGATAAAGCAGAACACCATCACTGAGACATTTGCTGTGTGTCAGGCTACTACAAAGAAAAATGGGGCTTCCAAGTATAACTACTGACTTCTTAATGCACCGGTCTATATTTTTTTTAATTTTCCACATAATCTTGCATCACAGTGCTATAAAACTCAAAATATGCAGATTGTTCAGTATCATTTTCAATGTAGTATCAACTGAGAAGCTACCCACAATCTTTTGCATGCTGGATATTCTGTCCCATCCAACAAATAAGAGGGAAAACACAGGCCTTTTCTTTCTTCTTTCCTCTACTGAAACTAAAAAAATAGCTAAGCACATCTAGTGCTTCAAGCATCCTCCAAGCAATTGCTCTAATTATACCTTCACAATTAAGATTAAATTATCTGCAAAACTCTCCAGAACTGGATGAACTGGTGACTTGTATTACCATGAAAGGAAAGAAAGGGAAAGGGGGGAAAATAAGGAAAGGGAAAAAGAAAGAACATGTTTTGTTTTAAAACAGTCTCCAAAATGAGCACACTCAAGGTAAGTTTTCCCTCATCTAAGACATCAAATGATGATGTGTAATTTCCTGAATGCTGTGGACTTAAGAAGCAGCAGCACAATTTTTATAGGACAGAAGGTTGGTTCCTTGCTCCATTTATATTGCTACAGACCTTATCCTAAGCAAACAGCAGTGATGCATCAAGATTTGTTTGATTTTCAAGCCATGTGCATTTCTGGAGATTTTGCTCCTCATGGGAAAAGTTCTGTAAAGGAAGAAGTAGAGATCCTGAAATCTGTGACAGGTGAATTAGCAGAGAGAGATAAGGTTGAACATTGGAGCCAATTGCACTATTTCAGCATTCTGGTAAAGGATGAGGAGCTAAAGTTTTCAGACCTGTTTTTCAGAAAAAAATATGACATTTGTAATTAGGAGCAATGCACTTCATATTGCTGAAGCAAACTAAACATGACTTTTATGTGAGTCAGCTGTGATCTTCACCTCATCTAAGGTCCTGTGGTCTCTCAGACAAGCTGTAGTTTTAGCCATCTCATGGTTCAATTCTTTTGTATTTGTATGGACTCCAAAAATTACATTGGTGCAATGTAATGGTGATGCACCGTGGGCATGTCAGGAAAAATTTGGAATGATACTATTAGATAATAGGCTCAGAATAATATTATATCAAGGGATGTAGAAATAATGGTGAACTCAAACTAAAGTTTGTGTTTATGTTCCCTTTAGGAGAAATGCTGTCACAACTTTGACAAATGCAAAAATTTTGATGTAGTTGTTTTTTGTTTTTTTGTTTTTTTTTTTCAAAGTTAAATGCAAGATGTTTTCTGGGCCATGAATGTAACAAGATAACAATGTAAAAAAATTCAGAGAAAAGTAGTTCTATGTAACAAAACCCTCAGAAATATGTAATATGGGAGAAATAGTTTTGTTTCTTTCTTCTCTATAAATAAGAAGATATAATAATTATGCCAAAAAAAATTGCCATTGGACTCAAGCAGGTAGGATGACTGAAACTGCATTTAATCCTAAATAATAATAATAAAAATTTTCAGTTTCACAGTGGTGTCTGAGAAGGAAAAGATTTCTTTTTAAAAAGTGTTTCCCTACCCTGCTTTTTTGCTACCCATTAGAAATAATGCTTCAGCAATAAAATTGCAAGCCTTATACTGAGAGCAGGCTACCCCTCTTTCAAGATGTTAACTGGTATCAAAATGCAACAGTGTGAATTTCAGCTTCTGAATAAGTAGCAGTCACAGTAAATCCCTCACAACAGTTCCATTGACAAATATGTGCCTTAAGTTAGATGCCAAGTAAAATTCAAGAAGTCACTTGGTGGATACTCTGAACAAGAAAGGAAGGGCTCAGAATGGGGTTAGTCAGTGCCGGATAAGAGCCCAGGTCAGTCTTTCCCCTGTAAAGCATTACAGCCCCTCAGAAGCTTTTAAAAAAAAAACCCAACAAACAAACCATTTCCTGGCTGCTGAAAAGACCTCTCAAGGAAGCTCAGTTCAGTGGCCATCAAGTTCACTATAAAGCTTCTGTAGATTTCAGGCCATGGGATTAATGACAAATCCAGCAAAGCATACAACTAACTTTAAGCCTGTATGTAATCTCAGTTAAGTCAATTAGTCTGCCTACATGCTCAAAGGTAAATAGATCCTGAAGTACTTTGCTGGTCTGGTGTGATTATCCCTACTGATGTGTAGACATGGTAACTGCTAACCCATACATTGAGGAAACCCGACTTCTGCCTGCAGCTCAGAGATGTATCTTTCTGAGGTGTCTAATATATATATATCACCAATTCTACTCAAATCCCTAAAGCCACTGAAGGGTGAGGAAAGATTAAATAAAGAATAAATAAGGGATGTTCCTTTCTCATTTTGTACAATATGAAATAGAGATGTTAGATATACAGGCAGATTCTTTAACAGGGAAGTAATATTCAGCTTCAATGTTTCTCTATAAAAAGCAAAACAAACCAATTTTTCACTTGTGATTGTTAATTCATTTCTGTGCAGAGCCATTGTTTGAGTCACCCATGTTACATTGACACAGTTCCTGTACGCAGTACAACCATATTAACATTTAACTCAGAAGAAGCTTAACCTAGGTGTATCACTGGTGAAGCTCTGAGATCCTTATATCCAGATTGCAAGGGCTGGTATGTGTAGAGACAGGAAAATAACTCATGAATGCCACAACCAATCTATTTCAAAATCGCTAGGAACATTTCTGTGGGAAGATTATGGTCTGCTAAAACTATATTCAGCACTCAAAGGCCTTCTGTTTAGTTTCTCTATCCTCTCCAGCTGCTGGTAAATCACAGAGGATCCCAGTGAGGCTGTCCGCACTTGGGTCTGCCTTGACCTAGAACAGCCAGAGTTTCTTTTGTTGGCCTGAAGGATGAACTCGATCTGCAGTGGAAATACCATTTCTCTCAGGTTATGGAAGACCTCGCCTGAAAATTGTGCAAGATCTCCAGAGCAAATAATGTAAATCTGTCATGTAAATATGTATTTATGGGGTTTTTAGAGCTTGGATCACTGCCATATGGACGGCTCCCTATCATCTGAATATATATTTAAGGACTTTAAAAAAATAAGAAGCTTTGACTTGAGCTGTTGCCATATATCTCATCACAGCTCCGGCTGCTGTGCAGGCATAGGATGGAGTTACTGCATTTTCCTGTTCCATGGGCCCATGTGTAACCAAGCCAAGCCTTACAAATGATGCAGCATTATAAAAAGGGCAAGGCTCCTTCCTGATATGGAACAGCATTTGTTAAGGAGAAAGGGCCACTGCATCTGCTGGAAAACGCTAGCTTTGGACTGGCAGAATTTTCCTGCTACAGAAATTAACCCTTCCTTAGCACCAGTGCACCTCAGAAGAACCTAGTATGACATTGTGACTTGACACACCAATATTTCTCTCCTGTCTCTCTCACACTGTACAACTTTGAGATAAATTATCTTGTTCCAACGAGGAAACAAATACGCTTTTCTGTTTTCACCTACATCTGCTAATATTAACAGCAAATGGAAAGACATCTTGTTGCTCACTGCTTTCCTTCCATCAATTGAAAAGCCAACTGGAGTCACAAGGATTTTTCACATCTCTAGAAGATTTTAACCGAGATTTGGACTTCTTGGTGAGGTTCTCTCCTACTGTGTAGAATTCTCTTTGCATTGTATTAGAGAGCAGACTACATAATTATAGGTAAAACCATATGCTCTAGTATAATTTTTCAAATGGGGAGGACAAACTTCCTCTTCCCATATTTATTTCCAAGGGCAATAATTAAAGCAGTAGTACTATACCCTAGCAACAGGGTCCATTACAAAGCAGGATGGTATATTCAGTTCTATTTCCCGACTCAAATTTGTTTTCAAATATAGACTGAATTCTGGGAGCTGAGTTCATCCTGAGATATCTGCTTTCATGCACTGTGTGCTGGTATCTCAGAATTATCTGCTTTTTGCAGATATCCTAACCTGCTAATTAATAACATGAATTCACAATGGGAGTTCTCTAGCTGAAATCACAGCTAGAAATAGATAAGAAAACAGTATATATTTTTAATTTTAAACTTTATTTTTTAATAAACCACATGCAGTGGTTCTGCTATGTCATATACTATCTGTCATGGGTTGTGACATAATGAAACATGACATGATGTAACCATTAAGATGACCCAACATGGCATAACCAAATGCAAAATGATTCATTCTGACTGAGCATGTCATAATTTTCTTATTATTTTTCTTAAGTCATACACTCTACCTTACTGTTAACTGGTTAATTCTATTCAGGGACCAGGTACAGGAGTGCAGGAAACAGCTGTCCATTCAGTATCAGTAGCAACACAACTACAGATAACAAGAACGTTAATGTCATATTGAAGTGATGTTAAGGCTGCTTCTAAACTAAGGCCCCAATTCTTTGTTGGGAACTATGCAGGCATGCTCTGCAGAACAGAACACCTGATGTTAAAAGTTTTTAAACATGACCGGGATATAAAATGTGCTTGCATTTTCCTGTGTACACATTTTTGATACCAGCTGGAACTGTGCAGCAACTGCATTCTGAAACAAACCCTAAACCTCTGAAGGGAGAATATTAGGAAGATAGCATGAAGTGCAGAAAGTTAAGGCCATGAATCTTTATAAGTCTGTCATGGTCTAACATACAAATGTGCTCATTATCAATATAAGGCATCAGCTCTGTACTCTGATGGCTGTAAAGGTCAGTTATCCTGTATAACAGACCACAACGTTAGCATTCTCCAATTAATTATAAAAGCTGGTATTATAAGTCTACCTTCCACACTCTGTCATGACTAGTGGGAGACATGAGTAAATGACAGACTGTACAGACATCTCTTAGTCATATCAATACTCAGGCACAGCAGCAAGGGTTAAGGACAGAGTGTCAGATTTAACTTCCCCTCATTACCATTCAGAAAACTATCGTTTAATATTAAGGTAATTGTAACACAAGGATATGAGTCATGCCCTTGTGTTACAATTACCTTTAATATTAAATAATAGTTTTTGTAATGGTAATTTCCTTTGGGGATGTTTCATTCTACATTAAGCAGTTCTGACTGATGTCTGTCTTTGCAGATATCTCTATCAGCCACTAAAAGCTCTTCTACAAGTACGTGTCCATAATCTGCAGGAATTTCAGACCATGAGTGTTGTTCCATTGAAGCCATTGTCCCTTCTACTATGTCTCTAATCTATTAACAGTTTGACTATTTGATTGTTGTCATAACTGTGATTCCTTTTTAAAATCTACACAGAAGTGTGGACCTGTTGCTCTGCTGTGCTAGGACTTCATCCACATTCCTAGATGCCTGGTGATGCTATAACACATGCTATATACATGAGGTGGGCAGTCTAGTGGAGGAATAGGGTTTAAGTTACTGTTACCATGATGTTCTAGTATCTGAGGGTGTAGTAGATTCTTGGAGCTGGAAAAAAAAAAAAAAAGTATCGAAAAGAGTTTGAATTAGATTTTTAAAAAGTATCTCCTACGTAGAACTGTGTTGGTATAAGCTCAGAAATCACCAGAACTGCAATAAACCTAGTTCCTCTGTCCCTGATTACAACCACACAAAGCTGTGCATTGTATAAAAAGTCATTTTCAGAAAGGTATCATTCAAAAGAGAAAAGGACAGACATCAAAAGCTACAAGATCCTCCTGTGGATCAGGTATGAGAGGAAAAGTATTGTCAGTGTGATCTCAGTATCCTCTCTGAGGCCGTAAAAACACTATGGAAATCTTTTAATTTAAATGAAGCCTTCTGTACTCAGAATGGTAGGATGAAGGTAGAAGCCTCTTTGGGAAGAGTTTGGTTGTCAGCTCTAAAGAAGGTATGAAGGGCACTAACTCCTGCTGAGGTATAGGAGCACTTTTGCCAGTGGCAGGGACCAATGTGATTACTGCAGTAACATCCTGGGGAAGAACTTGTACCATACTGCCCATGGCAATTTTGCAAGATCAACAGAGGAAAAGTGCCAGGACTAGGTTTCAGGACAGCTGGTTCCACAAAGCACTTGTTGATATCCCAAATTGACATAAAGTGGGCAAAAAGGTGGTGACTACTGCCATCCTTCTTAGTGTTCACAATACTATCAAATGAACATTGTAGAAAGGGACAATGCTAAACTCTGTGGTACCCACAGGCCAGCTCAGATTGTTCTGAGGTGGGACTAAAAGCTAATGCTAAGTGCCTGTAAAAATTCTGAAAATATCTTGACTTCTTGCACATTTCCTTTTCTTATTTGTATCTGGGACTGAATGTCAAGCTTTCACCCCTTTCACCAGCAGAAGATATATATAGCAGATATAAATTCTGCAGAAAATGAGTCTCATAAAGGAAATTCTATTTGAAATTACCATAACTTCAGTGTAGAAGTAGTTTAAAGATCTCTGTGTTTTTATCTTCAACATTGTTTGCCCTTGTCAGTGACAGTTCAGCCAACAGTTACTATTCTTTTCTCCCTCTCAAAAGTTTGGAGCACAGCTAAGGACTAGGTGAGATCATGCTCACAATATGGTTATTACTTACAAACCCATCGGATTCTATACATAGCAAGCGAGCTCTATGCAACCTCCGTATTACATTTGAATAACACAGGTAATGAATTATTGGTGCTTCAGATCATTAGTCAGGTAATTACTATTTTTGTTTGTTTGGGTTTAATTAAAATTATTCTCGGAAAGCATCTATTACAAGAAGAGGTTCTCACTGAACAACTGATACACAACAGTCCTTGGCTAGTAAATAAAGAATGTCCATTCTTATCCCCAACTTAAAAAACCCTCCGCAACTGTTCAACACTTTTGCATTTACAGATTTCAAATCACAAGTGAAAGGAGGGCAGTATCACTCCGTCATTTAACGAAGATCATCTAGTTCAGGGGAAAAGAAGGAATAGAAACAGTTTTGTGATTCATACCTAGCCATTATCTACCCTAGATACGCCACAAAGGCACTCACCGGTATTTTAGGACTAACAGATATTTGTCTACTTAAGGGCAAATCCTTTGTGCAACTCTGCACAGCTTCACTGAAGACCACAGTTTTGTGGCCATTTGTACCCAGCCCATATGATTTTTTTCAGATGCAAACCATTGCATTTAGACATATTTTTTTTCCCCTCAGAGAATCTGTAAGACAGCAAACACATTCATCTTTAATCTGATGAATGCTTCACCACATGCTAGGATGTGTGTTTCAAGGTATATTGTCTGGGAGATCAGTCCTCAGAAATCATGGTGAGGGGGTTTAGAACAAGACAGATGTAGAAATGCTTACATGTTGTGACTAAAAGCTGATTGGCCCAAGTACATGAAATTACACAAACCTAAAATTGAGACTAGCACAGGCTTAATGATGCAAATTTCTATACATCAGTTTTATAATCCTCACCAATTTCCAGGAAACAATGTAACATAGCAAAATTAGGGGGAAACAAAGGGTTTCTCAGTTTATTAGGTACATCATCCAAATACTGTGAAATTCAGCAGCAGTCTTTGAATAGAGAATAATGGACTTTGGAGTGGGCTCTGTGCTATAGACTTATTCCTGGCTGTAGAAACAAAAATGCCCCCAGCCACAGACATGTATTTTGTATGCAAAAATACAATTCCTTGGTGAGAACTCTATACGTTATTCTTATAGGTTAAAATTAAATAAAGCATCTATCTGCTACTATTGTTTTTCTCATTAAACAGAAAGGGATGAATTCATTATTCAATTCCAAAATAAATTTTGGAGAAAAGGAAAAGGGTGGGGGTAGGTGAATAAATATATGTAAAATCACAACATGATACTAATGTTCAATTACAAAAACTTTAGAGAAGTCTATTTATTTATTTATTTATTCTAATTCAAAATCCCTACCACTACACAACAATGTCACATTTTAATGTAATATCATGTCCAATGCATATTCATGAAATAAAAATCTTGGCAGTGGCACAAGAAAAGTGGGATGAAGTGTGTTTGGCGGAGTGCGTCACGTTTCCAGACCAGCGGATTTTTTGATTAAAGTCCCTTATCCGTTTTATCATGCATATCCACTCTCTGATTAAAGTGATCTGGAGCTGACACTCACAATGTCAGTATGCACTGAGACCCTTCACACAAAACATGGTTGGAATTTATATGCTTTAAAAAAAAGGGGAGGGGGGAAGGAGAAATAGACCAACCAAACCTGCTGCATTAAATTAAGTATATATGTATATATCTATTTACAGAAAAAACACACTTTGTCTTGTTTTTTCAATCTTACGTATTTCTTTTTAACATTGCCAGGCTACAAATACTGCATGTTTTATTTCCATTTCAAAAAGTATCTGTGTTGTGAGTTATCTCTGTTACACTGGGCTTTCGATCAAAATGCTTCCACGCTGGGGTGAAAAACATAGCCAAGGTCTCCCACAGTCGCAAATAAATAATGAATTTCTCCAAACTTACACACATCTTCCACCTCTCTCCCTCCCCCCCCAACAACTTTGTTTAATTAATGTACCATATCTTTATACATCTAAACCACAGGTTATCTGTTAAGAAAACTGATTCCACAAGAGCAGAAGGATTTGGATGTTGCAAGGGGAAGTTTATCACAGATCCACAGATCTCCTATCCGGGTCCCATCCTCAGTAGCCTCCAAGTACGTGTAGGTTATCTGAGAATTTATTTCCAAGCCTCAGAACATTTAAGACCATGCAAATTATCTGAGATATGTGTTACGTGCATGAAAATATGGTAGCCGTTTTTCTGGCTCTCTGTGAGTGGTTTAATTCCCCTTGAATTTAAAGAGCTCATGGTCAGGCTCTTCACCCTGGTTGCAGAAAGTGCTTAAGCATAAGCTCAACTTTAAGCATAAGATGAATGAAATTTAAGTACTTTAAGGGTTTGTTTTACCTGTGAACCAAGGGAATTCAACAGTGCCCTCAACAGAGGTGTTAAAAATGTTCATTCTCTCTAGCAATACAACAGTCTTTTGCATTTCTAAATGCTGGGTTACAATCATGAAATACTTATGAAACGGCATCCTTGGTTTCATAGATCCATTGATCTCTCAGGGTCTGCAGTATTTTTTTAAAGCCTACCTTTAAATTGAATTCTGAAGAACTGTGGATCTTTTGGTAAGTTCTGTCTGATTGTTAAGTTTTCAGTAACCTATGTTTCCTTGACAGATTTAATTTATCCAATATAACTTTGAGTATTTAATAAATAGCCTACATAAAGTCCAAATGTGTCCAAACTTTCCTCTGGACTACATTTTTAAAAAAATGTTGTAAAAAAGCTTTTAAGAAAACTTTTGGGTTATTTAACTAGGAAAACTTTTCTACTGAGAAAAACAAGTAGAGCAGTGGCATATGTAAAGACCCGTGCTGTCCCTCTCCTGACATCCTGCTCAGATGTGTGTCTTAATGCCAAAGTTCAATCAATGTGCTATGCCAATCCAGGGCTTTTTCTGAGCAGTTAATGCCAGTCATGCTGAACTGTTGCTATATTGCAACTCTGACAGACATTGAGTTAGAATTAGTGAAGGACTGACAAATTAATTTTACTTGTGAATTAAGCCTCTCCCTTCTTCATAAACTTCAGTATAACAAATACAGTGAGAGTCCAGTGAAAAACAAATTCATTTCTTTTACTTGTTAAGGCTTTCTGCACTTACCCTTTCTGTTGATCAATATAAAACAAGTGGAAATTTTAGGAAATCCTTCTGGAAAAACATTACCAGGAATAAACTGTGTTTTCATCAGCATGAACATAAACTCAAATTGCTGGGCAGTTTCACAGCAAATAGCCCAGAAGTAGAGTTTCCATGCGCCAGTGATGCATACAGTCACAGTGGCAACTGAAATCAAATAACCACCATCACTTCCCCGCAAAACACACCCAGTGCTGTCCCATATTTGCAGCGCAAATGGGGAAATTAATTCTATGCAGATATTTCTGTTAGATCCTTGAAAGGTTTCTGCTATGAAGACATTGTGGGTTTGGGCACAATTTAAACACAATGATGACCTATGCAAAAGTGATAGTACAATGAAGCAACTCAACTACTAAATACCACTGCACCAAGGAGCTGCAGCTATCTATCATTTGTACACAGGTTGCACAAAGAAGTGCCTCATCTTGATTCATAAACTGCCTCATATAATAGTTGCCTCTTCTGCCATTAGGGATAACCTGGAAAATACATAATGACTTCAAACAAAAGCCACAATAGTAAACAAAAGCCATGTTTTTGTACTTCTGCTATCCCTGACTAAAATCCTAGTAAAATACTAGACAACACTTGACTAGGCATGGCATAATGACAAAAGAAAAGAAACCAAACCAAAAAAATCCCACACATTTTAGTGGTCTGAAGTCTGATTTTGGTCATCTAAAAAATTTCCCACTCTGAAATTATATTTAACATTTTCAGATCAACTGCTTTGAATAGGGTAAGTCATGGAAGAGGTAGAGGGGCAGCATTTAAAAGACCAAAGTGAGTTTTTATCATTAAGCATTGCTCTGAGTATTTACCTGAGATTTAAACAGTTCCTGAGTCTCTTTGCTGGCTCTGTGCAGAGGTGCACTTCATGCCAGCAGGGAACCGTGCATTCACTTGCCAAACTGGCCTTTGTGTTCAGTAGCCCAGTTTTGAAGACAAATTACTGAGCCCCGTGTTCATGGACTGATTTATACCCCATACTGATGATGTTTATCTGGGCATTGCTGAGTGGATACAAAAGGTATCCCTAATTTTAACATCTTATTTTGAGCCAGTTGCCCCGAGTTCTGCTGGTGGCCAGTGGAAAGCAGGGATTGGGTTAACCTAGTCCTGAGATAAGAGGTCAGATGAAATCTTTCCCCAAAGCTTTTCTTCCTTATTATAAAAAGAGGGTTAGTTCAGGGTAGTAGCATAGGTATACCAAACAGAAAAACAAATTAATAAAGCAGTCACACCGCCCTACGCTATAGATGCTGAAGATAAATGAAATGAATCAATGACTCCTTACCAAATGCCTTACCACATACAGCACAATATGTGTAACTTAACTTTTTCTCTAAGTACATATGCAGTCATTTTCACTCCTTTTCATCACACATTTATTTATTTAATCACTACTATTAGCGGCATAAGAGCAATCTCAGAAGGGAGGACAGGTAAAACTACCACATATGTACAGACCAGGCTCCAACTACACCAAGAGGCAACTGCAAAATCCTTCACTGGCTTTCTATTGTCTCAATATCAAGCACGGGTTGGAAATGAGGAGCTGCATTTACATGCGGTCTGAGCTGAGCACCATTTGTCCAGTGAAGACACTGGAGATTTGCACGGATGAAACCAAAAATATAGCTACAGTATTGAGAATATGTATAAATTACACAAAACCTGGCATAAAAGTGCACGTCTTTTTAAGTAGCTGTTTACAAAACAGTTTGCAAGTCTATTATTACAGCTAAACAAAATTTGTAGACTTGTCCAGGTAACAAATGCAGCTGAGGATTTGGGATTCTGTTCACAGACCCCAACACAGAAAGGCAAACAAAAAAAACCCAAAAAACCAATTACTTGGCATGGATTAACAATTCAACTCTAATTGTTATTATTACCAACGCCCATTATTAATCTACATGCTTTCTAATTTGCACCCAAAATTGCTGCCCTTCAACTACTTCTGATCCACGACTGAGCAGAAGCAATGCTGCAGTAAGATCCCATATCACTTAATGTCTCATATTACAAGTTCCTTACATTTAGCAGCTATAAAGCAATAGTCAGTAGTACATGAGGCATTATGAATAATGAATATCTTACTACATTATAATTGCCAAAGTAAATGAATAAAGCACAATATCTATTCCAGTGTCCTTGCTTTTAAAGAGTGCGTTCTCTTACTAAGGGAGAAATGAAGACAAATGTTTGTGAGATGCACCAGCAGAAGTGCTGGGAAGAAAGACAGGAACAATAAAAATCATAAATGCCTACCCAAGTTTAATTACACAAATGACAAGAGCAACAAAATGGTGAATCCAAATGTGAATGTGACGGGGAAGAAAAGGAAAAATTCAGATACTTTGACACAGGCTATAGAGTACAAGACGATAAAGGTTTGCAAAGGACTTTACAGTGCCCAGAGAGGGGAAACTGTGGCTGGAAGGACCTCCCTGCATCTGCATTTGGGCAAGCGGATATTGTCTGATGGAAATTCTATTCTGAGACCTTCTTTTGAAAAGACTGGAGACCGCCACAGGCTGATCTCCAAATACTTCTCAGGTTACTGTTAAAGCAGAACAATGGCTCTAACCACTTAGTAAAACAGTTTTAGGCTTTAAAAGTTTCTAGATAAAATTCAGAAATAGTGAAACCTGCCACCCATGGGCTGAGATCACCTCTCTTCATTTGCACTCTCCACTGGAGAAGGCCACTTTCACTTACAGCATCTAAAGGCAGGGTCTGGAATTCGAGGTCTTAAATCCGCATCAAAATCCACTAAATGGCGCATATCCTGCAGCTGTGAGCCACTTGCAACAAGCAGAAGCAGCCTCCCTCCCTAATTAATTTCTCCATGCTGTTCTCACTTACTCAAGTCAGTATCTAGACAGGAAGGGAAGGGTGCAGACTGGAGAGGAGGGCCAGGCCTGCTGATATCTAACTGCAGCACAGAGAAAAGTGAGGAAATAAGAGAGGCAGGAGCAACCATAGAACTTGTGTAGGACCTCAACAGTTACTCACAGCCCTGGTGTGCTCCCTTGCCAGGAGCTGCTGCTCTCAGAGGGTTTCCAAAGATGCTCACCAATACCTGGACCTAGACATGCTGCACTGCTTCTTCAGTAGTGAAGCAGCCTTTTTGCAACACCCAGGACCCCATCTGCTCTGCAGAAGCATGGATCAGAGTGGAAAACCACAGCCGTTAGGAGAAATATTTAACCTCCATCACTGCTTTAGGCTGGTTTACTGGATCTCAGAATATTTTTTTGTTTTTTGTTTTTTTTTGCTTCCATGAAGGACCATGTTTAAATTCCACCAGGACTGGAGCTTATGCCAATGTGTTTGTGGAAGAGCAGAAAGGATTGATTTTGCGTTAACTGCAGTCCATCTCTCTCTCTCTGCCACTCATGTTTTTAATGCAGTTGCTGCTCTGCTGTGTCTGCTCCACACGTGAAGAATTACAACAGAAATACAGAACATTGCCCATGAGCAGGGCTACTTAACCCCCATAAAAACAGTATTCTTTACACTACATAGTCTGCCTAGTAGATACATGTTATGAATATAAATAAAATACACCGTTTCCAATTAATGGGATGTAGGGTTGGGGCTTTTTAACTTAACTCCCATGGTTTCCTTTTGAAACTTCTGCATATATTTTCTATTTTTCAGGGGGGTTATAAATCCTGTTTTAATGTTTTGCTGCTTATGCAAATTTCCAAATATAAAGGCATATGGTGGCAAAGTGGCACTAACTATCTGCTTTTCAGCACACATTCCTCTGCTATTACAAGAAAAGAAGGCCTAATGTAAAAAGAGGGGAAAAAAAAAAAAGGAAAAAAGCAGTGTACAAACCGACACTCTGAATTAGCATAGCACTGGTTCAGATTTCTTAGCTTTATTCTTGAACTCTGATTCACTATTAGCTCTGCTGGCTCCTGCAGGGCAACTATGGATGCTCCTTCATGTCATAAGGTAGAGTGGGTGCTCAAGTTTGTAATTATAGTTTTAAACTAGCAGAGAAAAGGAGAAAAATAAAGGAGAACTTTTTTGAGTCAGAGGTTTCCCCTCACACTGGCAGCCTCACTGCGTGGGCTTCATGTATCCAGTTTGCATTTTGCCTGATAACGTAGAAGGCACATCATGCTATTCTAAAACAGCAGGATTATTTTCTCCATTCTAATTGATGAACAGCTGTGCTGTAATAGACTACAAAGCACAGCATCACTGATCTCTCCTCAGGCCACCCTAGGAACTGAACACTCCACAGGGAACCAGAAAAGAATGAAAGCTTAGAAAAGAAAAAAAAAAAAGAGAAGAGAAAAAGGAAAAAAAAAAAAAAAGAAGAGACACCAAACATTTCAAAACACCCTTCTTTGGATTATTATTATTATTTGGCATCCCATTCAGTAATAATTAACTCCAATTTTCCCCACAGTAGCACTCGTGTATGACATGACCGTGAACTAGTCATTCTTAATAAAAGCTAAATATCAGCATTTTCGGAAGTGAAATGCTGGAGTTCATAATTGTTTGTCAGTGGCCATCGGTGTTCACAACACTCAAGTCACTTCTGGGATCACGTATTCCCTAGAATTGTTCTTTGTCCCAAGAAGCCCACATTAGCCAATCAATAATCTGGTGGTATTCATTATCTTTCCCCTCATTCTACTTTATCGAAGTTATTATTATTATTATTACCTGCCTCACTATGGAATTATAGCTTATGTTAATTTTTGCCTTGTCTATTTTATCATGCTACTATAGTGTACTAAAATAATCTGATCTGAAACCTTACCCAACTCAGTCCAGAGTCTGATTTGGATTTCCAGTCAAAGGTTAAACAAGGCTGAGAGTCAGGTTCAGGCTCACTACAACTGCCTCTTGCAGTACCTTCTTGAAAGATTTTCATTCCAAAGGTTGGAAGCCTCCAGGATCACTGGAAATACTTGTGTTTTTTTGGACGGGTAGAGTCTTTGTAAACTCAGCAGTATTCCTAAACTTTCCATTTTCTTGTGCTTATAAAAAATGGCTACTCCACTGGCCTTCAAAGTGAAATAGGAAAGAGTCACTTTATAGTTTGGAGATAATCTAGAAGCAAGGAGGAAGATGTCTAAAACTGATGTCTAAAAGATAGATATGCTTCCTTTCATTTGCCTCACCAGATTCAGTGGGGGAAGATAAGACTCATAATCCTCATTTAAGACCCTTTCTGCCTTTGCTGTGTTTTCTGTGGGCATGAAAGTGTAAGGAATAGTTAAATTATGTTTCTTGTTGTATCAGTGAACCAGTTCCAAAAGCACAGGCTCAATTCAATCAAAATTAGTGACAAGAAAGCAATCTTCCCATTCTGCTCAGCAACAGAAAGGTTTTGTTCTTCTTATTTTGTGTTATTGGAAGTGATTTGCCACATCTTTCCTATAGGTAAGCTGTGTGCTTATGTGTTCTTTTGTCTAGATAAGTGTTATCCTGTAAAATGAACACAATAAGACTTCTGTTTACCTTAATGCCATTTAAAAAAAAAAATCTCACAGATATA
Source organism: Tringa tobata (assembly GCA_033628505.1). Lineage (NCBI taxonomy): Eukaryota > Metazoa > Chordata > Aves > Charadriiformes > Scolopacidae > Tringa > Tringa tobata. The sequence continues at coordinate 7,268,701 of JAHREE010000118.1, forward strand.
AGAAATCAATAACCATCCACAACAATTTACCAAGGATTCAGTCTGGGTAGAAAAATTCAAATTGTATTGATTTTTTTTACAGGGGAAAAAGCCAGTTGACGATAAGCTTCAACTAACGAAATGCCATGTGTACACAACTGGAAGGGACTCACAAAGCCAGTTATTTAAAAACTGAGCTGCCAATTAAGACAGGTAAGATAGATTTGAATACAAAATCAGGTCCTGGACACTGGCACATTAGTGTCCATGCCTCAGTTTCTCCTTTAATAATAGGAAGGTGATAATGCTTATTTTGTGGGTACAGCAAAACTGTGAGGGATTTTGAAACTAACATCCCAGAGAGAAGTTTCATTTAGTGCAGCATGCCATAAGGTCTCATGGTCAGAAAGAATGTGTGATAAATATGCTCACCAGAACAGATAGGATGCCATGCTCATTTAGGGTGTAACTTAAGGTGTTGTTTTAACTCACCAAGACCTTTAAAGATTGACTAGTCAAAAAGCCACCCTCCTTCTCACTTTACTAACTGCTAAGTTTTGCTAAAGGGCTCAAGGTAAAAATCCCTAGATTTAAAGTCCGTTGTCTGCCAAATGAGATTCACCAGTGAAGAGATTGCTCACAGCTCCACAGCCTCAGGCCACCAAGCAGGCTAAAAGATGCACTAGTTTTTTTATAAGATCATGAGTTATAATGGATTGAAGGTTTGGGGTTGGGTGTTTTGTTTGTTTTGGTTTTGGTTTTTAGAAATGGTACCTTGCAAATTTGGTTGAGATATTAATAGACATGTGGTCAGCTTGTTTATTGTTTTTATTTGCATTGTTAATTTAAAATTATTTGGTTTTCCTCCTAGTATAATGTGATAAGCACATTTTAAAAATAATTTGAGTAATAAAATGTGTGTCATATGAAAGCAGAGCAAAGCACGAGACATTTCCCTTATTTACTTTTTCAGTTTTCTCTTCAGCTTTGTTTCTACTTATTCAGCCCATTCCTCATTCCAACTGCATGAGGAGTTCAAAATAAACTCTGGACACACCTTAGTGGGTCACATCATCTTTCCTTTTCAGCAAACACACAAGGCAGCCTTTGAAGACTTGATAGCCCATACAAAATTTTCATATAACCTGATCAAATATGCAGTGCCTGGAGCACAGAGGTTTGGTGGAGGATGGTAATGCAGGAACCTGTTTCCCAGATCTGGGCTCTTCATGGGAAAACTTCCACGCCAGTTATGTCAATTGGTGGCAGTGGGCTGGGTTGGACTTGACAGCTAGAGAAAAGAGCTTCCTCGTCCAGGAAGCATCAGCAAAAGGACCACAATAACATGGTCAAGTGACAGCAGCTGGCTGTCAAAAAGTAGAAATGACAACCCGAGAAGATCTGGATGAAATATAGGAGTGGACTAATCTTGACCTCCTAATAAGACTATTATTTAACCTGGCTGAGGGGCATCAGTGGGCTGGATCAAAATAGGAGATTGTGGTCCAGAGCAAATCTGGTCACATTTTGCCTTTGGCTATTCTGTCATCATCTGTAGAAGCAGCATTCTCAAGCACTTGCTAGAAAGTATAAGCCAAGGGAAGATTCATACACACATTACAGTGGTTTGGTCAAATTTGTGAATGAAGTAGCAAAATTGTTTTTTTTCGGTTTTGCAGGTTTCCAGTAACGGCTTCAGGGGACTCCAATCTGCCGACCCACAGCTAATAAATACAGACTGTGGCATCTGCCAGGCCACACATAGATTTGGTGGTTTCCCCTAATTTCATTTTAAAATTTAATTAGATATGGTTTACTCCCAAATACAAAAAAGCTGTTTTTCAAGTTCCCCAAACCTCCCACATGTCTTGGATGAGTAGGGAAGGATGAAGTGTTAAAGAGAAACACTTGCTTTTACATTTCTAGAGTTAGAAGCCAAAACAAAGTTTTGAATACAGACAATTCACCTGATTTATTTTCAAAGGGACCCCTGAGGTGGGAGTCATGTCCACAGGTCTATCGAGAATCCAATCTTTATTTATAGTTTCATGCTCTTGTGTTTCTCTGGGGCCAGAATGAAAAAAGTGGGTTTCTCTAAAATAGCCTCTCCATAACTCCACATTTCTACTAAAATTCTGAATAAAGCACATACACTTCCTTAGAAAAGCCACACACACAAGAGAAAAATAAAAAGGGAGAGATTTCACAGAGAAGTGAGCCGACTCATGTCCTTGTAGTTATGTCCAATATTTTGACAGTGGTGTAGTAATTAACCTTGCAAGAGTACTGCACTCTACTCGGTATCACTGCATTTCTGCTGTGACCACTATGAAGTGCTTTTTTGTGAAAGGAAAGAATGAATCTAAGTGGGAAAATTACTGGAATGAGAGAAGAGCTCTAATGGCAACCTTGGCATCCTGCAATTTCACACATTAAAATATATTTAAAAAAACCCCACACTACTACAGCGCTTGTTGTATAAGGCTAAGCTTTCTACTCTTCAAACTATTAATAAGGGCTTCCCATTGAGAAGACAAATACATGCTTGATGCATTTTTAATCCTGTGCCAATACATTTGACTAAAGCTGTTTGCTGTTTCAATGACAGGATTTAACTTGCCCTTCTGTATTCAACATTTCTGATTATTAATGACATTTAGAAAACACAGACAGAGGCTGTAAAAGTTATGTTCTGGTCAATGTTTTAAAAAGTAAAAACATTAGCAATTAAAGGGCCAAATCTTCATTTTTCAGTAAATTTAATCATTTAATAAAATAAACGTTAGTCATTTAGTGGATGCAATGGAATCAGTACCATAGCAAGGAAAAATATCATCTTGTCCACTGTTAGAAATCCCTGATACCAACTGAAGGCAAAAAGTTGCAGCCTTCTCAGATTGTACATAAAGGCTATATAGATATTCTGTATATGTACATGTCCAGTAGCTGTTTCAAAAAAGCGCATTTCAAGACCGCTCTTGGTCAAAAAGAATTCTTGTCTGTTCTTTCTACTCTAGATAAATCCCACACTTAAATGAAATCAGAAGCGAGTCAGAGGCCATATTTTTACTTCCTGAAGATCTCTAAAGTTCCAGGCAGTTCCTCTCCTAAATTTGCCAGGAACATTTCTTTGAAGAAAAATAAAATGGCATTGGTATCAGTAGCAAGAAGACAAATACAGGGATCACATTGAGTTAATTTTTTACTGCAAGAAATGGAAAAAGAACTCCCCTTTCCCACAGACTGATTATTATTTTGTTATTTAAGTGATAAAGTAAACCTAAGGTTAAAATGAAATTACATATACTGATGATCTCCTAGTGACCTCCATTGTGCTGTTCCATTACAGCATATAGTAATAATACACTAACAAAACGCACACACTTATGGTACTGTCAGGCATCAGTGCAAATCAAACAGCACAGGAGGCACATTACTTTTGTTTTAACCATTAAAAGCTTTAAGAAACACAATATGACAGCCAGAAGAAAGTGGGTTCAGATTTTCTAAAGGTAACCAGGAGTGGCACTGATTTGTGTTTTCTTTGGTATCCCTTTTAAAAGGCCTTTAGCTGTGCCAATATAATACATGCCAATATAATACATTCAAATCCTGACCTTTCTCAACACAATGAAGATACTCCGTATATCTTACCATATAACACAGGGAATCAATACTGTATTTTACTAAATGTGAGTTAATTTTACCTAGGGAAGGAAATTACTGCTCTTAATACTAGAATTCCTTTTTTTTCCCTCCTCCAAGTCAGTGAGTTTCAGGTTTGCCAAACCCTATCACTGTTTAAAAAAGGGTTTGAGAGATTTTAATAGCTAATAATAGGAGGAAACATAAAAGGACAAATCCAATTTAAGTGAAAGGGTTCCTGTGTAAGCATTACTTGTCAGTCTTTGGCTGGTATAGGGACCAGCTACAGAGCAGTGGCAGCAAAGAAATATAAAGTCCAGATTTAATTCTGATACAGAGAAATACAATTTCAAAACCGGACGTCTTATCATAGGCATGTCCCATTGGAGAACTCATTTCCCTAGCAAAAGGCTGTCACTGCCATTATGTTGTACAAGGAACCAATTTACTACTACAGCTAAACAGGGTTACTGGTGCTGTTGGAACTTAAGCATTTGAAGTTATCGCTAGAAAAAAAATAGCATTTCAAATGTCAGTGAAATGGGAAGGTATAATTGAAAAGTATCAATCAGAGAAGCAAAAGGGTTTAGAAGGCTAAGACTGCAGTTTTAGTACTGCCTTTCCCCCAGCTTCCTCTTATTTCTTTAAGCTTCTTTCTCTATTTCCTTTTCCCTTTCACATGCAAGTTCAGATTTAGTTCTGCAAAATAAAAGATTTTGGCTTGATACTTGTCCTGTGTCAGACATGAAATAAATTTTGACGATTTTCTTCTTCCAAAGCTGCCACTCTGGTAGATATCTAAGTGAACGAAACAAAGCTGATTTGAATTTTGGTTTGTTTGTCTTCCCCCCCGCCTCCTTTCTAAAACAAGTTCCATCTACCCATTCACTTGAACCTCCATTCCTTAATGGAAGGTTTTCCACCATCCCAGACTGATCCTATAGAAAATTAGTGAAAAAAACACCTTTTAGTTTTCAGGGCTTGAAAAGTACAGAGAAATGGCCTATAAAATAAGTTTGAATTCCTTTTCAGAATATCCTGTTCATGCCACTACTACTAACTTCTCCCACATGGAACAGGAGTGGACTTTTTCAAACTCCTTCATGATTATCTGCCTCATTTTGTTGCATTTTATTCTGAATCAGTGTGTGGCAATATTAGGAGCACGTTAAGCTAATCTCAGAATCAGAAGGCATCTCATATGCAGAATATCAAGTTTTTGTTCATTCTTGTTTTCCTTTTCTGTGCCTTGAAAAAACAGCTTTCAGTCAAGAAGTAATTAGCAAGACAAAGGTGGTGTATAGTCATGCTAAAACTTGCTCATTTTACCCCTTAAACACGTTGTCAAATTGCATGTAGTAATTTATCCTTTTAGCTCAACATCAATGCCCAGATCCCAGGGACATCAGTTGCTCTGAAATACCAGCTCTGCTTACTGGCATCGATACACAAAGCAAATTTATTTGTTGCTTGCTACAACTCTGTGAAAGCAAAACTACACAAGAAATTCCAGTTCAGAGCACTGACGCTTCCTCATATTTTGAACAAGGTTTCACCTGCTAAAATGAGGTAAAAAGATGATATAGAAAGCTTTGCTATAGCAGTGTACTGTATTGTGGGCATATCTATTTACAGAAAAAAAGAACTTCAGGCCCCTGTTTCACGGCAGGGAGATGAGATCTTTGAAAAGAGTTAGGCTGGAGATTTGTGGTGATGAGGAACAGAGCTCCCATACTCCCCTTTCCACAAAACAATTCCAATGTTAAGGAAAAACAGGTACTCAGCATTTCTAATGGAGTTAGCTTTTTTATTTAAAAAATAAATTGTAATAAAAATAAATAATAAATTTCCTGTACCCAGATCTGATTTTTTATTATTTTTTTTTAAGTTGAGGATTTCCAGAAAAGTCATAATTAGGAAAGGACCCAGTCTGTAGAAACAGAAATTTTCATCTTAGTGGTGTTTAGGATCTCGCTGGAAAGAAGCTGAGAGTTTGAGATGAGGTTAGAAGAAAGGCACTCTCAAGAGAAAGTTGCATGCCTTCTTTAGAGTTTATTTAAACTTCTCTTATTTCAGAAGTAATTTTACCTCACACAGAAGATCCTTTATCTACATTAGAGTGCAGATATATTCCTCCTCCACCACCTTTTTGATGAATTTCAAATTTGAATAACTTAATGGCTAACAGCCCGCAATTGTTCTTTATATTAATAGAAATACATGGTCTTTTTTGAAGTTCAGGTAGTAATTCAGTTCTTAAAATTCTTCTGCTGTTTATAAATGATTTGAGAGGGGATGTCATAGCTTTTGATGCATCATTACAACCCATGTTCAGCTACATTCTCTTATTCAACTGGAAGCAACTTTTATATGCTCAGGAATCAAATTAAATGTTGTGCTAACTTGGACCACTGAGTTGTCAATTTCATTTATTTTGGACCAATACAAGTTCAAGGTATTAGTTATATTATCTGTCCACCTCAGGAAATCAGTGAGAATGATTGTGATAAAACAGCTTTTTTGCTTAAAGACACTCAGGAATTTTTTTGTATGTGTTCTAGAAACTATGAGGTTTTAAAGATAAATCCTAGCTCTTCAGCACTCTTCAAATTTCAGTTCATAAAAACAGCTGCAACTAATCAGTAGTGTGGGATATTTTAATAGAAAAAAACTCCCAGAAATCCAAACATAATTTCAAATAATCAAAAACTATTAGATAGAGGGAAAGTACTTGTGCAACAAGATGCAGTTCTGCAAATCACTTGTGGATACACTACTTCAGAGATAAAAGCTCCCTTCGACTACAGATGTAGGTGATCTGCTGCCATATCCTAGCATGCCTTGATTCTCCCACTATAGTAATAAAGTAAGTCAAAGTGACAAGTGAAATGAGTCACGTTGATAGAACTGAAGGGGAAGGGTGACTGCTTATTTCATCGGCTAATATTGGGGGAAACACTGCACTTTGTACTTGGGCCGAACATGAAAATTTCTTAACTCTGATTATCTTTCACAAGGATGAAGAATTATAGGTTTTTTGGATGCTCCTGCCCACAACCATCTCAGTCATGCAGGCAATGAGGGGCAGCTGCACATTACAATCAGGGCTTACAAACATGAGCCAAAACCTGATTCTATTTTTCAAAACAGTTTACAAGAAACCTAAAGAATGAAATATGGTTGCCAGGAGAATATCAATAAAAAGACAAAGAGAGAGGGAACTAGCCTGTTCACTGACAATTTGCAAATAAAAAGAGGAGCTAATTTACAAAGAGTCATTTTAAACAGTCCATCCAACTCTGAGCTCAGAATAGTGATATTTCTTAAATACAGCATGCATCCACTTGGTAAGGCAAAGCCTGTGTTCCTCTGTCAATACCATTGTATGTGGGGGTCGGGGGGAGATAGGAGAGCAACAATACTTAAAGAATGTTTCTTTCTCTTTAAAGAAGAGAAAAGGTCTCCAGTAAAGGAATATTTTTTCATCTTATCAACTCTCTAGCCATTCCTTGTCACCATATGAATACTTGAGAGTCTACGCCAAAAGACAAAAAAGAAATATACGTGCTTTAAATACAATAACTCGTTAAAAAAAAAAATAGAAAAGAGATGCCTAGATATTTTTTTCCTAGGGTAAAAGGAACCAACTGGTTTTAAATCAAACTGGAAGAGAGGGAAATTAAGAAAAAAAGCCAGAGGGAAAAACCAACAGGATTAATATTGATGCAGCTATGGCAAAAGCAAACAGACAGGCAGGGACAAGATTACATCCAACCTCCAAAACACATGTAAAGTTGGAGCTAAAATGTCATATGCATATGCAATTTATATGCAAAAATCTTTTACATAAAGCTACAACTGCCAAGTCTTCTTTCACAACTTTTTCGAGGCTTGCAGTAACTCTGGGATTTTATATTCTCCCTCCGTCACCTTACTGAAGGCACGACTGTCTGTGAAGAACACGGAAACTTTCTTAAGGCCATGGTATTAAATTCTTCCTTACGCTGCTGGGCTGGTGGCTCAGCAGGAAGACCTATTTTTTGCTTGTGTTCAAGCAACTTCCCTGGCAGTTATTGCCTGCAACAGACTGTAGGGAAGTTGCCAACATTTAGAAGCTCTGATGATGTGAGCCAACCTTAGACTAATAATTTTTTTATCTCAATATAAGTGGAAGAATTACATAAAAATAGACAATTTTTAACAGTATGGTATTCTGTTATGAGAGAAGGCTAAATAACACTGGTGCCATATGAACATCTTTCTCCTATCTACAGCACCTAACTTTAGCATAGTCCATATGTCTATTTGTCTGATAGCTGAACTTATTCAAATAACATGAGGTTACAAAAGAGAGTTCTAAAGCTCAGCGCCTCCAAACCTTTCGAGGTGAAGCACCTATCAGTCGTAAACACTTTTATTGCATAACCCTCAAAATCAAAACCAATTAGCAAGCACACTAGACTATTACATGGGAAACCCAGACACATTTTTAAGAGTCCAGAAATCAGGAAGAATAGTGTTGTCAGGCATTTACTACTCTGTTATGCCTCTATCTTGGTACTTGCAAAGAGCTTCTGCAATCAGCTCTTCAGAACCTGCAGGATGACAGCGTAGGCTGGAGAAACGAACCCCCAGAAAACTCAGCCTGCACAGGCAAGTGAGTCAGTGGCCAGCACTGGGGATGGTGTATGGAGGAGTTGGAAACAAGTATTTAGTTTCCAAGTCATTTTAAACTCAGCCAGAGCAGTTTCCTTCAGACAGGAAAGATGGGCAAAGCCACCAGAAGGAGAGAAGCAGACAATGGTTTTACAAACATTTTGCTTTCACTTCTCATCTCTGTGGCTATTGTACACTGTCAGACTGTTTAGTGAGTGCATACGAGCTCTTCCAGAGCAGAGGCTCTGACATCTCTGCTCCCAGCAAACAGTTTAAATGTTGGCTTTAAATTCCTCAACAGATTCCAGGCCATCATCTTTTTTAATTAAATGCAAAAAAACTATGTTAATGCAACGTTAATGTTGAGATTGTCATTGGACAGATGTCAAGAAATTCAAAGTTATGGTTCCCACAGCAACCATAATTTAGCGACCCCCTCCCCCACTTCCACAGCCACCCTCCTGAAACATATTGGGCTCAAATAGTACAACAGGCACCTAAGTGAGGAGAAGCTGTGAGAGGCAGAAATTGTGTGCGGGACCTCTTGAGGCTGCTGCCAATGGGCTGGACTTTGCCTCCGTCCTCTTTCTGGAGGAGAAAATACTACCAGTGGCAGCACCGGGACAGAACAGCCCCTGCTTAAAGAAAAGCACAGATTGATACTGCCTATGTTCTTCTGTTCCAGGGACAAACTGGGAACTGGTTTCATGTCCTTCAGCAGTGTATCCACCAGCACAACCTGAGCTAGCACAAACCAGGTGTACAGTCCAGCTACAAAAATGACCTCTATCGTCCATGTGTGAATATTAAGCCAAAGGCTGAAAGGAACCAGCTCACAGCACAGCTAGAAATGCAAACACATCTCCATAGCCAGCACAATCGATATCACACAACAGAATTATCCTTTATTTATCCCAGGATGTAGTACTCGTCATCACTATGCACCAGAGTGAACACCAAAACAAACACATAGGACAGAAACAGTAACTTTCAGTGCGAGAACGTTTTTCACAGTACAGCTTTTCAGACTGTGATCTCTCAGACTTCACGTAAAGGAAACGTACAAATTACTTCTAAAAAAAAGAGCTAGGAAACTATAAATATAACCTAATACAGTGCTAAAAATCATAAGTTTGGTAGCAACACTTTTTCTGAAATTTTATAGTTTTCCTTATGTGCCACGCCAACTAACTCCTCAAAATTCGATACATTGAAAAATTTAAAAATCCATTGAGCCAACCATCTCATCACCTCTCTCTTGCTACTATCTCCTAGTGCTCCACAAGTCCCAACTGCCCTTCTTTTAAATTGTCTAATCGAAGTTAACCTAATTAAGTTAGCCAAACAATTACCCTCAATATGTACTTTGAAGTTTGCTGCTTAACCTTCAGACTGGTAAAAGCACTTACATTCATGAGAGTATATCTATTTTTTCCAACTTTATCAGTCTTCTCACACCTCTCCCTCCAAACTAATTTGAATGTATTTTGGAGGACTATTACAAGCAACAACAACACTGGAGTTCTATCATTTTACACATGTGTTTTTTGAAGATCTAGAGTCTTTGAATGATTCTGCATTTAATCCCAAAGCCAGTGAGATACATCAGTCCACCATTAAAATTGTTACTACATCCTACATAGCCAAATCTCCGAGTGGAAGTGACAAACCTCTAGGTAAAACACCATGAGAAACACCACTTTTCCTACTGATGTTCCCTGACCATATAAGCCAGTGTTGTATTCAGGCACAATTTGGATACTCTATGTCATTTTGCAAAGTATGAGGATCAATGTCATTTGTGAACGGGGTGGGGGGACCAACGGCATTAGCCTTTCCTTACGCAGACCACTGTCACCCAGGGCTGGCTCAGCTGCACCCAGCTAAATGTAGACCAACTTTTCATCAGGTTTAAGACTGACATGGAAGAGAAAGTACACTTACAAGAAAGCATAACAATTATTTACAACTGCTTTTTGTGTGTCTTCTACACCCATTTTTCTAGTCTGGGCTTTAGGAAGCTTACCCAGAGCTTTCACAATGGGTCCTTTCCCTCAGAAGCACTTGACTTGTGCATGGAATGGGAGAAGAAGGTGACAGAGAGAGAGAGGAGAAGGAAATCGTAACCTGTAGGACGTCCATCAAGTGATTTAAGTCTGTACATATGACTGAAATTTTGCCTTTGAAAGATGAATTGAGTAACGCCGCCGACACTTACTCTTTCCTGTCAGACACTCTTACTTTCAAGCCTGTCGATAGCCTAAAAGTTACATTATAACTTCTCCAGTATTAGTGCAGCAGTTTCCCATTTGATTTCATATTCAGTTCATATTTGTGGAAGCAGGAGGGGCTCTTTACTTTACTTGATAAATGGTAACATCTGGCTTTGTGATGGGCCATCACCAGCATGTTTAAAGAGCTGCTGACGCTTCAGGGAAAACTTGGTAAAACATTTCATTTAGAGGCAATTCTAGTTATTTATTCTATTTTCTGCATTCCTCGTCCTCTGCTTTATACTAGAGACATTTGCATGAAAACAGACTGCAGCTCATGAAGAGTTCATCTTCATATAACATTTTTTCATCTGATATCCTAATCACTAACCATGTTTGTATCACAGCAATCATATCCATAGCAACCACTTATGATGTCATAGAAAATTAGAGTTTCTGGGAAGGGTAATGATAAGGCATAATGGTATTAAAGGACCAAACTCCATATGAAACTACAGCAGTGTAAATTGGCTAGAAGTCTGTAGCAGAAAACAGAATTGTGCTATCGCTGTTCTATAACCACACACAGGACTTCACCTCTTCTTTTGATTACAGAAATACGAGCTAAACATTCCTGAAAATCAGGATATTTATATAACTGCTTTGACCTGACTGTATACATACCTTTAGCAATTGAAAAATGAATAGGCAGTTTCAAAAGCACATTTTTGCACATTCTCACAGGAAGATTCTTTCCTTGAAGTAGCAGCAGGTCACATACAGCCAGAGGTGTAGACACTGTACAAACAAGGTTTTCCAAAAGCCAAAATACATTTTGACTCTTACATGGTTCTTTAAATTTTGTGCAGTTTTGTTCTGATTATTTGTAAGCAAATAAGTATGCCCCATTTCTTAAGCATGTGTTCAGTGGCTTAGCCATAGTGGAAATAGTAAATAATTAGCAGGAACACAATATGAGGATGAAGATCCTGCCTAAGCTTTAGAATGGTGATTTATTTATTTACTGTGCATAAACGCTAAAACATTCTTATTTCATGCATAAAGCAAAATGAAGCAAAGCTCTCCTCTCTGATGTTAACTCCATACTTCATCCACCAAAAAAGGTGTGGAGCACAAATTCTTCTCTGAGGTCACTGCTAGAGAACATCAATTGCAGGCAGTCCACTTCCGCACACATGCGGAGATACAGGGGTGGATGAACTAAGGTTCTTCACAGTGGAAGAACTGTGTTTGGAACTTTTAGGTACTTCCCAGGAACTGCTTTAGGGATAGAAAAGTTGTCAATGAGTTCTGCATTCTGAGCAGTCATTCCTTATCTTGCCATTGTACAGGTAACAGAGTCCATGCAGATGACAGTATGTGCAGTTCTGGCCTGACCCCTATATTCCACAGCCTCATCCAGAGAAAGAGAATGCAACTTTAGCCATAGGAGACCACTTTTGTCACCATTTTACTAGAAGCAAATACTACCGCAGCTGAGCTTTGCCTGAAGTTTGATATATATTACAGCTCTTTTCATCTCTGCTCCCAACTGCACCGTCTGGAAATGCCCATTTATGCATTTATATATGTTATTATAATGTGCAAAAACTTGGAATTGAAAAGAAGGTAAATAGTGTATCTTTATGCTATGTTACATTTTCTAGAAGAGCAATTGAAATATCAATCATTCCATTCTGGCTGCATTGATCGGTAATTTTCATTTTGTAATTTCAAATAAAGCTTCTCTCCACAGCAGCAACGGCAGCACTTTCCAGCATATAACTTCAGTTCATTTTAGTTTCATGACTTAAAGATCTTCTCTCCCCATCATTCTTGTACATCTTTTAAGTGGTAATTCCACTTTTCCAATTAGATTACTGGAACATGCCAAGTAAACAGGCACCTTTTCCTAGAGACACAACATCTAACTAACGAGCAAAGTTAGTGCAAACAACAGCTTGGGCTCAGTCTCTACAGTCCCATTGTAGCTCCTACATTTAGAATGTGGTTCTTTGCAGAGAGAGAGAGAGAGAGAGAGAATATGTGTGTATATATAAAGATATATGTATTCATAAAGAGAGAGAAAATAAAAGCAAACTTTAAGTAGACATTATTAATGAGAGTGATTGTTCAATTTACATCAGTTTTCAAGAAAAGGGACTTGTGGAAGAAAAAAAAGTGTTAGGGAAATAAGACCAAAGAAGTGGCTGAAGCCAGAAGTCAGCCATGTTCAAATCCCAGTTTACCACGTAGCTCCAGGCAAGTCACTTCTATCTGTCCCTCAGTTTGCTCGTCAGTAAAATGGGAATCATAACCACTTAATTCAACAGGCTTTTGCAATGACATATAAATTCATTGCTCTTTCAAACGCTGTGAGGTGTCCTAATGAAGGGCTCCTTGGAGATACAAAGAACGCATAGCAAAAAAATTATTAAAGTAGGAGTAAGGCTCATTTTGATTAGTTCTGACCAATACTTTTCATGATAGCAGGTTTGTTTTAGATGTAAAAGCAGAAAGTTCTTACAAAACTGACTAGAAGTCTGACTGAAACAGCAGGAGCAAGAGTGACATTGTCAAGATCAGTATTCTGCTTTTTAAAATTATTCCTATTGTATTTAAATACCATGTACCAAAATACTTCAGGCATATTAGAAATATTCAAAACAAAGAAGCTTCAGAGAAGCTTTACAAAATTACAGTAAAGCTAAATTGAGAAACTAAGACAATATCACCTAAAAGCTCCATGAATCCTGCATAAGAGACCCTGTTACTAAATTAATTATAATACATATGCAACATTTATACATATTATTTATGTTACAGCAGCACTTCGGGATGCAAGGCAGGGTGCTGTGCTTAGCATACAGAGTGAAAAATACATTGCTGAAGAGCCATATTTGAAGTGGACAAAGGGAAGGAAGAGGCGAGGCACAGAGGGAGCTGGAGCAACTGGTAACTCATCACACCATAGCAGAAGCCTGGCTGTTTGGTCTTCCAAGCCATCTGGTTACACACCCTTTAAGAATGTGCTCTGACAATGGTTGCATGCCCTCTTATAGTCATTTTCAGTAGATATTCACAAAGTAAAAGTTCAGTTATAAAAATACCTACAAAAAAAAAGTTACAAGCTATACGTTTATGGAAAGAAAGAAGAGTCCAAATAGAAATCACCAGTTTATATGTTTTGTAAGACCTGAATTAATACATGGACCATTGTTTTCACAAAGCAAATCCACATAAACACATGATAAATCCTGTCCTTTGAGGCCAGGGTTCAGCAGCTGATGACGATGGAGACCATGCGCCATCGGGGAGGGTCGCAGCCACAGCAGAGATTTTACAGAGAAGTTTTCCCACCGAGGCAAGAGAGCACAGGAGCGGAGCTCCAGTCCTAACTCTGCCACCCGCCTTCCTGGTGACTTTGGTGCCATCACTTCATGACACTCCCCACTCCTTCCCCAGCCTTTACATCTGCGCGATCTATTCAGGTTATATACTCCATAGAGCCTGGGAGTATTGGGTCTTCCCAGCATCAGTCAGATGCCACCACTACCACCATTTGCTACCAGTGCAATCGATGAAGAGCAATGCTAGTTAGAGACAGACTCTCAGACACTAATATTTGGATTGGCCTGACTTTCAGTCACATTTGTACAGCCTCAGCCACTTACACACACATTTTTCTTTCCAACCTGCTTCAAGAAGTGATGTCCAGATTATTTTGCCTCCTTAGCAAGAAAGGCAGAATATAAATGGCTTTACAATAGAAACTGCAGCAGAATGACTATGACAAAAGATGACTTACAGGGATTATCACTGCATACACACACACACAAAAAAAAAGGGTTGGCCTCATTAATAGTAGCTGAAATAGGAATTTCCATGTTCCAGGATTCATCCTCCTGCCAGCTTACATGAAAAATGTCTGACGCATATGTTTGAATAAATGTCAGTTCACTGCCTAGGTCAGTTGTTGTCTCACAGCAGGGAGGGGTGGCCAGAACCCCAGCTTACAGGGGATCTCCTTGGACTGTGAAGAGCGTACCTGAACAAGGAGGTACTACCCAAGAACATGATAGTAAAAACATCTCAAAGATGTAATAGCATTGTGATAAAAGACAACAAAAGGATTCCAGAGCGTAAGACTCACCATCTCTCCTTCTCCTCAAGGGCTCCCCGTTACTCAGTGGTTCTGATGTGCTTTTTGCACAGGACCATCTCCTGGGGAACTTCACCCACAAGCAAGGCTGTAGCCCAAACGACATGTCAGTCCTACTGCTCTTCTTTGTGCATTAGAGGACCTGTTACCCTACAGCTCCCTCCCAGAATCCAGCGGCTCCCACTGACCTCCATCCCTACCCATTCTCCTCCTCTCCCCAAACTCATCTACTTTTCTTTTCCTTGCTAAAGGTCCTGCTGGGCAGCAATGCCATACAAACACACCGTGCAAGTCAAGTATGGCCCAGAGGCCAGCAAACGATGGCAGCCTGGCCTGGGTTCACTGCAGGCAGGATGAGAGGCTCCAGAGGGAGCAGGGGTCCTGAGCAGGGCTTTCAAGCTGCAGGCCAGCCTGAAGGGTCCCTGGGCCACCAGCAGCCCTCGAACACACGCTGCAAGCTGAAAAATGGCAAATGCAAAACCCCCTGCCTTCCCACAAGGAACCATCACCTACCATCCATTGAAGTTTTCCTCAAAGTAATACCACTATTAATCCACTTTGAAAGGTATTATAATAGATAAAAGTATGATAATAGAGTTATGGGAGTTTAAACTACTATTGTTATAAGAAACAGAGTAAGGAGGAAGCCCTTTACACTGCAGCAGGAGTTTCCTCACAGTCGCACTGCATGGAGGAAGCCAGAACAAGTCGTTCAACTCCTTTGAAGACACCTAGAAGAAAGTTTTACCTTTAATAGTAGTGCCAGCACCTCCTGCCTTGCCACCAGTGAGAGGGACAATGCCTGCAGGGCAGAGGTCCCTTCACTTATCCTTCAGGGTGCAGCAGAGCAGCTGAGGGGGAAATGGACAGGACTGGGAGACATCTTGTCCCCTTCCATAGGTGAGGCAGAAGCAGCTGGCAGGAACAGAGGGACAGTGAGTCAGGCCTGAGATGAAACTTTGTGCCATTTTGTCACTGAGAAATTATATTCACGCACAAGTCCCTCCCCACAGCCCACTTAGTGCTGTGAGTCCAGGCATGCAACAACCTCCTCTGGATGTGCCTGCTGGCTGCTGTGGCACTTGTCTGCCATTTTAGCTGAGGAGCTTCTGCTCTGGGCTCCACGTTCTGATCACAGCCTTTCAGCAGGCAATAGCAGAAAAACTGAGGTCAGAGAACAGAAACTGGATGCATTTTATGGGGTTTTCCTATTGCACACTGAACCTAACTGGGTTTAAAAGAAAGCTCAAAACACCCGAGTAAGGAAAAGCACTATTCATTCTAAGGGTGGTGAGACACTGGCACAAGTTGCCCAGAGAAGCTGTGGATGCCCTATCCCTGGAAGTGTTCAAGGCCAGGCTGGATGGAGATTTGAGCAACCTGATCTAGTGGAAGGTGTGGCATTGGAACTCAATGATCTTTAAGGTCCCTTCCAACTCTAACCATTCTGTGATTCATGCCCATTAAAGCTTTACCACATCACTCCCGGTCACAGAAGAGTCTAGTTGAGGGCTAAACCCTCTGTACTTTTCCTCTTTCTTTCAAGACTTGGCTTCCTCAAAGGTAGGCAAATACTATTAGTGGCTTGTATGAACCAGATGGATTCTCTCCTTATGTGCTGTGAACATCTATAAAGGGCTATTTTTCTCATGTCAGCCTCAAAAACATGTTCCTGACTTCCCATGGATTCTAGCAGTTCCATATTGGGCAGGTGGTGGTCAGTGCCAGGAGAAGTAATTGCAGGAAAACTCTGTTATCCATTGGGATAGCAGTATAGGGATCACTTGCCTTCCAAGAGCACAAGGAAGGAAAGATATGCCCGGTATCTTTTGAAAGATAACAATTCTTCCCATTTTGTGATGTTTTATTTCTTCTCCCTTGGTGTAGTTCCTTCCATCTACATACATAGCAGAAATTGTAAAGCCACTCCGAATGCTCTGATTTTAAAGAAATACTTGACGTACATGAGCTGTGAAAATTCTAATCCAAATCATCTCTGAAGTTTATGACTTACAGGCAAAGATAAACTTGTTCAGTTGTTCTCATGTTTTATTGGGGTAGTCTGGATTGTCTTTCAATATGCTGTGCCAGATATGACTCTCGTAGCCAAAAAAATACAAGTATTCAAAGCAAAAACGTCAATGCTTGTATTTACTTATATAGACCATACACATCTACAAAACTACAAAGATATTTTGTGAATGAAAATAATAAAATTTGTATTTGTTTTTGAGTCAGCTAAGGTTTTCATTTTTTCCTCATTTTGGGTTAGTTCATTTGATTTCATTACTTAAGTAAGCTTTTAAAAAAATGTCTTTCTGGTTTCTTTTTTAGTCACATTGAGCTACTCGTAGACTTCTTTCCTCATGAGACAAAAAACTTCTACAATGTTTTTTGGTATTTCTGGAAGGAAGAAAATGATAGCCAGCCCAATTCTGCTTTGATGTTAGTAAATTGACAACAACAACAACGAAAGAATAAGAAACCGTTACCAAAAAAAACCCAATTATCTATGGCTGGTTTTACTTACAGAATTTCCTTTTGATTTTGGAAAATGTAAGGAGTAACCAGCTTATTTTTTGTAGAATACTATTTATTTCTAGGAGGTCTCATCTAGCTGAAGCCTTGAGTGAAGCTTTGGAAGTATTAGGCTTCTTAACAACTCAAAGTGAAGAGTGATATGTAATCACTCTAACTGGAAGCTCCTTGGGTCAACAATTATTTTTTCATTCAGTGTCCACCCAGAGCCTCACACAACAGGAGCTGTGGTAGGCATCCAAAGCACAACCACAACGGCCAACTTAATCCAAACATCTTTTAGGAAAATACCAACTGCAAGCCAGCTGCTGAGCTGTTTGCCTATTCCTCCCCCTTCTTTTCAGTCTCACAAGGATGATGGACTCTGTTCACTCCAGAGAAACTTTTGCTGATATGCAGGATGGAAAGTTGACAAGACAGCCTGACCCATCCATGAAAAGTTAGAGAAGTGTCCATGCTGTAAAATGCCCCCAATCTTCCCCACACCTCTTCCTAACCAATTTAGTTTGCCTCACTCCTATGCATAGAAATATACTTTGCCCTTTTATTCACCCAATTTCAAGGTTATACTCAAACACATACTGGAAGATAAAAGCTTTAAATAATGTACATTCTCTCATTGTCCTTTTCATCGAGATCACAGGTGCATGACCTCGTCCCCCAGCACAAAAAGCTGTTGTCATGGAAACCACTCAGGATGCCAACTTGACAACAACTGACATTCAAACCAGGAGGGACACCTTGTCTCATGCCCTCCCCCACCAAATCAGTGCATTTCAGAGGGGGCCAAATCTGCAGTATTCCTTCCTTGCCAGGGCTGGGACACACTCTGCTGTGAGAAGGACATGCAGTTGGCTCCAACCCCACACGCCACATACTGCACCCCAAAAACTGCCTTGGGAAAACAGTGTCTGGCAATGCAGCCTAATCAAGTGAGCTAAGAAGAGCATCCCTTGCTTTCAATGCTTAGCAAGACAGCGTAGGAGAAGAGGAGGCCACCTTAATGGTTAGAATGGAGAGTCTCATAACTGGTCTCTCATGGTGCCTCTAAATCTTTCTGTTTCTTCCAAAGTGCCAATGGATCACTGCTTTCCTGGAGGAAAAATCACTTCAGCACTCTGCATTTCAGTTTCCTGCCTGGGGATAACTATACCTATGGCAAGCCTCAGATAAAGAGCTTTTAGTAATCAGTATTGTAATCCATTTTTTTCTTATTCTATTTCCAGCTGTATCGATAGTTTGTGGTAATTATTCATCACCTAGCTCTTCTAATTGAGTAATAAATAGTTCAGGAAGCGGGAGACAGACTTCTAGGCAAACACGTTGAAAAAGTGGATGCACAATCCAGAGAGAAATAAACTCGAGGGAAAGGTCTCTTATTTATTTATATTTTGTCCCCCAGGAGATTTAATTGGAAAGAACTATACGGTAAAAAACACACACTCCTTGCCTCCTCCATATCTAAGGATTGAAGAATATGTGAAATTGTGATACACAACTTTAAAGGGAAAAATAAATATTTTTGGATATACATGCATATGTCTCCACACATATATATTAAAATAAATAAATCTGTATCATTGCGGTTGGGGGAAGGGAAACAAAATCCACACAACGGCATTTGCTTTCCTGTAGGCTTGTGCATATTCTCGTGCCTGAATGCTGTCTTGTGATCTCTACATAACCTTTGAAACACAAGTGCATATTTCACCCTTGCAGACTAGCACAACCATTTTTTTGTCATTCCAATTTCATTTCCAGTGCGGTGTGGACTGTGGGCTCAGCAGTCACTGGAGTCTGAAGTGACTCTTGGGACCTCCTCACTGTTCTATATGCAAATGGCCCTGCACCTGGGCAGCCGAGCGGGCTTGCCGACAGTTTAGTTATGCAAATCTGATTGATCGAGAGCATATTGCAGAAGAACACACGCAGGCCTGAGACACTGGCAGCTATATTTCACTGGCTAAATTCCCAAAGAAAAAAAAAAAATTAAATGCCAAGCATTTTGATGCATATTCCTTTCAACCCCTGAAGTGCTCGAGCGTTTATTTCGGTATGTTTTCAACACTTTGCTTAAATGTTGTTAATGCAATTTCTTGTGCTATTGCTGAATTCACAGAAGGGCTTGTTTTCTCTGTCTTTTTTTTTAAAACAAAAAACAACAACAAAAAAACCAAACAAAAAACAAGCCACAGCAAAACCCCAAAACAACAACAACAAAAAAGCGTTACTATGATGTCACAACACAATAGGTCTGTCAGTTTATTTGAAATAATTCTCCAGGCAAATGGAGTAAATGCAGTGTTAAAATATAATTAGGTCCTACAGTACAGAGGAGTGCAAAGAAACTGATGTACAAGCACAAGTTGCCCAGACTTTATTCTTTCTGTAACAAAAGGTAGAACAAACAGTGGGAATGTAGATTACATACTGTCACCCAATGTCGAAAGCACTTCTTTCTATTTACCAAACACTCTGTATAAAAAGGCAGAGAAGGGAAAGAAAAAAGAAGAGAGAAAATAAAAGAATCATCTGGGATGAGGTTAAAATAATAAATTCCTTTTTATTTAACAACACAAAAAGAAGAAAATAAAAGAAAAAAAGACAACCCACCTATGTGTGAGCATGTGGAAACCTCTAATATAGAACATGCTTCAGGCATCAAGTTAATCTCGGTTTATTGCATACAACTGATTTATCTTCATTTATAAATGAGTGGTGAGCCCTGGTTCTAATATTTGCATTTCTTGTAGTTGTGTTTATGTATTTTAATGCCTTGGGGAGCCATTTATGGTGTTGAAATAACATGATTTTTATTTTTTCCCCCCCCAGTTTTTCCAACAACAGATACAGATTATTTCAATGCTTGGACACCGGTAAAGCCACTGGGAAGAGACATGAAATCATCCTTTTGAATCACTTATGTTATCTTTTGCAAGTCACTTTTTGATAGAGGTTTTAAACAACAACAATGCTAATCAGCCTGAATTCAAGATTTATTTTTTTTATTTAAGGTCGTGTTGTTTGTGTCTTTGTTTGTTTAAAACAGTCTCTTCTCAGGTAAGTTTTGTGGTTGGTAGTTTCCTAGCTAAGGACTTTCATTTGCACAGATCCCAAAGCAGAGAAGAGAGAAACTGTCTCAGATGGTATGCATAAAATGACTAATGCAACAGAGTCTGATCTCAGTTGGAGCCACGAAGCATTCCATAATACAAATTGTTATAACAGGCCACTAGACAAACACCTATTAGTCTGGTGCTACAGAATATGAATTCACAGAAACTCTCGCAATAAAATATACTTTCATTGTAAATCAGTGCACAAAGTTACATACTTGAGAACATTTTTAAATAAACAGCAATTAAAATATGTATCATCGGCTTAACTCGAAAGGAAAAAGTATTTGATTTTTAATTTGAGTGTTAAAGTTGTCATAATCTCGAGAGGACTGTGCACAGAACAAAATTTCCCAGTAACAGAAGATTGTCCGAAAACACTCTTAGAAAACCCCCTGAGAAACACAGTTAAAATTTCTAGAAGAAGTTATCTAAAGGACTTGAAAAGCAAAGCAGCCCTGCTGTAGCGATGTTAGAGCACAACTTATTGAATAGAAAACATTTCCCTGCACGTTAAGTTGTATTGCCTTTGGCACAGATTCTTCAGCTGTAAATTTGTCCAAGGAATGACATACAGTACACTTCAGAGAAGTAATGAAGGAAAGAGGCTTAGATGGGCACTTTGCAGCTAACGGGGAGCTGTTATTGAGCCTTGTCTGCTGTATTTAGCAGAAGGAAAAAAAAAAAAAAAAAAAGGAAAAAAACAAACACCAAAAACGCAGAGAGAACATCTTTGTCTGTCCCCAACCCCTGCTACACTCTCTTTAAAATAAATAAATAAATAATAGAAATAGCCATCTGACAAGCAAAGCCTAGCCAGAGGGTCAAAAATGAAGATCCTGGGAAAGGTCAAGTTTAATCTCTACCCACGATGCCCTAGTGCATCCCTCACAACAGCTGACTAACAAAAGGGGCTCAGCACTGTGACTGACAGAATTCTTAATTGTATCCACTCATTCATGACAATTTGATTAAAATATTACGCCAAAGTCTCACCCCCTGTTTGCTTCGATCCTCCAAATCTAATTTTGAATTTTCAGAAAGGAGATTACCTCCACAAGCATGACTGGGATGCTATTAACTTCTACTTAATCTTTATTACTGATGTGAATTTAACATATGTATGGCTTCGTCTCGCTCCTGTTGTTTTCTCTCTAAAGTAACGTCTAGGCAATATACAAGTGGCGGACATTAATTTTCACTTTGATATTCTGTCATACCAAAGCTCATACTTTCATATGAAAACTTAAAGATGTACTGTCTTAATACCATGGCACAATTAGACTGCATTAAAAAAAATAATAGAAAACCCAAACACGCACTAGCTCTCTCCAGCCCCCACCAAAGAAAAGAACAAAACCCTGCTGAACAGACTTCAAAGTATTATAACTTTTCACTTTTATCTCCAGCTATATCCCCTTCATTATAGGAGCTGCTCCAAGGCCTGATGAGAAAGGGCAAATTCTAGTTAATGTCAATAATGCAATTGTGAAGAAGTCAAGCAGGCAGTTAAAATTTCAAATCAATTTGGATTATTCTCAAATTTATGAAACTAGTAATTGAATATGGCCATTGTTACCTGTGTCCTGATTTTCAAAAGATATTTGAATAAAAGATGTGATTTCATTTTCAAAGATACTTACTCCCTTCTTTCCTCCCCACAAGTAACACAGAGTGAATTAATATTACCAGCCGCAATTGTGTTTACAAGAGTATTCACAAATGTATTGAACATGAAACATTACTAATAGAACAGACCAGGTTGGAAGAAATTCCACTGAAAGTTTTTTATTTCCTTCCCTCTCCCCCAGAGAAAAACAAACGTCTTTTGATTCCTTTTTCATCATTTCTGTCCATGTCTACTTACTGTTGTTGTAAAAAGAGAAGTAATAAATTAATCTTCCTAAATTCAGACTCAGTGACTTCCTAATTTGCCTGTCTAACTGCTGCTCCCATCAGCAGGAGAGCAGTTGGATTTGATTCAAACTTGGGGAAGGAGAAATATCACCTACAGTCATTTAACACGTAAACCAGTTACAGGGAGTTGTAGAACTACCATAAGCCTCTCAAATCCCATACCACCTGGACAATGAATGACAGGCCAGTATCTAGAAGTAATCACTGGAAGAGGTTTCTCAGAATCCTTTTCCACATTTCACACACCATTTTTCTCAAATAAATATTTGCAGTACTGTTCAGAATTTGTTTATCCAATCAAGGAAAATCTGTATTTCTGTATTGAAACCTTTCTCATCAGCTCCCCAGGCCCAAAATTATATCAAACCTCAAAGTATTTAAGACACTTCTACCACCTCTGTATACGGGAATATACACATATTTTCTCTAGCGTGTTCTTTCTGTGTTTAGCACTGTAGTGAGACTCAAGAACCTCAGGTTAGGAGAACAGCAGCACAGTAAAGAGCTTCCATGTCCTGCACAACTTCCAAGATTTCCAAATTATTCCCACTGCAGTTGCAGAAGTGCAAATAATGTCTGAAGTCATAGAATGGTTCAGGTTGGATGGACCTTAAAGATCATAGAGTTCCAACCCCCCTGCCGTGGGCAGGGAGACCTCCCTCTAGATCAGGTTGTTCAAATCCCTATCTAGCCTGGCCTTGAACACCTCCAGGGATGGGGCATCCACAACTTCTCTGGGCAACCTGTGCCAGTGTCTCGCCATTCTCTCAGTAAATAATTTTTTCCTAATATCTAATCTAAATTTCCCCTTTTTGAGTTTAAAACCATTAGCCCTTGTCCTATCACTACACTCCCTGATAAAGAGTCCCTCCCCATCTCTCCTGTAGGCCCCTTCAGGTACTGGCAGGCTGTTATAAAGTCTCCCCAGAGCCTTCTCTTCTCCAGGCGGAACAATGCCAACTCTCTCAGCCTGCCTTCATAGGAGAGGTGCTCCAGCCCTCTCATCATCTTTATGGCCCTCCTTTGGACCCATTCCAACAGGTCCATGTGCTTCCTGTGTTGAGGACTCCAAGGCTGGACACAGTACTCTTGGTGGGATCTCACAAGAGCAGAGTAGAGGGGTAGAATCATCTCCCTCAACCTGCTGGACATGCTTGTTTTGCTGCAGCCCAGAATGCGGTTGGCTTTCTGGGCTGCCAGCACACATTGCCATCTCATGTTGAGCTTCTCATCCACGAGCACTCCCAAGTCCTTCTCCTCAAGGCTGCTCTCCAGCCATTCTTTGCCCAACCTGTATTTGTGCCTGGGATTGCCATGTCCCAGGTGCAGGACCTTGCACTTGGCTTGGTTGAAATTCACGAGGTTTGCACAGGCCCACCTCTCAAGCCTGCCCAGATCCCTCTGGATGGCATCTCTTCCCTCCAGCATGTTGACCGCTCCACACAGCTTGGTGTCATCAGCAAACTTCCTGAAGGTGCACCATACCCCACTGTCCACATCTCTGACAAAGATGTTAAACAACACTGGTCCCAGTACCGACCTCTGAAGAACACCACTCGTCACTGGCTTACACTTGGACATTGAGCTGTTGACTGCAACACTTTGAGTGCAGCCATCCAACCAGTTCCTTATCCACTGAGTGGTCCATCCATCAAATCCATGACTTTCCAATTTTAAGACCAGGACATCATGTGGGACAGCATCAAAAGTCACAACACAACTGTGATAATAATACTAATGAACACCAAGAACATGAATCCCACTGGCCCATCCCAGACAAATCCCTACTTCAACAAATTTCACCATCATTTTTATAGGATCAATACATAAAGGATCATGTCACAGGAAGCAAAAGAAATATGCAATAGAACTGCCAGTCTCATGCTTAAGGTGGACACTCCTCCCTGACTCCAAATGTCACCACTTGTTTAACCCTTAGTATGACAGTACAGCACCCCTAAAGGCTTCCCAGTACCATTAGGAGTACCCAATGGTGTGATGTATCAAGCACGTCATCATCAGCTTTGCTACCCTCCAGTGACCCAGGATAAAAACTTCAAGAGGTGATAGAGAGCTCTACTTCTCCTTCACAAATGAACAGCAGAAGAACTTCTGCAGCCGCAAAGAGCAGGCTGAAAAGCCAGAGTTTCTTGTTACATGTGCAGGAAAGGAAAATGGACAGCTTTAACAGAGAATAGCTTTGCCATGTTTAATGTTACATCACTTTGCTTGTACACAGATATCATTACAGGTTCCTTTTACTTCTGCCAGATTTTTAACAATTGCAAAACTCCTTCAGTTTTGCTAGCAGGCTGCCTCTCAGCTTCCAGTAAATCACTGCTGGGAAGACATGTACTAGCTGTGCAGGCAGAGGAGCACAGGGGTCTCTCCCATATCCCATAAGCAGAGGGACACTCGGCACACTTAACGACACCAACAAATACTCCAGCTTGCTTTGACTCTCTCTCTCTCTCCAAGAAAATGCATCCCCAGCCTCCCATCTTAGCCTCCTCCACAGCACACACAAGTTTTCTACCACACAAAAGTCAGCAAAGCCATTTTTCTGTTGCTGCGGGACCAAAGTGTCGTGAACCAAACTTAGCTCCTAGGGTTGGACAAGTGTGGTTGCACCAGGGCAGGGCGATAAACACAGCAAGCCAGTTTCTGACACTGTCTCAAGAATTCAAATGGGGGAGAAAAAAGACCTATTGTAACTAAGGGAAGGGAATTCTCATCACACATGGCCCTCATGGGGCCACAGGTTCTGTCTCAGGACTCTCAACTGAAAAAATAAGTCCCCTGCAGGGTTTCACCCTAATTTTGACACAGGCAGTGGCTATGCCCTTAAGTTAAATCTACATGCAACATAAAAATTACTAAGTGGGGGTGGGGAAAGAAAAGAGATGGACACTAACACCAGACCAAAATGCATTTCTCTGATCATGGCAAATTTCCATAGAAAGTGCCCACTTAGTGGTTAGCTGCCCCCACTCTCTGGTATCATACTGGAAGCTACATCCAACGACCCCAGACTACTGAATACCAAACGTATGCCACATCTCCTGAGATATTTCTCTGGGGAGCCATAGCCAAAGGGTCACAAGATCTGCTTCTTTCCCCATCCCTGTCCTGCCTCCATGTCTAAACACAGAAGGGAGATTTTTTCCTTGCTGTAGCCTTTGGAGTTTTCTTCCTCATCTCCAAAGCCCAGGGAGTAGTACAGGACTTGTGGAATTACAGCAAAAGAAACTGAAATAAATGCTCAGTCATGCTGAGCCTCGCTGCAGCCAGCAACCACATTAATATATTGCTTGCTCTAACATGTCCAAGGTTTTTACACTGGACAAGTAGTAGTGAGAGGAGCAACAGTCAAAGGCTAATGGGAATATAAATAAATAAATAGGGGATAGCAGCTTGAAGAAATTAAAGCCTAAACAAGGAGGCAGAACACCCTCCTATAAAGTCCACAGAAACAGAGTGGAAGCTGAACATACCAGGGTTTTTAAATTTCCATATGAGTATTTCAAAATTGCCACACCAACTCGTTTTCACCACTGTATGCACAGAAAAACTGCACACATTTTCCAATGAAGGGGAACACCAGCTCCCTCTTTCCATACCTACAGTTTACATGCCCCAAAAGGAAGACTGTCAGGTGTAAACTCAGATACGGAGTTTACTTGGAACAAGAAAACTAAAAAGCAAAAAATAACCTCCCTATCCCCACAAATCTCTCTAGATGTCCATTCCCAGTGTAGAGGCATGGTTTCTGTCTGTTTGAAGCATGATACTAAGCAGTCATTACTTTTTAAAATATAACTGCGATTTTTCAATTTATTACTCTGATATCCAAAGAACTGAAATCAAACTGGGGGGGAAGAGAATGGGACATCCCACAATCACACCAAATCCCAAAAGAAATCTGACAGCTGCTTAAGAATTCAACCATTATTTGAATAAAACCAGCCTGCTTTCTGTTCAGCACATGCCAAATGGTTTACTGTCATTTCCAGTAGGATTTTTTTTCTTTTTTTTTTGCCAGTTCACAACTGCCTTCTATTGTCAATGCTATGAATAGCCAACAATGATTTAAAGTAGTGGGCTCCTATCAGCATTGTTCTCCTGTTCAGAGGCATAGAGAACAAGAATACATCTATGTTTTCCATACAGTGTAGAAAAATGTAATTCTCTGTTTAGTGTCATATCAACAACTCGTGTCCCAATTCACCGCCATGGGCAATGAATGACAGACTGAGCTGTCCATCCTGACAACGTGACCAAGATATCTGCGGTCGAGACTGCTATATCATTTTTCCTCTCCCCCAAAAATGTTGCTGAAGAAATCACCTATTTTTATTCCTTTATTTGTTTCTTTATCTACATACAAAGTACAGATAAAAATGAAATTGAGTTCATTAAACAAGCTGCAAATAATGTCTTGATAGCATAGGAAATGTTACATTCCCTCGCATTGCAGCATGTGCTCTCAATGGAGCACAGATTTCTTTATAATACTAATAAAAAATAGCTGTAGTCCCCTTCTTTCAACAAAGGCTTCCCCCCACCCCAGCAATTCGGTAGAATATATCTTATTTTCTAGTATAAAAAGAAGCTTTTTCCTCCTTTATAGGTAGCAGGCACATCACAGTTAACAATATGTAGCTGAAGGGCGATTAACTCCAGGTACCATAGGCCTGGAACTGGCAATAAAGAGGTAGCTTGGAGCTGTGCACTGAAAACAGCATTTATTCAAGGGAAGGGGAGAAATGAAACAAAACTTTGACAATGTTAGAAAAGAGAAAGAAGAAATAGGTTGAGGCAGCTATAGCACAGCAATGATTTACATGCCGTTAACGTACAGTGGCTGTATGCTGTGTTCAGGACAATATTTAAATAAAAGCAGCATTAGCCTTGGCAGCCTGTGTATTAACCCACTGAATTTATGTTGCCTCCAAGGTAAAGAGCATCTTCTTATTGTAACATATACAGGAATTATAATGTGTCGAAAGCATTTTTGGTGGTATATTCTACCTTAAGCATAGCTTACTGGATTTGTGTCAGCTTATTTTTATTTTGCAATCATTTTTGAGTGTTTTCATTTGTTCATAAGTTATTGTCGATGATGATAATTTTTTCTTTCTATTGCTTCAGACTTAAAACCTCTGCATCAGAGGAAAAAGTAAATTTACACAGGAGACAAAGGAAAGTGGAGATTTTGGCTTAACAGACAATTGGAGTTGATGGAGTAGGGGTATTTGGCCTGCAGACTTGTGGCATAAGAGTCTTCCTATCATGCAATGGTTAACTTTATACGAGCTGTGGACTGGTGCTGTGGAGAACAGAGACAACGGTGATGTCTCCAAGCAGGCCTTTTGACACTCTGCCAGCATCAGTGTCATCTCTGTCTTGATACTCCTTTGCTTCTTACATGGCCCTCCCAAAACTATCTGAGCTGCCAGGTAATGTTGGTCATAGGGGGATCTTAGCAGCTGGCTGTTTTGTGACAAATGACACAGAATCAACAATAGTACATGACCTTTATGGATTCTGGCTGTCTTTTAGAAGTATGTGAAATATTCACAATGAAATACAAAACCTACTTGAAATTCAAGTTGCTCCTCAGACAATTACTATGGAGCCAAAAGACCTAACTGCCCTGTATTGGTAAGATATTTATATTTCTACTGCCCCCATAAAGTTCTCTGCCTTGTGCATCATTATAGAAAATAACAAGAAGTCAGAGCTTTTTTAAGTACAAGGCCTGTGGTAGATGACTGTCTGAAGTACAGATGAATGACAGTGAAAAAAGTAATCCCACTGGTAGCAATATGATCTGGAGGCATAGCCTTGGAGCTGAGGTGTGAAACCCTTCAGACTCAGCCAAAATAAACCACTGCTACTGGGGCAAAAAAAAAAGAAAAAGAAAAAAAAAAAGAAAGTACACAGAATTCAGGCATTAGTTTAGAAAAGCAACTGCAGCGTTTGCTACAAACTTCTGAACAAAGCACACTGAATCAACAATATAAGTAAATCATAACATCCTCTCCTGCCTCCCAGAGCAAAAACACTAATCATGTTAGGTCCCTCTGAACATCTGTCATCCTCCACAGTGTATGGAAAAGTGTGAGCTTTAGATCAACAGACTCAAATTCTGTCAGATCAAGTATAAGGAAGTCAGTGTGATACTTCAAGGGCCTCTTCTTTCAAGTGTCATGTCCCCTTCCAAATTAATTGAGGACAGGTTTCCCTGCCCAAATGCCTTATACTATCATTTAGCATCACACTCTGAGGATAAAGTTCTGGGCATTAAAAGGCTGTTGTAGGCAAATTAACAATCCCCCTGGCTTTAAGACCACTCCATGCACTTTAATACGTCTCATAGGATAACAGAGACGGTAACAATAGGACTGACATTCTGTATTCGGCAATTACAAATTCAGTGAGACTGTACCCTCTCTCATATAACTTGATAACATACCACTACAGAAAGTGGAGATTATGGGCCTGGGGCAGATAGATTTTATTTAGAGACATAATCATCAGCATGAAAAAAAATAATTAAAAATTGCAATGGATAGCTGCCTCGGCAAGAGCAGATCAAATGCCTTCTGCATCTCTGATGGCTGGAAAGCAACCTGGACTGCAATCCAGGGGTTCCATGCACTCCCACACATCCCCTTCCTCCAGCAATTAGGAAGATATCAAAGACTACACCCTTGCCCTCTTTGCCAAAAAAAATGTGATTTTTATCACAAGACAACATATTTCAGCAAAACTCCCATGGGACAAGTTGCTTATTTAATACACTACCTAGGCAAGATCAACACCCTAGCCAGCATCTGTGATTCCTTTCAATAAAAACCTGCTTTGCTTCCAAAAGGATTTTGCAGAAGGAATAATAAATGCATAGGTATTATATTTTTTTTTAAATATCTTGCTCTCTTCGTCATTAAAAACATAACCTATGTTTATATTGGCCTGAAGCTCCACTACAGGCCTGACAGCACTTTGGATTCTGTTGTCTCTTCATCACAGCGCTGCAATATCAGCAGCTCCTGCAATCACTTAAACATTTACTCACTCAAACATAGCTTTCATCCCAAATCAGGTTCAGTCCATCTGACAGAGGCTCCTAGAAGCTTGGAGAAGGTTAGAATGGCGATCTTTTACAACTATGAAAAGCACTAGCCTCCAAGGTAAAAATTGATGTTAATTCCTCTCAAATTGTATTTTATTTCTCTGAGAAGATGGATTGTTGTTGCCATATGCAGAATGATGAAAATTTACCGTATCAGATCACATGCTACACACAGGCCTACTTTTCCTTTTGTAAAAAGGAAAAAAGCCTTCATGAACTACTTAGATTTTTTTTTTCCTTGACCAATTCCACAAGGTTTAAAAAAAAGAAATAAAAAAACCACAAACACACTGATAAATTGCATGCAACTCTTTGAGAGTTATTCAGACTATCAGAAAGAGTATTTTTAAAAGAACAGAGTATAGATTTAAAGTATACAAGAAATATATCTGGTAACATGTCTTGGTGCCTACGTTTTTTAAAAGTTGGTAGTTTAAAAGGCTCCAGAAAAGAAACTCCAAAGCCTGGTAAGCCTGTGTTACTGCAAGAGCTGAAAGATGCAGAGTACTGAGTTTAGGAAGGAAAAGGATAACAGAAAGCTTCAGTCAGATTATAGGTATGCACATAGGGAAAGGAATTCCAACAGTGAAAGCACCCTAAATTAGAAGACAAAAAAAAAGCATCAGATCCCAGGAAAAATGTGTAGCTACACTGAGAAATGCAAAGCAGAAATTAGATACAAATTTTGAAAGCAATTACATAGAGGTATCTTGCCTTGGGGCAGGTTCTCTCATCACCTATATTCCTTAAATTAAGATTAACCAGACAGTTTTGATAAGAGATATTCTTTGGCTGAGGAATCATCCATCGAAGTTCTGCAACAGGTGCTATATGTGACCAGTGTCATGTGGGATGTTAGACTAAGTTGTCACAACAGTCCCTCCTAAACATACATTCTTTAAGAATTCATAATTATCAGAGCTACCATCCTCCTCCCTCTACCCGATAGCTATGAAACAATTTCTGTGGGAGAACAACATAAAATACAGATCTGAGAGTTACCAAAAACTATTGTTAGGTCAGAAAAATCTATGAAAAGGGATGAGGTCAGAAGAATTTGTGTAGACAAAGCGACCTCTAGAGTGAAACACACGAGTTAAGAGAAGTATTTTCAGATAAACTGATGCAACAGCATATGAAGTTAGTACACAAACACAAAGTCCAAGCAGATTATAATATGATCTGATTTAAAATATTCCTTGAGGGGAGGTTTTAATAATACTTAAAAAGGCCTGACAGCTCCCTGTCATGGTATGTCCATGTTATTAAGTTGTGAAGTGACTCTGTTCCTCATAAAACAATCCAAACTGGAAAACACACAGTGGACAAAGCCAAGGACAACAGCAGAAATCAGTGCTGAGCCTTGGTTTGATTATGCATTGAGATGTGCCTCCTAAGAACCTGCATTAGCTTTGACGAGTCACATCTTCACGCAATTCATCTTCATCCCACTGAAACATGAAAAAATAAATGCCAGGCAAATGGAAGCTAGGCAAGGAGGAGGTAACGCTGACAAGAGCATCACTAGGACAAATTTCCCAAGTCACTCCCAGAGCTGAACACCAGAACTGCAGTAAGTGAGAGACAAGATGACGATCTGTGAAAACCTTCTGTCACTATGTCAAGTGAATGCCGCAGGATCATTTCATGCCTGCATTCCAGCCAGTGCTCAGGGTTTTCTCCACCCATCTCTGAGGCAAATTCTGGGTTCTATGATTAACTTGCTGTCCTCCTCATCCATAGATTATTTACATCCCCTCATCTGATCTTAGCCTTCTACTGTTCCTCTATTAATTCTTTCCCAGGAACTTCATCATAGTCATGGATTAATTTTTCTGTGCGATTCACTTCATTCTTCTGTTGATCCTGTTGTTTCACACGCTTCCTGTCTCTATACTATACTTCCCAGTCTTTTGGTTTTCTGCCTTGCACGTGACCTCTGTATTGTACATACAATTGATTTTGCTTTTATCATCTTTTCTTAGGATTATTATGACGTTTACTAAATATTTTCACTTTTCCAGTTTGGTATTTTCAAAAATTTGCATTATGCCACCCGGTATTTTCCCTGTCAAACTGGCCAAGCTTCTTAAGATTTTACTAAATTTGGCCCATCCAGTCAGAACAAAAACCTGACCTTGCGCCTTCTGTTAGGAGCCAGTTAGTTTCACCTGAAGATAAGAGCTTACATAATTCATTTCATTAGTAGTCCATCAATCTGGCTCTTTTCTAAAGTTTCTCTCACATCTACTCTGTTGGGTTGGTGCAATGCTTGAAACCCTGCAATGTGCTTAGCCTTAAAGTTTTCCTTGAAAGCACCACTCCTTCCCAAACACTTAGAATTTGCAGATGCTTTCAGTCACAAAGTCACAACTGGGCTATACAGTACTTATACTGCCAATGACAGCCAATAGTAATGAGAAAGAAAAGAGAGCTGAGATGATAAAAGCTTAGACAGACTTTCTGCACACAGAATAGGTAAACTACTTACTTTTTTTTAAGGTCAAAAACAAAAAAGTTGACACTAAAGGGATGAAACTAGGAAGATGGATACAAGTCTTCAAAAACAAGTGGACTGGCATGACCCTGGCAACGTCAAGCTCTGTACAGTAGCTCTTTCTCTATCATCTTGGATATCACTTATTTTAATAACACATTTACTGATGAAAGTAAAGCTAATGTAGCATGAAGAGAAGGATGGAATAGAAGGCATCGTATTTGTCAATACGTCACCACTGACACCTAGCTTTGGTAATGAGGTGCAATATGAACAGCAGTCTGATTTTCAAAAACACCATGCACCAACATGTCTCTTTGTTTTCATCTGGAAGTGGAAGAGATCAAAACTATTGGAAAAAAGTTGTCATTGTTGCTTTTTTTATCCCCTAGCTTTTATATTTGTGGTCAATAACTTTATCCCTCTGAGATGAGCTTTAGAATATATTAGAATAAAAGATTTATCTAGTAACATATCCAATTTTCATTATTCTACCATTATATTTATATTGTTGGGTGCTTTCCTTATAATACACCTCATGCTAATATCTCTGCTTTCATTTTTTTCAGAAAATATTAACTCTCTAATTGTAAAGAAGAGTTTGAAAATAGACTCTTCCCATAAGCAAGAGAAAACAGACACGGCAATATTTTGCTTCATGTCTTGAGGGAAAAGGGATTTGATTCATGATTTTTGAAAATCTGAGGTCAGGAACAATTTCCAGATTGGTTTACTAAACCACAAAGAAATAATAATAATAATCAAAATCTCAGACAAAAGTTATTCTGTTGCTGCTACTGAAGAGAGATTTACCTCCGTTTCCTAGGGATTACCAATTTAATAGTCTTTAATAACCTGCAATTGTCAGACAAGCGTGTTTTATTCCTTCACTTCAACAATAGCCCAAAAGTGCCAAAAACATTTGCATTTATCTTCAGTCAGTGAAGTAGATGGCAAGAGCAGAAGGAGCTTTATCTAACAATAGCTCTGGTGCCTTACAATTGTCTTAAATATTTCAACAAAGAGATACCTCAGTGTATTTCCCTGGCTACCAATGAGTTGCCAAAGGTCAATAACTTCAGCTTTAACAACAGACTGATCTCTAAAGCTTTTCTTGCAGTTGAGAGATTAAGGCAGAGTCTTATAAACATATTTATGAAATAAGAGCAAGGGACTTCAGCCTGGCAGTTTGGAATGTAACACCATTCTGTATCTATATTATTTTTGGGATTAGAAACCATTAATTCCTAAAATTGTGCTGTGGAGCATAAGTGGCAACAGCTGCAGCTATCTGTTTGCTGTCTTTCCACATGGGCTATTTTCTGTGCAAGATATGCATGAAGAACACAAATAAATGGGGTGCTACCTCTTTAGACAGAACCTGGCAATTTCAAAATAAAAAACTCAAAAGCATGAACCATATTTACCTTAAAATGATGAACTTAGGTGTTAATAAAAATGGTATCTTAAGGCAAGTCCTTACACACTTCCTGTTTCTGTAATCCATTCTTCTTGCCTGCACAAACTAATAAAATGCCTCTTCTTATTATGTCACTACTGTACATGAAACATTTCATGCATAAAATATTAATCCCAGACACAGATCTTTGAGAGAATGATTGTACTGGCTAAAGAAAGAGAGAGGTTTCTGAATATAGCTCCAGTAACGCTTTCCAATCCCAAAGTGAAACGGCAACTATATTCAAGTCAATGGCTTTTCAATGGCACAAAAATCCCAAAACCAAACCAAAACACCTCCATTACTTGGGTTTTCTTTGTCCTTTACTTTTCACAAAACTTAACTTTTTAAAGAACTTATTTCAAAATAAGTTACTGGGAAAAGTAAAAGTTTTGATTCCCGTCCACTAGGCAGGGGGACTGGGGGGATTGAGGAGGGATAGGAGAAAACAAAGGGAAAAAAGAAAAAAATTAACCTGATTGAACTTAGTCTTTAAGCCTTTGTAAGATTTTTATTGTTGAGAGTTGTCACTGCTTATTTCACAAGTTCAGAATACCACACTGTTAGTAAACCACTCCCTCATATATGTAATAAAATATCTCAGTGCAGCTATTTTAATGTCTGATCTTCCATTCCCTCTCCGTAGTATTATGGACTGAATGTGAACTGTGTCCCATGCCAGGGCCCTGCTGCCCCTTGCATACAGATCAGGAACTCGGCTGGAGCACACTACTTTTCTCCTGTGGTCAACATTTCTTTGACAACTGAAGCCACAACACAGGGAGGGGGGGAAGGTTTAGTTATTTCTTGCCATGATACTGAGTCAGAGCTTGGCTGAGGTTTTATAGGAGCAGGGTAATTCCAGCTGCTTCAATTTAGTCCTACCTTAGATCTACTGTTTGAGAAAGAGACTCATGAAAGTTTTCTGCCCTCCACAGGAAACCCATCCTCCAGAGTTAATTATGCAGGGCTTCGTCCAGACCACTTCTAAATGTCTTCCCTATTGGAACCTCATTTTCTTTTCTCGCAAGAGTATTTTACAGTTTAAGAGGCCTGAAAACTCATATAAAGAAAGCTTTTCAAAGAAGTAGACCATCTGCTGCCAGTGGGATAGCTCACCTGAGTAAAGGGTTATAGCATTAAGCATAATAGAGTTCAACACCAGAAAAATGTTTTTCAATAGGTATAACTTTGCTAGCCTGCAATCATTCCTGATAATCCCTTTTCGGAGTATGCCAGGCAATTTTTCTCTTTTCTCGTTGCCTACAGTTGCCAAATCCTTCTGGATATTTATTTTACTCTTTCTTCTTTATAAGTGATTCTCTCCATCTTCCCCTTTCCATCTCTATTATTCTCTACTTATTGACCTTGGAGGTGATACACTACAGTCCCACGATGGTTTGTGGTGCAGTAGTTGTGGTCTCACCTCTGGACTCTGAAGTGGTGCTTTGCACACACAGGCCACAAAAGACCACATAATAAATAGAAATTAAAGGCTGCTCTGCAATACAAATAAACTTACATTGAGAAAAGGCATGTGCTGCTTGAACAAAAACAACCACTTGTGCATGCGATTTCTTTGGTATTGGGTGGGAACAATGTTCAATTATAGGCTTTACTTACAAAATAAATTGGAACTTCAATGGGGGTATCAACTAATTATCTCCTAGGAAAACTGTTTTAATTTGGTGTTAATAGGGCTAAAGGAATATTTAGCCGTCATTTATATATGAAATGGTTCTATAAGCCCTTTGGTATCAAAATGCTAAAAAGTGCTTAAACAGTAGTCATGGTCCCATACAGTAACCTTGCTACCTTTTCCCACTTGGAATGATGTACAGAAAATTGCCAAAGCTGCACCACAGGATTAATTACAGACTCATCATGGAATTCTAAAACCGCAATACTTAGGCAGCTAAGATAGAGCAGCTCTCTAATAGATTTAATCAACTGCTGGGTAAACTCTCAGACTAGTAGAAGATGTGACGTAAAAAGAGAGATCAATGGATCTGAGTAGGCTACAATGCCATTCACAAGGCTTTTTTCTTGAGAAAAAAAGGAAAAAAACCACAACTGCACTGACCTATTACGTGCATTCTTCCAGAATATTTTAAATAAAGTGTTCAAATAGAATTAAAAAGTGTAAAAAATACAAGTGTAAAATACATTAAAAAATGTATTTAAAAGTGACAGAAGTCATGCTTACTTTATATTAAAGATTGAAAATAAGTAGTTTCTTAACCTACTAAAGGTGATCTTCTTCGCCAGAAGGACTCCTACCAGGAAATGTAAGGGTAGCTTATCTGAAGGTTTTGTAACTGTTAGATGCTATAAATGTCATTCCCTACTGCTGGCACCAAGCTAACATTTAGCTCTCAGTACACAGAACAGGGAGTGCCCTTTCCTAAATTTGTTTAAACGTCTAAAGCTATTACCTTGGTCTCTCACACAGTACATTATTTTATAGCAAACACAAACAAGTGCACTTGCACAGCCAAACTCTCTTAAAACCAATTAAAAATAAACAGCATCTGAACAAACTTGCTGTCTATTAGCAAGTAGTTGATTGTTTTGATAATCACATCACAGAAGGGGTATTCAACAGAAATTCAATCACTCCAAAAATTAGTAGTATCCCAAAGGCCAGGCAGATATAGATAAAGCTGTTCTGGAGCACTGGAAGGTTAATTTTCTCCCCCTCTCAACATCCACTCCCCTCCCTCAAGAAAGGGAGATAGAACCAGGCCATTTTCCCCTCTAACATGCTAAAGCTTTCAAATAGCTCCCAGGCATTTTAGAAGCAGTTGTACAGCGTTTGCTTGCCACTTTCAATTAAACATGGTACAGCAGTCTGATGTCACTAGGATCTACTAATAGGAAGAGTTTATTTAAAAGAGTGTTCAAACTCCACACAAAGAACTATTCACAGAGGTCTGCATTTTCTGGGTAAACATTGACGCAGTTTATAGACACAAGAAAAATGAGAACAATATAAAGCATTACCTCCCCGGTCTTTAAACTCCCCCAACAATTGGTGAATCCAGATAATTTACTACATATGGCCAAAATGACTGCTGGGATTCTATAAAATTGCTGCTAACTTTGTGCATCTCCTTAGAGGCAGTAGCTATCTGTAGAAGCAAAACTATTGGAAGTATTTGAGCCTCTAGTAGATTCAGACACCACTGCATTTAACCAAGTTCCTTTCTCCATATGCTTTGGTTAAATGGTAATTCTTCTGGTTGGCCACTCTCCATTTTAACATTGTGTTTGCAACTGCTTCAACACACAAAAGCCTGAGAAGAACAAAAGTTGAAAAAAACACCACCTTATTCCTGGGTCTCTCAGAAGGAGATAAAGTGAGCAGCTTCAAGGTGGCAAAGAAGATCAGAGGAAAAGTGGGTAAGAGGGGGACAGACAGACATTCAAGGGCTGATTGGGAAACAGAATGGAAGGAAAGAGGCAGTAGAAAGGAAATGGAAAGGCTCAATAACAAGAAAGGAGCAAGTGGGGAAAAAGGATCTCAAAAGACTGTATTTTGAAACCAAGCGTGCAATTAATTCTGTCCATGAGATATCTAAAGTCCAGTTCCATACAAATACTTTTTAAAATACCTTAAGATACTCACTAGACTCAAATACAGTTACTTTATAGAGCTGTTACTTTACTTTAACTAGGTATTTATCAAGTCTCTCCATAAAGTTTGGTCCCAGCATCACATACCTTGATCTATTGGACTCTACTGCTTTGACTTGCAAGATGTTTCAGGATTAACTGCACTGAACTTTGGAGGCCAAAAATTATTTTGAATTTTGCAAATGCACAAGGCATAGAAAACATGTGCATGAAAAGCGACGATAAAATAAAGCCTAGTAATCGCATTTATATAAAAAGGAAAAAGAAATATTGCACTCGGTTGTACTCAAAAGGCATAGGATTATCACAACAAAGTCACATCTCCCCATGTACACAGTTTGTTTACTTTTCGTGTATAACTCAGATACAGAAAGAAAGGGGAATCAATCTCACTTTTATTGATTGTGCCTGGTTCTAATCAGGCTCCCTGCCTGTTTTTCACACATGAAGATACAGCGATGTTTGAGTAACAAACAATGCAGAGAAATGCTGCTTCTTTAAAATTAAGATTCCCCCTGACTTTTTTTAATGTCATGGAAGTTTTTCTATTGCTGCCAGGCTTTATACATCGTTGATTTACAAAACCTCAGTTTTGATATTAGATTGACTTGACAGTGTCTCACATAATGAGTAAAATTTAAAAAGCAGCAATAGATTATACTCTTGGCATGCACACCCAAGCTTGACTAGAAGTTGGAGAGAGAGACGTGCCTTCCTTCCACATAACTGTGGCCTCTCGGGGTGTTTAACATGTGGCTCTACTCAGAAAAGCCAGTAAGTGCACGCTACTCACTGCATGTAGCTACTGTCATTTCTGCTTCTCAGAGGTAAAAATCAGTGTCTTTTGCACTGATTTCTTGGTGACTTGCACAGAGGAAACTAAAGCCTGCAGAACTTCTAGACCTGGTAAGGACCAGAAAATAACTCAGCTGGATTCTCAGATGCAGGAGGACAGGCCTGCAGTGCCTGAAAGTGAGCCTATCTGATGAAAGACTTTGAAAAACCATAGAAAACCGGAATCCAAGAGCACATTTACAAAGTGTTTAATCAGACTTTTTTTAAAAAACAATAAAAAATAAAAATATTGTGGGGCCTCAGCCTAAAGCCTTTCTCAGGTAAAGTGCTCTCATTTCCTAGAAAATTGCTTCCCATTTCACAGACACTCAAGAATTATTTCTCAGTTCTTTCACTAATAGTTTCAAATCCCAAATTTAAAATTACAATTATTCCAATATTTCCCCAAATACATATTTTTCTAAAAGCCAAGAAGTTACAATAATAGATATGTTATGTAAACCTAGAAAAGAGAATTCTGTGTATGACAGGACTAAACAGATTCAGTTCAAAAAGAAAAAAAGGAAGAAAGAAGAAAAATTACAAAGTAGAAAGACTTATAACAGCTTTTCCAACAGTATTCATGGACAGGTGCAAGTCAGCAGAAACTGTTTACTCCATGGCATGAAATATAGCTGCTTCAGGATTGCAGCCCCATCCTGTTCTGCCTCCATGAAAAGGACAACCTCCCTAGAACTCTTGCTGCTTCTGTACACAACCAGGACAATCTCAAAAAGCCAAGAGGAGCACCCACACACTTTACAACTGCCTGCAGAGCTCTCAGAACTCTGACTGCAACTGCTATTTTCTGACATTCCCTATATGCAAGTATGCAATTTTTGAATAACCAAAATGTTCTTTGAAAATTATTTTTTTGTTACTAAAAGGTAGATATTTTTCCATGGTAGAAACAGCAAAGTAAGATTAAGCTCCCTACCTTGATTGCATTTTTTTTGGATGCCCACGTGCCTTCCCAGTCAATCCATGAACCAATGCTGAATTAGGCAAGAAGAGCTAGAACTTTTTTTCATCCCTCTACAAAAACTCTACATCAACTATGCACAGCCCTAAGCAATTGCATCACAGAAAATGAAGCTCAGCTGTGAACCCAATAGATGGAGCTGATTGGGCCATCACACACCCAAACTGGAATTCTAGTGAGAATCACAGCTGATGCAGTTTAACAGTGAAATAATTGAAAATATAAAAAAAGAAACACTTTACCAATTGCAAAGACAATGTTTCTGAAAGTTTTATTTCCCCAAAGCTTTCATATTTTGATTTTTATCCTGATGTGTCTTTTGTAAGATCAAAACTCAACTTTAGATCAATTTTGATTTCTAGATGCCTTCCTATGCTGAACAGCATTCAACAAAATTAAGCTCGTATACAGAATATTTTGTGTGAAAATGGCTTGCTTCCATCAGCTGTATCAGAATGTTTGCTCCAGCTTTTACTTAGAGTTTGTATTACTTCTTTTTTGGATAACTCCCAAGCTTCCTTTTCTCCAAAGATTAACACACCTCCAGTGAAATGATAGTATCCCAAAGGAGATAAGTTAATTACCTGCAATTCTGCTTTTTTTTTTTATTTCATTAATGAGCTTCTTTTTTTCACTCACAGCTTCTTCAAACTAAAATAAAAGTATTAAAGTAGGTAGTTTTAGTCATGATGTTTTGCTTCCAGAACTGATTTGGTGGGGGGTGTAGTGCTTCATCTGCCTTTCTTTTAGTATTAATTGTAGATAATCTACTGTGAAAAACTCTCACAATTTATCACAGTTTCAGCCTGTGGCATTTCCCTTTAGCCCAAGGATAAATCTTTCTAACTCTGGCAAATGTCAGGAATGCTCCTGTGATACAGGTGATCCTACAATAATAAAAATCAACAGCTAAAAGCAGACTTTATTGTAGATATTCATTATGATACTTATAGCCTGTTATAAATTTTCATCTCATTCCCCTTTAACAAAGGCTATATATTGCTCTACTCTATATCATTGTGACCAAAACCAGAAGACCATCTTGAGTTATGATATGCTATATACATAATCATTTTTACAGTAAAGCTAAATGCAGAAGTTATCATATTGAAATCATATCTAAAGTGGGTGCTAATATTTTTATATCATGATGAGGATTTGTACCACAGCAAAGACAAAAGAAAATGAAAGTCTTTAATCATACTTAGATCATTAAATGACAGAATACAACAGTCAACTAACTAAATGTTTGTAAAAACACCTCAGCAGTCTGTAACACACCTCGCCTTTGCCAGAATCAGAGCCACCATCTTGACACTGTCCCGATAGCCACCACTGTCCTCTCAGTTTCACAGGTTACTCACAATGATTTTGTTAAAGTCAAGTATGGCCAGTTTTCCAAAATATAAAGTTTGTCTCTTGTCTGGAACATGCTGAAAAAATCTTCAGCACACATGGATATTAAGAGGTCACATAGCATACACAGTGCAAGGCTAACAAATACAGAAAATTAACCCTTCTCACCTTCCCAATATCTTAGTGCAGTTATCTTTGTCTTCTGGTACTGTGTTTGCTGGGAAGAGATATAATTTCTTTTCAATTTCCTGAAAATTTCATTAAAATAGCTGCTCTAACATGTTTCTTTGAGCTTCCTGCCCCCCACAAACAAATGAAAAATATCCAAAGCTTTCCTTAGGAAAAAGAGAGCACCATTCCCAAACATGTTTCTCAGGACAATCGCCAATCATGTCAAGCATTCTCCTGAAACCCAAGCAAGAATTACTTGTTATTTTGTTTCCCATTTTACATTCCTCAGAAAATGCTGCCTTTTTCTCTGCATCAAGGAAACTCTTATTTACAGTTGCAGCTCTGTTGATTTCTCTCATGACAATGTCAAGCAGTTTATATATGAGAGAAGTAGCTGAGCCCACTACTTTGTCACCAAGAACACAGACTATGGAAACAAAGCTTTGCATAGAAAAGCTTTCTTTGATTTCTGTCATCTTTGAGCCAGTGCTTAACCATCATCACATTTTTAGATGTGTCACTGGATACTTCTGAAGTAAAGAAATCAACTGCGTTCTCCCAGTTGTTGCGTGTGCAATATGTTGTCTCCAGTCTGGAAAGCCACCCTGCCAGAACAACTCCAAAGGGAGTATGCAAATCCTTTTTAGTAACACTATTCACCATAAAACATCAAAACCCTATCTGAATACATCTGGGAGATGAACAATAATTTTGTTCTGGTCAGGCTAATCTCTAGTTTTCAGTATAAAATCACAGCTACATGAGTGAGATGGGAAATAGAGTATCAAGGAGCAAAATGCACTTGAATGAAAACTTCCAGGAGTGTCTATATTCTGCCATTAAAATAACCATTAACAGACACACACATTACGGGGCTTTTTTTTTTTTCCATAACATTATTTATCAGAATGCCACAGTTTATAACAATGCTAATTTTAGAAGCATAGGTTTTACACTTCTTATTTCACAGGAAAAAAAGGGCACAAGAACACTGACTTTCCAGTTCTTTCCAGAAATCTTTCCAGTTCTGGAGTGTCACCAGAAATTAGACAAACTGAAGATTGCTTAAAAGAACTACTTTTTTTCATGGTGGTCAAGTATCTCAGGATGAGTTCCTTTAGAATCACTGTGATTAAAACTGCAAATGTATTTCAGGATGTCAAATAACTCACCAATTAAGACAAATGGCCATTGCACAAAACACACTGAATCTTGTGAGAATTCAGCCATAAGATTTACTTCGTTGCACATATGACTTAAGCACCCTTCCAGGTTTGGTTTGTCTTTTTCCCAGAGTTTTGGGCTGTCACCAGCAGAGCATCCTGAAATGCTGTTTGCTTTACCAGTCATTTCAACACTACAAATTCCCACCAAATATATAGCAAAGACCTGCATTTCTTCAGTGCAGTTTTCAGATACCATTCATTTCATTCAGAAATACAGGTAAAGTCTCTAGCCTCTGGCCAGGAGGACGGGGGGCAGCTCCTACAGAAGAGGAAAGGTAGAAAGACCTGGGTGCCTCTAGCCAGGCCCTCCAAAAACACCAGCTGTTTTGAGGCCTTGAATCTCTTTGTCATTCTCCTCAATCTATAAAATGGAGACAAGAACGTTTCCCTCCTGCCCAGGGATTGTGGATAAATACATTCCTGTTTGTGAGGCACTTAGATAAGATAGCTAAGGGAGCTATGTAAGTTGATAGATTCCTTGATCTTAAGGAACTGTACTCTTGAAAGAAGCAGCTTGACTGAGTTATAAATGTCCATATTATTCACAATATGAAACTGCCAAAAGATAAAAAACATTCTAATGATATTTGAGAGCAGGAACTCCCCTTCCCCCCCATACTTTGAGGACTCTGTCCCTTTGGAGATGGTATGCCTTTCAGTGAGGAGGATTCCCTATTGTTTTCTTCCCTATTCTTTATAATGTAAATGTAACCTCATTTATTTATTTATTTTGTCTCCGAGGCCTCTTTTCATCTGGCAAGATGGCAGGGGGAGGGGGTGTGAAGGGAAGAGGAGCTGAAGGAGGGGGCTATTTAATAATGTCCTATTAATCGCAGTGCACTATCAGCAGGCTTTAACCCTGTTCCAATTCTTTGATTGCTTTTTAGGGATTAGAGCAAACTTCATTGTCATCCATTGCATTGCAAATGGGTAAATTTGAGTGATATGTACACAAAATATAGATAGGCAGATAGTGCATCGATATATGCACAGAGTATATGCATGCATTTATATAGCTTGTACACATACACACACACACTCACACACATAAAAATAAGCTACATCTCCCTGTATGCTATACGAGAAAAATCAAATCAAGGCACGGAGAAACTGAAAAAAACCCTACATGTATCATTCACCTGATTTCAATTGTGACTCCCTTTGAACCTCGGCCAAATCATTTTGTACATTAAAAATTGGTCAGGGATGATAAGATTCCATTTTCATGGTTGGTAATGCAGAACCGGTGAAAGAATACAATTACAGACCCCTGAGTAAACTCTGCGAATGTCAACTTGATGTAAATGATCAAGTGTCGACAAAGGGCTGGCGGGAGGGGGGGCAGGCAGAGACGAAGGGGAAAGAGAGAAGGAGAGGGAGAGACAGAAAAAGAGGCTCCAACTTCTTCAGCAGCCTCTCACCCAGTGATATGCCAGCACCTTCCAGGGCCCAGCCCTTCGGGACCCAGCCTTTCTGAGCCAAAACGGTCCCCCGAGTCTCCCACAGCTGCCACCGCCATTGCCCTGGGCTGGGACCTCCACAGCCCCGCCGGGGTTGTGACACAAGTGACCTGCCCCTGCCTCCAGCAGGCCAACAAAAGGAAACAGCCAGAAACAAAGAATTCCTGCAAAACAATAGTATGCCTGCCCATCAATCCTGTGAGAGCCCAACACCCAGGGTTTGCATCAAGGGGCTGTCAGACCCCGACCCCTGCAATGGAGCGGCTGTAACTGTAGGTGCGAGAGCCCCCAGTGTCACCCCCGAGCCCTCCCGGCTGACTTCCCACATCACCCCACGGTTGCCTGGGCCCCAGGCAGCCCTGCTTGCTCCTTTCCGCCTTCCCTGTGAGCACCACGTTGATGCCATAGCAACTTCTTCTCTTTTTATATTGAGCTGACATAGGAATCGGAGGAAGGATGCTGCGACCAAGCAGACGTACAGAGGCTCAGCGAGTGAAAAAGAGACAGAGGTGCTCATCACTCATTACAGAGATCAATGGTTCAAAAGCTCCCAGAGCACGATCTGTACACTTCTTACACCCTGTGATTCCCCAAGGAAGCAGATAAATACCTGCTCTTACAGGCAGGTAAACTGAGGCACACATGAAGGGACTTAACTGTGTTCCCAGATGGAGTCTTGTCCTGATTCCAGTGGGGAGAGGGCTAATTCTCCCCAGGCTGTGGCTTGGACATAGGTATTCCATCCTATGTGAGCCATGCCCAGTCTACAGCCGAGCTGGCCAGGGGAGGGGGCAGGAGGTCATGGCTTGCAGCAGGCTGGGGTGTCCCAGGTCTGTTTGATGAGCAGTGGTACCATAATCATAATTCCTCTATTATTGGTGTTATCATTGTTTTCCTGTTCCCTTTGCTGTTCTGTTAAACTGCCTTTGTCTCAACCCATGAGTTTTGCCTTTTTCTTCCAATTCTCACCCACAGCTGTGGGGGTATGAGAGAGCAGCTGCACGGTTCTTCATTGCTGTCTGAGGCCAAACCACAACAGTCTTGAGGACTGAGAGCTGGGCACCTGTTTCTTCCAGCTTTGTGCTGACCACTAGCCCACATTGCCTCTTCGTGATAAGGAGAGTCTATGTCCAGGCCACGGCCAAATCTTATCTGGTCCCACATTGCAGTGAGGAGAACAAGACTGCAGTGAACTTCTGGGAGGGGATCACATATCCAAAACCTTTTCCCACTCAGCTGAAAACAGGAGCAATATTTCCATTTATTTTAGAATTATCACCTGAGCTGATTAAAGCAGTTATCAACTTCAGCTGTTCTTTACATGTTGTTTTTGTTTCACATTTCCA
Organism: Tringa tobata; assembly: GCA_033628505.1. Lineage (NCBI taxonomy): Eukaryota > Metazoa > Chordata > Aves > Charadriiformes > Scolopacidae > Tringa > Tringa tobata. Next base: position 7,313,032 of record JAHREE010000118.1, read on the forward strand.
ACGTTTTTCCTGTGTACAGCACATAAATTATTGAAACATTATTTTATTTATCCATCCCCCTGTGACAGAAATAGGTTCTCTGAAAGCAAATTTTGCCCTAATCAGTTTTGTTTGTCTTAGTTTCTCTCCTTAATATTTCCACTGCTCTTGGGTTAGTGAGCAAGTAACACTAGTTTGCTTTTGTGGAGAACAAAAAGCACTGTGGGCTGATAAAGACAGGGTGCTAAATTAAAGGTTATTCCAAAACACATCGTTGGTGGCTAGGAAACAATAGGCTTGTAAAACTTCTAGCAAGCTGGGTGGGAAAAGAAGATAACATGCTGAAGTTAGATAGGATGGGGATTGTGTAGACCCCAGTACCCCTGCTTCTCATTGAGCTCTAACCTCAGCACGAAACTCAGCCTGGTTCACAACTACCTCCAGAATTGGCCATCAAGAATATGAGACAGTGAAATAAGCAATCCCCAGGGTGCCAATATATGGGCTTAGGTTTATATCTTATATAAAAATGGCATAATAGTATTGTCCATTCCTAGCCTCTATTCAATTCTTTTTATACACCAATACATCAATAAAAGCCGATACCCTACCAAAGCACTGTTACAGAAGCACTATTTTGTTGAGTTTTTTTCTCCTTTTGAGTGCTGTGCATGCCATCCTAATTATAAGTGCAATAAAATTAAGCAACGGTATGCACATGATATCCTGCTAAAAGCAAGTAGCATAATCAAGTTTGATGCAAACATGACGCAACTTGCTTAGTTGGTAAGGGGTTTAAACTCTAGCTAACTACCTGTACTTTAAAATTAGCTCTGCTCAAAATATCTCAAGCAATATTATTAAAGAGGCAAGTGGCGTTCAGAATGTTAGCAGGACTGTTCTGGTTTTTGAAGCACAGTTTCAAATAAAATGAATTTTAAACAGTTCAAAACGTTGCAATTTCTCACCTGCACATATGGCTTATGACAAATTTGAATACTGAGTGTTATCTGAATCTTAAACTCTGAACCAGTGTACACAAATACAGTTGGGGGGGGTTGGGCACTGCAGTTAAATCTATTTGCTTCTCAGACTAAAATCATTTGAACAGTTATTATTTTTCTCTGTTTCCCTCTTTTGATTCTACGTTCATGGTTCCCCTAAATGACACAAAATTATATATTGAATTTTTCTTCCCATGTCACAAAAAAATAAACTGGACTGAACCCATTAACCAGGAGAGTTAAGTCAATGCACATCATCCTTTTGACAAACTTTACTGTGTGTTGCCAGTCCTTGCAGATCATTACAGAAATTTAAATATAGTTTGCCTTTACTGAATGTAAGAAAATGAAAGCATTTTTTCCTCTGTCCTACTCATATGAGAAATATCTTATTTAACATGGATTAAACCTACATGCCGTTCTTATAAAGTTTAGCACAATCTATTTCAGCAAATGCAGAAATGACCATTTTTATATAACGTTGCTGAAGCATTCTAGATTTGACATAAAAAAGCCGCAGCTCTAATATTAGATTTAAATAGTGCAAATTACAGCACATGTTAAATAACTATTCTCTTGTGTATTTATAGCTTTGGGTTCTGAACTTGCTGTCTTGCATATTTTTCACACAGTCATTTTAAAAAGTTTCAGTCCCTTCACTGATATTTTATTATTAAAAATGATTAACATACAGTTATTGTTGTCACACTGAAGATGATTCTGTGATTCTGTGATGATTTACAAATATCGTTTTGTTAATAGAAGTGGTGGAAAGTTTTATTTTGCCCAAGTTTACCTACTGCTACAGAAGAAGGAAAATTATTCATGTACTCACCCTGCAGGGAAGGTGTGCACCTACTATTGCTAGGAGACTATCAAGTAAAACCAGTGAGCAATAGTTGCATACACAAGAGAAAGTAACATGCAGTTCCTCCGGGTTGAAGCTTTAAATATATGGCAATACCGGGGGAATACAAAGTTTTGTTTCTTTGGGTAAAGCCTGTCTGCAAGGTCACTGTACTTGTAGGTACTCTGACTTTAGGAAGGGTATAATAAATTTGAGATTTACTACAGTAACAAAAAATCTTGGTTTTCTGCTCATCCACATTTCTATTTGAGAAGGAGCTTTTAAAATCTAAATGAAGTAATTAATTAGCAATTGTAAAATAGTTTTAAAATTATCCTAAAGAAGTAGTATTGTTATAGTTATAGAAGTGCACTTAGGCATCAAGTTTTCAGTAGTTTAGTTCCATATCCTGCAGTACTAAATACATGATCTTATACTTCTCATATTGTAGGACAAGTTTCTCTAGCTGGCTGTAACAGGGGAGCAATTTTTGTATGCACACCTTCAGGTGAATACGGGAGCAATATAATAAAGACTGAATAGATGGGTTACACATTATCAAGAGGAGGGGTAAAGAGAATCTCCATCTTCTCTTAGATGTCGGGGGAATGACCAAGCATGAAGAAAAGGCTGAGGTATTTAGTGGCTTCTTTGGCTCAGTCTTTAATAGTCAGAGCAGCTGTTCTCTGTGTACCCAATTCCCCTGAGCTGGAAGACAGGGACAGGGAGCAGAATGAAGCCCTCACAATCCAAGGGGAAATGGTTAGTGACCTGCTACACCACTTAGACACCCAAAAGTCTATGGGGCCAGATGGGATTCACCTGGGGGTTCTGAGGTTGTTGGTGGAAGTGCTTGCCAAGCCACTTTTCATCACTCATCACCAGTCCCGGCTAACCAGGGAAGTCCAGTTGACTGGAGGCTAGCAAATGTGACACCCATCTACAAGAAGGGCTGGAAGGAGGATGTGGGGAAGTACAGGCAGGTCCTGCTTGACTAACCTAATCTCCTTCTATGACAAGGTGACCCACTTAGTGGATGAGAGAAAGGCTGGGGATGTTTTCTACTGAGACTTTTAGTAAAGCCTTTGATACCATTTCCCGCAGCATTCTCCTGGAGAAACTGGCTGCTCATGGCTTGGATGGGATACAGGAGCTGGAGCAGGGTGGCTCTGCCTGGGGAGCCCCGCTCTTCGCTGCCTTGCAGCAGTGACAGTTCTGGGCCACTGCTGTAGTCCTGGTCCTGCTATTCAGTCTCTGCTGCTGGCTCTGGGAAAGGAGCCACCAGGCAGCAGCAGCAAGGAGGGCACTTCCAGCTGAGACAGTTCAATAGGTAAAGCAAGAGCTTTAATCCTAAGGAAAGCAAAATTCAAAGCAGAATTCATTAATCCAATGCAGTATTGGATTAATGATGCAGTCCTGAGTAACATGCTCTAGGCAATCCTGCTTCAGAAGGAGAGTTGGACTAGATGAACTCTATGGTCCCTTCCAACTCTGAAAAATTCAGTGAAATTCAGTGAAATCACAAACTTAGTCATGGCAATGACTGCTCTAAACAGGTGCTACATACCACAAATGCCAAGAAATAGTATCCTTGTCTCTTTTTTAATGGACCGTATTCGCCTTAAATATTAGAAAGACAGAAAGAACCCAAACAGAAGAGTTATCATCAATTCTAAGATGAGTAACACGTGAGCAGAAAGCTGTGAACACTGTACTGAGGTTATCACACATTGCAGTCATCAGGGCTGCAACATTTTGACCTGCTGACCAAACTTTGGGAATCATTCCCAGAGCAGAGACTTTACCTTCATTGTGCCTATATATTTACAATAATAAAAATTGAACAAAAACGTTGAGCAGATGCAGATGGAGGTCAACACAGACGTAAGAAAAATACACTGAAATTTGTAATAACAAAGTGTAATAACAAAAATACTAATTGAAAAAACCTCAACGGGCTGAAAACAAGACGAATTTAAGACACGTAATTTCAAAGTCAAGAAGAGAAGGCTTGATAGAGGATAGAAACAATCACCATTTCCTATATTTTTAACATAGGTTATCTTTTTCTCTTGGTACCTATCTTACTTTAGGAATACAGAAAATAATTAATCCAATACTGCATTTTTTTTTTAAATACAGTGTGTATTCAAACTGAGAAAATGTATCAGCATTTTTTAGGTTTTTAATCCTCTGTTAAGATTACTACTGATGTTACATTATCTTAATTTTAAATTAAGCTAATGTGATTTTTTTAAAAAGCCCTTTTTAGTGTGATTCAGACCAGAAAGAATGGATGAGAGTACAGATTTTCAGACTGATTTTAATATTAGCACCCACGCAATCTTATTTGGTAAACATGCATGAGCTCTCTCAATAAAAATATCTCCCAGTAACTTCTAAACTCAATGAAAGGACAGTATTCTGTCAACTACTGAAAATGGACTTAAATTAATGATTAATAACTTACCTATTTACAGCTTGCAATATTTTTGCTTATTCAAAACCATTGTATTATCTAATGTAAAAGCATGAATATTTAAGCCTTTCATGTTTAGGGCAGATTTCTCTGAGTATCACATACTAATTCCAAAAAAGCTTTAAAGCAGAACTGAGAAATACAGAGCCCCCAGAGGTGAAAAGGGTCACAGGGTGGATGAGGCCCACAATTTCTTACAACACGACTTGTAAGGAAGAGAAGAGTACCTTTGAATTATCCAGTAACAACACAAAAGGTCAAACTAAGTAGGAGAAGCTGTTTTATTGAAAATTTTATTCATTTTGTATCAAGATGGAAGAAATCCTAACTGCTAAAAAAATGCAACCAAATTAGTGGTGGACTTGGCAGTGCTAGGTTAATGGTTGGACTCAATGATCTTAAGGGTCCTTTCCAACCAAAACGATTCTCTGATTCTGTGATCCCACTGATCTTTTCTTATTAACAATTCTGGAGTCAGAGTCAGTTTTAAGTGGGCAATCATTCTAAATCTTTTTATACGTGAATGGTGTAGAGATATTATTTTTTTCTAGGCAAAATACTCACCACTATTAAGAAAACCTAGTAGATGAGTAGCAGATGAGCTGCATGGAAGGATACGCAGAGGCCCTTTCCCACTGCCCACAAGCTAGCAGCCCTGATGCCCCAGGCTTTGGCTTCGCTCTAGTGTGAACCCCTCAAAAGCAGTGCGATTCTGAAGTGCAGTACAAAATTTGAAGGAAGAAACACTAGTAGAACAGTTGCTGTCACCTCTCAAATAAAGGGAATATATAAAGGGAATATAATGTATTTGACTTTGTACAAAAAGGCTGGCTTATTTGGAACACCTACAGTGATCCACACAGTGAAACATTTGTAATAGTCAAACACAGAGGCTTAAGGTGTTGGGAGAGGAAATGGTCCATGAAAGAGTAGCCTACAGAGTTAAATCCCTAAACTAGGCTCACCTTGCAGCCAATTTTGAAAACATATTTCAGGTCAGGAAATAGTAGGGAAAAAGTTTAAGTGAATGTCAAACCTGCTAACCCTTCTCCACAGAGGAGAAAAAGTAATTCATGAAATCAGCAAAGGATTAAGGCAATTCAGGTACCTCTACACAGCTGAAGAAAAGCAGGTCAGAGTGTGCCCTTGAGTGCTGGATCCCTGGTAGTCCTCACTGCTTGATGATTATCTCACCTTTGGGCTTTGTTTTAGACAACTGGTTGGTTCACTTTCCAGGAAGCAGCCATGTCCTGGCTCTGAGGATAATCCCTCACACAGACCACTCCCAAAGGGTGGTAGGTATAAGACTATCCCAAGTTTGGCTTTCCCTGCCCTACAAAGCCCTCAAGAACCATTCCAGCAGGATTCATGCCTCAAAATCCTCTTCATACTGGTTAGTCCTACCATTCCTCCTCCTCCACAGGCAGAGACCTCTTCTTGCTAGCCCACTACTCTCTTCTGAAGATACTCAAGAGAAAATAAATAATAACTGCTCTCACTAGGGCTGGAGATCAGTCCATATGTGACCAAGTGCCCTCTTTCCAGACCAGAATGTCCCAGACCTTTCTGAGTCTTCCTCAGTAAAAAGACCTTGGTTAACCTCTACTGCAGCTGTTTTAACAACCAAGCACTGCAATTAACAGTGAAAGTTTGTTACTTCCAGCCTGTGAAACGGGACAAATATACAGTCCACATCAGAAAGTTTCTACTCTCCAACTGAAGAAGACAAACGAGGATGGCTTTAAATTGCTCTCTTATCTTAAAAGGCTATTGCTTCTAAGGCTATGTCTTCACTCAAGAACTAATTAAATCTTTCTCAATTTTAATTATTTTTCTTGAGTCGCCCATGCACACCCAGTAGCAAAGCCCAAGTAGCATTAGACCCAAATTGATGTATGCACTCGTTCAACAGACAGGTGCTACTGCTACTGTTTTCCTAAGAAATCAGCACAGGTATTAAAGGGTGAGGGGATTTCCCAGTTAGGCTCCACACCTTCAGATCAATTTCATTTTTGGTTCAAAACAGCCTTCAGGTGTCAGTGCAAAACCAGTCTTTTCTGTATAGCTCATTGGCAAAAGATGAGCAAAGATATGGTTGGAAGGAACTCTGGTGGTGATTTGTTAGTGATTTTGATTAAATTTAGTGTAGTCACATGGTTGCTGTTGCATTTTTATCCATGGATAATTATGGAGTCTGCTCATTTTATGAGATGTATTTTTAAGAGTTTATCAGTGGCTTGGGATGAGTGCTCTTTTGTTTAGTGATGTATAAATTTGAATAATAATAAATAACAAAGTGAAGGAGAACGAGGGAAGGGAAGAGACTGAAGTCTGGGAAGATGCCTCGCTATGCATGTCTGCTGCATTTGATCACAGCATGGATGATACAGCAGTGGGCATTATAGAAAGCCCTAATATAAATCAGATTAGATAAATATTAATTGCCATGACTAACTGTGCACTTTACTGGGGTGTATTGATGTTTTCAGTCAAAGGCTCATGTTATTAGCGTACATTTAAGGATCAGTCACTTCCCTTTATGCAGTTCTAATGTTTTGCCGAGCAAGCCCCAGAAAACAAGACTGTGACAGTGCACCGTGACGCTGCATTACAGCGACATAGGGGTTCACTTCAGCTCTCCTCAGTGCTGCACTGTGTTAGCCCCACACTCCCCATGGGGCACCCTCCTGCTGTCCCATGGGGCACCCCAAGCTACAGCCACCCTCCAGACTGACACTTCCCAGCCAGAGAGTACGGGGGGGGAGCTCGTTACTGCAGATACACCACATCATCTCAGTAACATCACGGCAGCTGAACACTGGGCATCCTGTCCCTGCTGCACTAATCATGGTTTTGAGGAACTTTATGACTTTTTTTGGATTACTGGTAGCATTACCGAGGCACTTGCAGAGTTTTGGACTTGCCTTCTTAAAAAAGAGAGACAGCACTTCCTCTCTTGAATATTAAAAAAAGTATTCATAAAAAAAAAAGTTCCTATTCAGAATCAAACAACTGCATTCGCCACCAAGTTAAATTAGGGGGGAATTTGAGGTTAACCATCGTTAAAATAACTTTGACTTGGACAATTTTGATGTATTAAAAACTTCTTATTCATACAAAAATTCAAAGCAAAAAAAAAGGCATGTAAAAGTAAAAAAAGTCTAAATGGATTAGTTAACATTTAAGAAACCACAAAGAACCTCCCCCCTTCTGTCAAAATGTCATTAAACCAAGACATTCCTGTGGAAAGCTTGATTTTGACAAAGCTGCATTTTCCACTGGTAAAATATCATGTGGGTAAGTTTTCTCATAATTAATATAAATCAGCCACAAGGTGCTCTTGTTTAGGTTACTGTGATACATTTGAGATAAGTTTTATTTCTTTTGTGACTGTGTGAGGCAAGGTGTTTTGCAACTGTGCTGTAGTATAGCTCAGCGCAATTGAATTGTGCGGCAAAGAGTGCCTATGTCAGGTGTTTATTTGGGTTTTATCACGGATTGGGGTCCGTCTTTTGTATCAGAGGAGCACAAGCTGCACACCGGTGCTGTCACCTGTGTTCCACTGGGGTAGTTTGGCTGTAGGTGCTCACGGCTGGTGTGGGGTGGGTGTACAGCCGCCGCCAGCTTCCACTCTGATGTATAAACATGCAACGTGCCACCACATTTCGTGGCTGTGCTGAATGGCTCTAATATATGTTATGACAACACTGTATTGTGCTCAGTATTATTGCTGCTCGCTCCGTACTGTAGGGTTGAATTTAGCTGTGTGATTACGCTGTAATATCGCCGTTGCCCAGTTGTGCCAGGCGGGCACCGCGGGCTGTGTGTTATAATAACGTTGACAGCGCTGAACGGCAGCGATGGGCGCTTTGCAGTTTGGTTTGGATTCGTGGAAGGAGGTGGTGGCGGGGCTTTGTGCGGTGCGTTGCCAAGGCTGGGCGAGGGTAGCGTGGAGGGTTCCTCGCTCGCCTTACGGGGATGTGCAGAGTTAATACTGTGTAATGCTGCGCTGGGTGGTGGGTTTGCATTAGTGCTGTGTGCTCTCCGCTGCTTGTTTGTGGGGTATTAATGTCAGAATCCTCCATGATCTACTGCCATGTGGTTGTGGCGTAGCCTCCGATAAAATTGTGGCTTGGTTTCTTAATAATGCAGAATTTTAAGAGACAACAAAATGTATAGGAATTGTTCTATATTAAAAATGCAGCATAATTGTATAATTACAGTATTTGCATCATGCTAAACAGATTGGCTGGGTTATTTCAGATTCTTTAAAGTCGGGATGGCATCAGGCCTACAGTATTTCTAAACTGTTTTGCCCGTCTGCAGTTGTATAATGAAACACCACAAATTTTACCCAGCAATACTTGTGCTTTCTAAGTGCTGCATTATGAACATAAAATTACCAAATGTACTGAACACACTTACCAACACTGAACTAAAATCCCTTATCTCTCACCCACAAATTAAGTCTCCACAGATCCTTTTTTACAATGCTGAAGTAATAAATACATATATATTTATTTCCACAACCATTTTAAGAAATTAGAAGGAAACCCACACAGTAGTTTAGCAGTTAATTTACAACAGTACAGCCTCTTGAGTAAGTAGGTAAAACAAACACACATCATTTATTTCCCTCATTTGAAATCCCTGCTCCCCGACACACAGACAGACAGACTCATACACACAGATCACGACAGCCCAAATTGGACATCAGAGAAGAAACTAGAACTTCTTTGCTATCATCCGTGATTGCCCTGAGGGTTGAGGAGTGGCCAATTTACAGCATGAATATAGTCTGGGGATACATGAATCATGAATCATGTTTGATGTATGGAAAGGCACAGTCATTCTGAAAGGCTGCAAATGCAGTCATCTGCTTTTTAAGTGAAAAAAAAAATGCTTGCAAAACAACAACAAAAACAGAGAGATGAAATACCTGGGAAATATTATTTAAAAGACACCATCTTTGCTTTTTTTTTTTTTTTTAATTGGGTTGGAAGGGGTTACTTCATTATGCAGCAAATTAGAAAATTCATAATTTATCATTGCACCCAGTCGAAATGCCACCCAACTGAGTCGCACCCCTGTGAAAACCATCACATAGTAACAAACTGTCAAAGCCTGCTGCAGCCGACGGGCAAAATTAATATGCAAATGTATGCAAGAAATTAAAAAGCAGAATTACCCAGGCAAATGAGGTAGCTATACTTGAATTGTTAGAATTATGAATAATTACTGCGAATTTTCTGCTCCTAATATAACTTGTTTTTTGATAAACAAAGACTTAATTATCGAGATGCGCTGGAGAATTTCCGTGGCGCTCATTAATCTTGCAAAAAAACAAGTCCCTGGTGCCCAAACCGTAATGAAGAGCGCGTGCCCTGAATCTTCAGAAAGATCAGAGGCACCAGGGTGCCAGGGCTGGAGAAAAAAAATGACAGTGCCAATGTCCCCTCCTGTACCCTGGAGTGTCATAACGTCTTCCACTAACTATCAAAGGGACTTATTTATGCCAGCAGCTGAGCTATAAGTCCAATTTACGATGCCTTAAGCAGTGGTGAAATGATCTGTTGATGTGCTATGGAAATGCCATCTTGCAGTAGCTCGATTTGGTCCCAGTGATACCAACACGATGAGGACCCTCCGCTCCTCTGCTAATGGATGCAGCATGACAGACCATAATACACAAGAGGGACAATCTTTTAGGACCAGTCTCAATGGTCCTCCATTAATCTTGGTTCTGCAGCGCTGTGGTGTCCATGGGAACAAGGGCATTATCATAAGCACTGGTTTTAAATGTTCCCATTAGGGATTGCAATACAGAGGAGAGATGCATGGGGTGAGAGGGTTAGGGGAGACAGTCCACTATTAGTTTACTTTTTTTTATGACCTGAATTCGAAACATAATGGGTGGCTCAGAGAATTCTCTTTTCCTAAATAACATAAAGAAAACAACAAAGGAGGAAGCAGCTAAGTGTACAGCACGGCGCGGTGCCGCATGTTCGTCTTCTCTGTTTTTACAGCTAGAAAATCAGCTTGGCCCTGGTGGGCTGAGATAATTTACCATGAGAAAGCAAAGGGAAAATAACCCCAGGTACTCTCAGCACAGACCAAATCGAACCCGCTGTGAGCTTATTATTACTTAAAAACTGGCATCTAAGTGGAAATGACTGACTCTCTGTCATTATCCCTATTACCACCATGATAAACCCAAGCAGATGATAAGGCAAAATTACAAAACATCAGTTCTGGAGCTCGGAGGCTACTTCAGAAGCTCAAGGCAGACTGCATTTTCAAATGCTTACTTCTCTGCATTCAAGTCCCCAAATTTCTTGATGCCTTGACAGAACCATTTCACTGCATAGGCAAATTGTCACCTTTTAAACCAGGGCATCTGTCATTTTTATACAAGGGTCTACCACTCAGTCACTCTCGCTCTTAATCCTCCAATTTCTCTACACACACAGAGCAGCTAGAGTACCGTAACGTTTGAAATTTCACTCTCGCAGCCTGCATTACACTCAGAAAGGGGAAGGATGGGGCGACAACTGCATCGTAACTGACAGAAAGGACATCCTGCCTGACCGCTGGGCTTTATTTTTTTAATCAGCAGGAGGAGCAGCTTGCCTGGGGAGGAACAGCACTTCAGAGTGAGTAGAGGGGAGCCAACAGAGAGCACAAAAAAGTGCTTCCAAGATCTTCCATCTTCCTTTCACCCTTCACATTACCATGGCCAATAGAAGTGCATTTCCCCCACATATCCCCTCTGTCTCCTTCCCCAATCTCTCCCTGCTGAGGGGTGATGAGCACATCAGCACGGACTGCTGCGGACTCCAGCAGTTTCTCCCTGGTGCACCAGAGCTGGAGAGGACCCAGAAAGCAAAGCGGTGACTAGGTCTGAGCGTGTTACATCTGGCTTAGCAGGCTGATAATTCACTTCACTGGCTGTCTGGAAAAAAGGGGGTTATTATAAAAGGAGCAGTAATTGTGTCTGACATGGTTGCCTACCTCCATGCTGCTCAGCGAGCAGGACGGCTGCTAAAGTTCTTACCGATATAAACTTTCCTTTTCCTCCTAGGGATGGGGGAGTTTAATTTTCCGGTCCTGCTATTGCCAAGGCAAGTTTCCTACAAAGTGTTCACCAGTGACACACAGTGGTGTCACAGCCCTCTTAATGACTTTTACCACACTGGTCTGAGTCATACGCCTGCTGGGGCATCTCCCCAGATCCCACAACCCAGTGGTGTGTGGTGTGGTGCTGCCAAAGCAGCTGCCTTCCCCCTCTATTCCAGAGCATGGGACAGGCAGCATCACGCACTTGCCGGCACTAAAACCTGTTTCTCAGCTAATGGCCACAGTGTCAGTCTAAACATTTTATGGCGATGAAACCTCAGAAGGAATGATACCCTATGGAATGAGCTTGTGAAAAAGCCTCCAAGAAACACAATTTCTTCAAGACGGGTTTCTTGTTTTACAGGAACACTTCAGTACAAATCACCGAGTCTTTCTTCCGCCTCCTTCACGTGCATGCATTTAATCATTTATAACAGAAGAAAAAGATGATGTTTGAAATTAAATTTCTTTTTATCTTAGAGTTGGGAAAACCCCCACAAAAACTGCTGAGCTTGTTGGGAGAGCCAATTTAACTGTCCAATAAGTTAGGAAACAGCTTCAGGAAAGAAAAACAATTTGCACATAGAGGAGCACTTGTGACAATGTGAAAATCTCCCTCACTGCACAGTTCATCCAGCAGCTGCAGGGGAACAGAGCTGGAGTGTTGGTTGGCCAATAGCTACTACGACAAGAAACACAATACATCCTAGTTGAGACTAGGCCTAATAATATTTTGCATTTGCAATTATTTATCACTTTTAGCCAAATTTTGCACAACAGAAAATGACACGAGGAGAGGCTTCAGTAATTCACTCAAAGTCACTGTCACAACAATTTTTTGGCCCTTTATTAGAGGCTCAAACCTCAGGCTGACTCTGTCCCACTCATCAGTCCAAAAATGGGGAAGAGATCCGAGTATGCAAGATGGAAATAATTATTATCTGTGGCCAAAGACTGCATGGTTTAGATTTCTCACAACCAGTCTTTGCTCTTAGTAACTGGAATCAGGATATAAGCATATCCTCTGCAAAGGCCTGGGACACCAGTTGCAACTCCCCTCCTCTTTCCCGTAATTACCATATTGAGGCAACACACCCAGAAAAAGATCTACATATATATATATATGTGTACTCATATAAGTATATATGAATATATGTATGTATGTTCCTGACAGAAATGGATACATAAGGGAGGGTGGACATGGAAGATAGAAGAGGGTTTCTCAAAATGCTTGTGTCAAGTTTGCAAGCTGTTGCAACGTCAATTGGCTGACAAATGAGATGAATTACTTTCCAGTAGAAGAGACTGAGATCATGAGAAGGTAAGCAAAGATTTCAGGTCTATATGAACATGTTACCACTTGGGTTTATGCAACTCCATGCCTCTCTCAAAGAAACATAAATGTTTTCAATCCAGGTCAGCATGCTACCATGGCAGAGCAGCACACACACCATGTGCACCTTTCTGACACAACAGTTGTTCAGCTTGCTTGAGAAATCCCAAAGGAGACTAACAATTTACTGTATTTAAATAACAAATAGTTTTGGGGTAGAAGAGCTGTGCTTCTAGTTGTCAGCTTGAGGGTCTTTACAGTGTTGAAAAGGGGAAAAAAAAAAGACTTAGATTATTCCTAGTGACCCACATACCACAAAACATCTGCTGACAACATGGTTGGCTTCCTGCCCAAGTTCAACTATGAGCTGTCTCCAGCTGATCATCTTTGCCCTCACCATAATCCAGAGAGTCCACAGCAAGCAGAGGTAATAGTCAGGGATGTAAAAAGCAATTTGACCAGTTGAATATGCACAAACTTGCATAAACATGCACACACATACCTCTAACATAAACCTGACCTTAGAAATAAAAAGCGCTACCATTAAATATAAATCTTCAGATTAAGATTCTTCAGGTTAGAAGTAAGAACTCGCTTGTGTTTAGCATGATTCTTTGTGTTTTCAAAACCTGCGTTGTTTAAAATTTTAGGTCTTAGAGATATGCATGCACAATATGATTAGACAAAGCACTGGAAACAAATAAAAAGCCCCAAGAATTACCTCTTGTACTGTCAAGTTTCACCATTGTATTAAGTACAGTATTATTCTGTTTGTAGAGACAGAAACAATATTTCTAGAAGCATTTGTGTTACGTCCTTCTTTTTACATCTGAAATGGTGTTACCCTGTCATGCAAACACATTGATGTAACTTGACTGTCAACCTCCCCTTTCATTGTTTGTGGTTATTACTTTTTTTGTTATTATTTTTATTCAAATCAGTAATTACTCCCAACTTCCAAGTTTCTTGTGCTTTCTTTGTTCCTGCATTTAGGTACTCATTCTCCTTTTTAAATGCATCTGACTGCTTAGAACACAGCCATAATCATACCTGATATTGTTCAAATTAATAGTCACTCATTTGTGATCATAAGGTTTTTTTGCACCTTTTATTACAGATGTAAGACACCTTGCCATGCAATTCAAAAAGCTATACAGCAGTCTCTCATTTTAGTGTTACCAACAGAGAGTACTTGTTATTCTGCTGGGCTTTTTATTAGTATCAGTATGATTATTGTTTCTGCTCAGTAAAGGCCAAAGGATGCTGTGATTCAAGGGGAGGAGAAGGTGCTCAGCCACCTCTCATTAGAGTCTCTTCTGGCCCAGCGGAAAGCCTTGAAGATTCCCCTGAAATTCCTGAACAGACAGTGCCTTGGATGAGGGCTTGTTACACACAAACTGTTTGGATGATTTAAAATACAAGTATATAGAAATGTAACAGAAAAATATAACAGCAAGCGACAGAAAACATGATCCCTTAGGTGCCGTAGCTGGAGGCTTAGTGACAGATGATGCTGCAAAATGGCTTCAAGATGGGATATTTACAAAATTGCTTTATGAGAATTTTACACTGCTAATCACAAGGCTCTAATAGTAAGTCTTCCTCTATTAATTGAAATCTAAGTGCTAGCTTACTTTTTCAGATATTGTCTTTGTTAAAGTGTGTTGGAAACTTCTAATATTCCATTTCCAAGCCTGATTTCATATCTGACAGTTTCAGGGTTGCCTTAGCCCTTCTCAATATACTGGATACAGCACTCATAGTTTGATTAATTCTAATAATTTTTAGTCATTATTACTTTTTAACATATATTGGTATTGCAGATTAAATATTATTTATAGCTTTAATTTGTGTCCTGTTTGGATTGTACAATCACAGGGTAACTTGGCTATCATTATTATCATATTGTTTTATACTGCTCCTAAAATTAAAATCCATTCTTGTCTTTAAATGTTTTATTGTACTTGTCTGTCTTGTTTTGCATTGCATAGTCCATGATTAATTCTGTTAGCCAAGTGCATATGGCCTGCTTGGCTATCATCCATTATCTTCATCATTGTTGCCTCAAAATGAGCACTTTATTATTACCTTTTTCATCTTTCCAATTACCAGATGTGCTTTTGCATTCCCATACTTTTCCTACTAGACTGAGATCTACATTCAGAGTAAAAGTCCCAGCTCATTAGTCATTGAAGATTAAGTGGATTTTCCCTGGCTAAATACAGACAATCTGAGGGTCAGTGCCAGTGTTAGAGGAGTAGGTAACTTTTGAAAAACAGAACCAAGAAAAGCTACATCTTCCTCTAGAAAGAAAGCTTCATTTATTTCAAAAAATTGGTAGTTTAGTAGAGGATCAGATTTAGATAAAAGGAAAATTCCCACTGCAAATCCTATTACAACATTTGGTTCAAGTATATTTCTGCAGTTTCAGACGTCTTATCTAAGTTGAGGTTTGCCCTTACCCACCTATCCTATAGCTGTGGTTTCCTGGAATGGCACACACACCACTACACCACCTCCCCACCCCCCCATGCCCGCCCCTCTT
>JAHREE010000118.1:7328720-7399244 GCA_033628505.1 Tringa tobata
CAAAAGAAACAAATACTTAAAGGGTTGTGAAAAAAATTGAGTTAAATGTCAACAAAGAGCTGGCAGCATCATCTCCCACTTTGAAAAGCCTCTTGCTAGGTTTCCATCCTAATTTTTCAGGTTCAGGCAACATAGTCTGGTTCAGTGTGCCAACACTTGAACACTTCTCTGACTGCATTCGAACTCCTAACTATGCAATGTTCACTTTGCCACAAGGTTAGCTAAGCTAAATGTGGCCCACTCAATGACAAACTACAGAAAACATTTTTTTTCTTCATTTCATTCATATAATTTAAAGAAAAATAGCTATCTATCCACCTAACACCTTACTCCACTCCAGTATTATTTTTCTCAGTCTCAGGTTAATTTTTTTATTGATATTTCTATAGTCCCATTATTGAACATTAAACAAAATTACTATAGAAACATTTCATATAATGCCATAAACCCTTCTTATGGTATAAATATTTCTAAATGTCCATTAATTCTTTCTATATAAGGTCCTTTTATTAAAAAAAAAAAAAAAAAAAGAAAAAAAAAAGAAAGGAAATAAGGGAATATCTCTCTCTATGTCAAAATTTGGTACTGTAAATCTGTTTCTAGGCAAGAACCTACTCATTGCCCCACAAAGCAATGATGGAACCAGACCTGTGCATAACCTGGGGATACATAAGGGAAATGTTATATGATAAGTAAGGGAGGGATCTGGCAGACAAAAACATGCTAACTTCTGTTTTCTGACCTAAGTATGCTGCTTTGGGCATTTTAGAAAAATCTATTAATAATCACTGTGAAGGAGGAAGAAAACATTACAACAGAAAAAAATCCCATGAAGGGGTGGGAGAATGTAAGCTGAAATGTTCAGAAGTGACTAAGGTGACAAGTTTCAAATCTTCCCCAATACTCTGATTTTCAAGGGACTGGCCTCTATTTCCCAAAGTTCAGGTGCCTCAAAAATGGCCAGCAGAGTACTAAAAAAGGAGGTCCTCTCTTGTGGTTCACCTTTGAACGTTGTATAGTTCAGGAAGGTCAGAGGAACTGTTGAAGTGCTGCCACTTACAAGGAAATTCACAGGGCTCTTTAGTGCTCTGGCACTTAGCCCAAGCTTTTGATAGTATTTTGGGGGACTTAATTGTTCGAGTAACACTTTATAATTAGCCCTTCTTGTGCTGACCACAGCCTCTAAAAAACAGATTCTTTAAATTGTCCCTTTTCGAGTATCTCAGAACTGAGGCTCCCTTCTTCCCCTAAAGAAAAAGGTTTGCTCCTCAGGCAAATTCTTGTCCTTGATCTCTCTAGATCTGATGTTTATACCTTTATGCCTCTCTATAGCCTCTTACTCCAGGCATAGTGACATTTACTTCAACAGAGCTCTGCCCAAGTGTTGTGCCGTAGTGACATACCCAGACTTGGTTCTTCTGTGCCTGCAGAAGTAAAAGATGTCCCATATGTATCAAGATGACAGTGCAATGTGTTGAGAACTTTTACATATGAAGAGTCTTAAGATACCAGATCAAAAGAAATTGCAGAAGTGATAAATGTCATTTATACACTGGCAGATTAATATCATGGCAGTGTCTAGATTTTCATCTAAGCATCACCAGGAAAAGTTTGACAAGTCTGGGATAGTACGGCATGGCTATTTCTCTCATTTGGGCTGATATTTGCTTGATCTGCTCGTATCTTATTAAGTTTGCTCTGAGCAGAAGAGCAACTCTGCATCTTCCCTCCTGGCAAAAGATACACAAAATACCTTTTTATCTCAATGAACAGTTTGCATTCTTCTGCAGAAGTCAGAAACTTGCTATTGCTAAAATATCCTCTCTATCTTTTAGTAATGTAGTTGTATTAGCAATGGCAGATTGCCTTTGGTACTCCTTTGTTCTGAAGTTTTAGTAACGAAGTGTCTGGATACAAAACTTTGTCATATTATGTTTTGAAGGTTTTGTAGCAGCAGAAAGCGGTGTGCGTCTATGAGCATTTATAATGGAGAAAAGCTAAGTGATAAAGTGCACCTTTAACATAATGACAGTAATTCAGTCTCAGACAGTGAATGCTATTATACCCTCTTTTAAAGACTAAAATCAGTCAATTGAAATGACAATTATGATAATCCTCAGGTAATGAAGATTATTTTGAAACAAAAATCTTTTTTGGTGTGTGTGCCTGTGAATGTGTGTGTATTTACTGTACCTAAGTACAATGTCAGTTATGCTTGGCTGGAAACTTTATACAAATATACCAGTATTTTCTAACGATTCTGCTGATTTCTGTTGATATTTACTGTAAATTGATTTCTTTTAAAAATAATAAAAAAAAGAAGTCCCTAAAATCAAGCTTTATGTATGTTTCGGAGAAATACTCTGAGCATACAGCTTGTAAAAACAGGCAACCTTACAAAAGCAGTTAGCTTGATCAGTCTTAGAATATGACAGGATAATTCCTCCCCAAAGCACCCACTGCCTTTACCCTGTGTTTTGTCTTAACTTTCTAAAGGAAGCTACTTTGGGCTTCCAACAAACCACATGGATAGTTAATAGCGAGCAATAGTTCCAGCAAACGTTATTCTAACTGGGAGTCAGTCTATGACAGGTGGCCTGTCAATTACCCGAGTTGAAAGAGAATCTACTGATCATTTGAACTTAGTTCTTACATCAGCTAAGATTTTCAAAGTCTCAGGGAGGTAGGCAGCTAATCCTACAAAACTACAACCAAAGTTATAATTTTTCTTGGATTCCTTTGAAAGACTCGTTCTGTTTTAACAAATCAAGGCACTCACAAATGTTGTACAGCAGAAGTAAAATGCCACAAAAGCCACAACAAAGACATGCACATACAGGGAGTTCAAATGAAAAGGAAGATATGGAAAAGATTTGCTGGGGCAAAGGGGGTGCTAAAGCAGGTAATAAGTACCAGATGACCACAGGCAACTTGCTTCCACAGCCTGACATGAATGTTACATAAAGCTCCTGCCCTACGAAACAGTTCCAACCTAAAATCCAGTAAATAGTAGTACTAAGATTACAAAACATGTTGGAGACAGACACTTTAGTCAAACAAGGAAGGTACTTGTTAGCAAAACGTAGCTCTGCATTTTGTATATTACTGGCTGCATCAGTTGCTCTGAGTCTCATGATACTCCTTACCCACCTCTGCAAAATAATTGTTAGGAAAATTGATATGCAACTATGCTAAATATGTTTTTTTCAGGATTTTGTACCTTCTATTGCTCAGTTGATTTCAAAGCAGAGAACTAATGATGAGCCTCACAGAAAATCCCCAAGAGCTTCTCTTTGGCCAGGTGGCAGTTTACCTGCAGTGTTTAGCAATCCTCCAGGATGCATTCCTTCTTTGCTGAGGGATGGTGATTGGGATCAGGTGAATTTGTATTTTGGTTGCAGAGCAACCCTAAAAGTGGTAGTTCACAATAATAAAGCTGGTTATTTCTGGTTAATAAAGATGGTTATTTCTTCTTAGACCTGACCTAGTTCTAATAATTTGCCATTCAAAAGATGCAGAACTTAGATCTTTGCAGGAAGTTGTTACAATTCACTGTGAACAGTAGCCTAAAAGGGTTGCCGTATGCAGTCAAATACATTGGCACAGTAGGGAAATGTGATCTTTTCTAAGGCTATTATTCTAATCATTTCATCTAGTCCCTTGTCCAAATATAATATGCACTGGCACAAAGTTAATTTAATTTTTTTTAATCCCTGCAACAGTACAAAAACCCATGACAAAGCAGGGTGTCAAACATGTGCTTTTAGGAAGTCCTTCATTGCCTGTTAATTGTACAATGCCATTGTGTCTAAGTGGTCTAGATGACATTGCTCTGCTCACTGTTTTGTGGCGATGTTTAATAGCTGGAAGGCCAAATGCAGTAGCTGGCATTCGCTTTCAATATGTTTAAGTTACTGAGTATGGTTTCACATATACACATTTCAGTCATGAATAGCTGACTGTACCGTTTTGCACACTCTTGTTTTTTGGTTTTTTAAACTGTCTTGGCCCTGATCCTGCCAGCAAACTTCAGCCTGGCTCTGCATGACTCCCTGATGCAGTAGTGAGGACTTCAGCTGCAAAGCTTCCCAGGGTGCCTTCTCAGGCTCGTACCCATTGCAGCATCATGTCCACACAACTAGCTAATGAAATTGTTGGGCAGATTTTAAAAGCAGTATCTAAATCTTACAGGCCACACTCTGCCACGGTCTTGTGTCAGCAATCACACAAGAGAACTCAACTGGCTGTCCTCCTCCTCCTCCTCCCTCCCGTGTTCGTGAAGAAAAGGAACAAAGAGTTAGTCTTTTTGCTGCTCCAGAAAGCTGCATTGTACCTGAAGGTCTGACATAAGAGATCCACAGGAGCAGATTGAATCATTTCTCTTTTTTCTTTCCATCCTTAGCTAGTGACTAATATTAATGCTGAGAGCCCCAGAGACATACACGTGCTCAGCAGTTGCTTCAGTGGGAGTCAGGCACTAAAAGTTACCAGCAATCCGGGCCCATGTACTCACCCAGCATTTTGTCTTCGAGGCTCCTTGCAAATGTTAATTAATCCTCACAACATTCCTGAGAGGTATCCCTACCCCTATTGTCCTGAAGGGAAAACTGAGGGAGATAATTAGAGCCTTGTAATGAAGTAAAGTCTGATGACCTGGAGCCCAATCTGCTATCTGGGTCAACAGACAGATTATGTCCTTGGACTGCCTAATTGTAGGCACCTAATTGTATTAACACACAAAAGCAGCAATTCACGCCATGGCAAAGAAATGATCACACTCCCCCAGCAGTCCTTCCCTCTTGGAAAATTACGTCACCCCAGGGCTCTGACTCATGATCCCTGTCAAATTTAGCTGTGGCAACTAAAGAAACTGCTGCCTGTACTCCTCTCACAGCTAAATCTGAACGCCTCTACTCCGGAATGAGACAGCAAATATTCTCCCTTAATAAGGACAAAATACAGCATTGCACATTATCTTGGAAAAACACTGTAAACCCAGGACCAAAAGTGGGTAATATCTTACCTTCAGCATGTGCAAGGAGATGGAACAAGTCACTGCCCATTCCTGCCTCAGTTTCTCTCTTTATATTTGCTGTTGATAAAGTACAAACTTTCCCTAGTTCATATGCTTAAATTTTGTCTTCAACATTATGAGGCAATTGCTAGGACAGGACTCTAATGAGCAACTAACTGTTCAACTCCATCCTGAGTTGGTGGACTGAACACTGGCTGATCAGAAAGAGCAGCTTTGATATGCTAGTCTTGAAGTCAGTAAATTCTTTGGGAAAAAGAGGAAACACCACTGTCATGCTTAAGACTTACTACTGCTAGAGCTGGTCTAAATGATTTCAACAGAGATAACTGGATTGTAATTTAGAGATTCTGTCAGGGGTTATTGCTTTGCTGATATTTTTGACTAAAAAAATCTGGTTTTTCAACAGAAAAGCTTTAATATTTCCATGGCAAATGTAGGCAAATTTAAATTTTGAGCAAAAGAAAATGCTCTGAAATTGAATTCAACAGAAATATGTATTTTGATTTTTTTTTTAATAATTCTGTTGTGTGTAAAAAGATTGAAATTGCCTGAAGGACTAAAATTCACCAAATAGTTCTTATCAATAACTAAATGCATTCATCTATAGGGAATATGTTGGAAAAAAATCTTTTCAGCCTCAAGTGTTTAGGATTTCAGTTTTTTAATTATTTCCCTCTCCTCCCCCCCGAATTACTGCTGTCCCAGAGGTTAATGTCTACTTTACTGACTTTGAAACAATGTTAAGGCACACTCCAAAGGAAAAGAAAAAAACAACAAACCAACCAAAAAACAAACCCAAAACTCAGGTGATACTACCTGTCTCATATGCTGAAATGCAAAGCAATTGCATTTCATGAGAAATACATGCTTTCCCTCCCTCTATTATAGGCACTCCTCAGTATAAAAATTCTATTTGAAACTTCAGACAAGCACTACATTTTGTAGTCCTGAGATTTAACAGAGTAACACGATGAATTTCAGAAGCATCAGCATAAACATGAGTTCAGATTGCTGGGGTTTGTATGCAGCTACATCCATCCGTCAAACTTTTTTTTAACCTACCTTGTGGCTAATGACCTCAGGTGGGAATATGAGAGTATTGCATTTAAAAAGCAGAAAACTTATAGACAGAAGCCAAATGTAGGTTTTCTGCTGTTCTATATGCTCTGAAGAGACAAACCAAAATCAGAAACCTAATCAGAACACCTTCAATTTATTTTGCTAGAATTGGACTCAGCAAAACAACAATTGCTTTTTGATTTTCCATCACAGACATCTGACAAAAGCAAAATACAGCATTGGACACTGACTTCTAAAACCCTGTAGAGACTGAGCGTTCTGCGATTGATCTGTGCTCTTTAAGAGAGGACTTTGCTTCGTTGTTCAGCTTGACACCACAGCCCTGAAGGAGAAGACCGGAGAGGGATCCACACTCGATGCTCTAGAAGCATCTCTCATCCCAGGGGCCAGCAATCACACCAGCCTCAGGGGGCCCCAGAGCCCCTAAAGAATACTAGCTCCTGCCAGCAAGCTCAAGGCCAATGTCTGCTAATGGCCAGCTTCACCTGCTTTTCTCCTGCTAAACTTTGCCTACCCAAGAAATTGTGGTTTTCAGGTTGCTCTAGACCAGCTGGCTCTTAGGCATTTGGAAATAACTCCCTGATTGAGAATCACCATTAAAGACAGTAAATTGATATTGTATTAAAAATAGTAATAAAAGCCACTTACATAATTTTGCATTTTCATACACTTAAAGAATGTCAATTTATTGAAAAAAATAACAGTCCGCTTGCATCCAGCAGACTGAGCCAATAATAATGATGTATTTTACAATGTATGAACTTTGCCATGTGCTGTAGAGGTATCAAAAAATCAATACAACTAAATTGACAAGCTTGTCAATGATTGAAATTAATTTCCATTTTTCTGGTACTCCACTAAACTGAATTCCATAGTGTCATATTAATTAACATCCCACTCAGATGGTCTGTGTAGCTGAAAAACAACTAGGTAATCTCTGGGTGCACTCAGAGAAAGGGTTGTATTATAAACAGGTTAAGACAGTGGAAGGTATTCATATGTAGTCATAAATTGTTTACTTACTAAGTTAACTGCAAAGACTCTTTGAAGTTATCAAGGTTACAATTTCCAAAAGACACCAGTCATGCAGTATTCTGAGCTGAGCTGGACTCTCAGGACCCAGGGTTCCTGACAAATGTTTATCATATCTACGGCATTCCAGAAGATCTGGGTCTGTCTGAGCAGGCCATAAGACCCAGTAACTCATTTAGAAAGAAACTGTCACACTGACTAAACTGGGTAGTTGTGTCTTGTGGAACTCAGAGAATCCTAAAAACAGGAACAAAACTTAACCAGGGTCACAGGGGAAAGGCCTTCATACTTTCTGACTATAAAGTTGTGAAATGCTTGATTTAACATTAAACAGGCCTAAGATGAAGTTCAGAGGGCTGCACTGAAAGGGATAAGGACTTGCAGCTATGATATGCAGCTATCTTGTCTTTCTAGTCTGGTTTTGGGGGAGTCAGCCAACTTAATTTGAAAGACCCTTTGGTTTTGGTTTGTTTTCCTATTTACATTCCAGACAACAAGCAGGGTTTTTTTTTCAGAGTAAATATTTTGTTATTTGCAATTATGTTTCTGCAGCTGAAATCAAGCAGCTGGATCAGAGAGATCCTCTGGGATGGGTGCTAAGGGCCATGTTTTTCACCTTGGTCTTTTGGGCCATGCCCTTAATTGGAACTTAGTGTCCCATTAATGATTGTGCCTCCTGGGATTTATATGACCATTTCAGAATTGCAGTTTCTGCCTAATGTACGGCTGAACAACAAAGAGTCCTTGTAGTCATATCCCAAAGGTCCCCCTATTAAATATACAGCAGTTCTCAATTAACCTGATGTTTAAAACTCACAATGGCTCTAAAGGCTATCTGCTTAGGAAAGTCCCTGGTCTAAACTGATATCATTTAATTGTCCCCTAATGCAATTCTGTCCATATGCAAAGACCAGCTTGCATGTGACGCTAATAGTTGACTTTGTGCTCTGCTGTGACCAGGCTAACAGATTTCTGTACCAATAAGTATCAGTTTCAAGGCACTAGGATACTGAAATTAACTTTGATTGTATCTCAGAGTTCACAGTATCTGCAAGTTTAAAGAGTAAGCACAATGAGTTTCTACGAAGTTTAAACCACTGCAGGAATAATATGTCACAGCTCTTTCTGTGAGATCAGGAGGGTGGATATGAAAAAAAGAAAATGATAAATTCACTGATCTCATCACCAGTGTGGAAGGATGGTGCTGACATGTTTTCATGCTCAGGAAAGTTAATCCCACCACCTTCCTGAAACACCTGTGACAAGCCAAATCTTAAAAATGAAGACAAATTAACTACAAATTCAACTTGCCAAGGTAAAATTAGGTTTCAAGTAAAGAAACCTATGTGATCTGTTATTATTTTTACATGCTCAAAGAGATTTCCTGATCTTCCTTACATTTGCTCCAACCTCAGTTTCAAAAAAGGCTGGTGACATAGCCACAAAGAATTGTACTTAGCTGCTGGTCCTCTGAATTTACTCAAATGGGTAGAGAGAAAATACTTAAGGTCTGCACAGGACCAGATATGTATTTGCATGTGTAGTAGAGGAAATTAAAAGCTTTCCCTTGTTACTTACCTGAATTTCTGAGTTTTAGGCTCCTTGCATGCTCCTGGAATACCTCCCTTGCTGGCTGATTCTCCAGGCTGTCCGATTTCGATTGGAAAATTGTATCAGTGGAAAGAAAAATCTTGTTCCCTGCAAAAAGCAGTACAGAGCAATGTTTACGATGTTACGGGAGGGGGAAAAAAAACCCATAAAGAAAAACCAAAGACAAGAAAGCAAACAACAGGCTGTCCATGCTTCACCTGCAACCTCATCATTCACTGGCACCTGGGATGTCTCTTTTTAACCACAGCTGTAAAACCTCCTCTGAGTTTTCAAAGATCAAAGCAAAGTTTTTAAAACTGTGAAAGTTTTAGTAAAACCAAAACAAACAAGAAACCCCCCTGAAAATTATCCTGTGGGAATACAATTAGTTTTCAGAAAGAAGGTTTTTTGCAAAAGAAAAACAACAACTACCAAGTACTCTGTCAAGGGAGAGACAGGCCTTGTGGCCAGGGCACTTTAATAAGTCTCTGGAGATCCTAGTTCAGAGCCATAGATTTCTTGTGTGAGCCCAATGCCAGAAACACCAGCTGCTAGAAGAACATGAGGATGAAAGTCTTTGATTTCCTTAAAAATATAAATTTAGCTCTTGTTATTAAAGTATAAGTTTGAAGATATATGCTAAGGGAAGCAGATACCGGGGAGTGAGAGGCAGCAGAAATGACACTGGTTCTGAGCTCTGATCTGGTACATTTCTATGAATAGATTAAATTCACTCCCCTAAATAATTCCTTCCAGCCAATGGCTTTGGAGTTCTGATTTATCGTCCCAAAGCTTTAACAAATGATAAGGCTAATGTGAGGTCCTTTTCCATAAATAAGGTCCAGCTGAGCACAGAGAGGTATAATTTGTTATAGAGAAGGAAAAACCTAGACTGACCATAGGGAATGGGAAGTTACTCATCACTAATGGCTACAAAGTGCCTCTTAATGAGAAGGATAGTCCTGGTAAAGGTTATCAGAGAAATATCCTGGGACATCTCCAGAATCTCAAGAATGCTTTGATCTGGCTTTTAAACTGTTCTTTGAGTCCCTATCCAAAAACAAATAAACCAAATAAAAACAACAACAACAAAAATGAATGTCACTAATATTCAGGGATTAAGAGGGGAAGGCATGTGGGATCACTGGTGGCATCTCCCCAGGGGACATCAGGAAATGGGAGGAGTGCATTTCTGCCCTCTTCTCACCCCATTTGCCTTCACCACCCTCCTTTTTTCCTCTCTTGCCACTCCTTCTGCTACAACTCATCTAACATTTTTTATCTGTTTACAGCTTGCTGATCCAATCCATCAACCTGGCAAGGAGATATTTACCTCTTTTTGCGGAAAAGTTTTTATTTTTCTGATGTTTCACTTATTGAATCTCCTGCCCATATAATCAAAAGAGGTGAAGAGCAGATGCATATAGTCAGGAGGTGGGAAGGGATCTCCAAGTGTCAGCCATGGTAAACTGTTAGTCTAGCCTACAATGACACACAAAACTATGGCTAACAGCTTATTGAAAGGAGGTTGGCTTGGGCTTACTCCCCCTCTTGGGTCAGTGGCTCTGCTGTCAGTATGAGTCAATTATAACTCAGTAGACAAATATCTACTTTTTTTTGTTTCTTTTTTGTCGTTGTTCTTTCCTGGTCTAGTTTCTGTAGATAAGTGAGTTAAATTGACTAAGTGAAGCACCCAACAGGAGCCAGACCCAACACAAGGTAAACAACAGATGTGCAAAGCTGGGACTGGCTAGGACTCAGGGTACAGGAGAGTGAAGCTCCACTCCTTGACAGTGATGATCTGGTACATTGGCTCAGATGGTCCTGGAAAAGTGCCTTGGGACACAGAAAACTGAAATGACTCAAAGTTAATTCCAGAGAAAATTTTGATGAAGTTATAGCTCACTATTACCAAAAGAAGGAGGTTCCACTAAGCGAACTAATTTGCTGAATAAACAGGAAACGATGGAGAAAAATTATGTTTTTAAGTGTCTTAAAGAGATGACTTAGCCCAACAAAGTACTCAATAATTGCCAAGTTAGTCCACAGGGAAGGACCAAAGGGCATAGTTCAGTATGAAAAGAACAGGGGATGAAAAAGGCAAAAGTTGTTGGTCGTGGTTTACAACTTCACCTGGCGCCTTGCACGTTCACCCACCTCTTATCTGAATGCCTGCAGCATTTCCATTAACTTCTCTGTGAGGTAGCTAAGGTTACCCATGTCTTGCAGATGGAGAATCGAAACAAAGAGTGCTCAAATAGTTCATATTAAGTCCCAGAGAAAATAGGGGTCTGCTTGGAATCTGCACCCAAAATTTACCAAGTTTGCTGGTGTTAACAAAGAAGGACAAGTTCCTTCTGGTTCTGAAGACCCCAATGAAGGAAGAAAAATGATAGAAATTACATCAAAAATCCACCCTTACCACACTCCTCACAGAAGCCTTGATTTTTCAATATGTGCTGTCTTCCTTCACAATGTTTGTATTATTAAACAAAATTTGTATTGTTAAAGATTTTAAATAAAGCAACTTCAGTAAGTACACTGAGAAAGCAGCAAATGCACTTAAAGCAGAAAGCTGCCTTTATCATTATAATAATAGCATGGAAGAGCTTTATGAAAAAAAAAATCAAGTGTACAAATTATCCGACATTCATTGCATGACATCCTGACAGCTATGTTAGTCCTGTTAAAAATATCCAGGAGGACGGCACATTGCAGATGGTACTTCATAATGTGTTCACTTATAAGCAGTCATTCTCTACCTTAGAGAGAGAGCAGCTTGATGAAGGCCATAGGACACTTGGTTCAGCCAGTAAAAGCTGCTTGATGAGGGCGTCTTTATTTAGTTAGTTAGTAACTTACTCATTCATTCATTTTATGCGAGAAAATTTGATGAAACTTTAAGGAAAAATCACAACCTTGCACCTTCTTTGTGCAATCCAGAATGCAGAATCTGGTTCAAATAACGTCTGCTTCTCTGAGAATTACAAGTGTGAAAAATGGGTTAAAATGCCCTAGACTTTCACCTCTGGAAACATGAGCTCAAACCCGGCTTCCTATAGGTTACCAGCGAAATGGCTATTTGTCAGTGCCACAAAGCCAATAAATTACTGGGCAACCTGAGAGGATTGATTGTCAGAAGATGCCCAGGAGTGGAATATCCTGCCCGGGATGAGGTGTCTAAGGACAACCCTACAAGTGTCCTTCAGGAACAGTCCATCTCACAGCCCACCCTGCTCTCTCCCCCATTCTGCTTTGCAACAGGAAAAACACATTTGCCTAGAATATCATACGGAAGAATATTTTAATAAATACCAAGTAGAGAAATATAATTTTCTTAGCAAACAAGATGTCAACTCGACAGTACAAATGTCATATTTACATTCATCTTATTAAGATTTATACCATTTAATGTTGGGCTTTAAGAATTACACTATAAACGGAATATAATTTTCATATAAAAGGGATGGTATATTTTTAAATCAAGCCTGTAGAAACTCACTCATCAGTGGTTTATGAAACTCGAGTACACTGATGCTTCAGTACTCAATTAATGTCAGGCAATATGGATTTCAATCTGGCTTGAAATATATTTAAACAAATGAAGTAGATACAAATGTTGGCTCTTTGGCCAGCCAGAGCTAAAAATCCATTTTCTACCCCATTTATAATAAGAAGTAATCTGAATGTAATTTATCTAAAGCACAATATGTTTCCCTAATTTTTACATGTAACCATTACTTATAGTTTAAGTAATAGTTCTATCCATGGATCTTAGTGCACTTAATTGAAAATGCGTGGTATTAAAATGTAAGAATCCATCCTTCAAAAATAAAAGCATTATCCTAAGGAATAATTGAAGTGGGGGAGCAGGGGGTAGGAAAAGGCAAAAGAATGGAACCTTAACAAAAAATCCTTAAATGCAAACATTTCTTCCCCTTTATGTTATATTAGGATTGTGTTTGAATGAAATTAGTCTCTCTCAGCCCCATATTTCAGTTCAGATTACAAAATTCTCTCATCTGATTGTCACATTTTGCGCTGAAGTCAAATCCTTCTGCAGCAGAGTGACATGTCAAGGGTGACAGTGACAAATTGTCACTAAGTAAGGAATAACACATGACAGGGCGTTCGGCCATAATGAGATATATGCATGCCTCGAGAGCGTTTGCAGGCATGAGGCTGAAGGGCGATTGCTTCCAGCACTCATAATGTTTCTAGGTCTCATTAAGACTTTACATGCACTGGAATAGATTTCTAGTGATTAAAAGAAAAAAAAATAAATTTATGAATGAGTAAATCATGGCAGCAAGTTTTATTTTTATTCATACTTACCTAGAAGTTTGTATGGCTTATAAGGCTGGGGTGAAAAAGGAGAAAGGATCTTTTATCCCACTTTTAAATTTTTTATGCTACTGTCCATCACAGTAACCTACAACTTCCATCCCCTCTAAATGAATAGCATCAGTGAAATCTTTGGCCTAATGGACTTGATGGTGTCCCCTGGCACGTATTCATTTGTAGCCATAAACTCTACATGTGTAAGGTGTTACTCTTCAAATATATAATGATTTTATTAATGTCCCTTTTTGTTGATGTGGGTTTAGAGGTAATACAGGGGCATGTCAAAGTTTACAGAAAGGTTTTTAACTTATCCTTTGTGATTTGATTTCTAATGACTTTTTAAACTTAGTGCCTCTTAATTAATTATAAGTACAACCGCTTAACCCTGACAACACTGTCATAACATAGGGACTTTTATGAAGAAGGTCAGGCCTGTGGTTAAAGGGACATAGGAAGTCACATCTTCAGCTCAGCCGGTGTCTCTCACCACCGGGGAAGGAAGAAGAGAAGATGCTGTTACGGAGTTTATTGTAGTCTTCATACTATAGATCTGGTTGACTCAGGATTCTGGGCAAGACAAAGGACAGTTGTTTGTGCAGAAAAAAACTTGAAGTCAGGTAAAGTGGGCAGTAGCAAGAGCAGGTTGACTGGCGTTTCCATGCCTCAGTTTCCTTGATTATGAAAGGCTGCCATGAAATTTAATTTCTCTGTAGAGCACACAAAGCTTTGGGGTCTAAGAATAGTCCCAATTCAGAGCTCAAAGCTTCTTGGTATTAATTTCAATGTATAAGAAGTTTGCCACCATAAGCAATAGCAGTCAGTGACTTTCTCCCATTCAAGAGACAAAAAAGCTTATAATTTTTGTCTAAAAGTGAAAGCCAAAGTCTCATCTATTCTCCTCTTCACTACATGTACTGTCTCATTTTGCTTTAAAAAATGAAGAGGTACCAGCAACACTGTGGCTGCTAATCAGATGTCCCAATATTTAGGAAACTGCAGTGATGTTCCCAGAAGATTTTAACATTGAAGAAAGGTAGCAGGTGATAGTATGTTGTATCTTTTGTCTAATACACAGAGCATTAGGAGCATCTTTTCCTAAACAGGACTTCCTCACGTCTCTGAAAGAGGGGCAGGTCATGAAACACAGTGAAACGGAAGAAAGGATGGGTGCTTTGGAAGAAAGAGGAGAACAAAGACAGCCTCAAAGTCCAGAAGCTGAGACTCTGTCCCTGCTTGGATGCCTGACGTGAGAGCACCTGCTTGTTAAAGCAAACCCTAGTCACAAATTATTTCATTAGTCACAGTAATTTTCAGTATTTATACAGCATCTGTCATTTTAGAGCTTCACAGAGCCTTCACAGAAAAAACTTTCCCTTTTGCTCTCAGATGTATCTTCATAAGCTACTAAGACCAGTCCATGACAGAGCAGAAAAAGCAAAAACAGATCTCCCAGATGTAAGGAATCTTTCCAGCATGATATTCTTTGGGATATCCCAAATTTATTTCCCAAATCTCAATCCCAATAACACATATAATTAGAACTGATCTTGAAAGGCTTTTCATTTGGATTTGAAATAAAAAACAATCAGTGGGTGCTACCACGTTGCTAGAAATAGGGCAAATCAGAGACACTTTCCATTATACAAAATAATTAGAGCCTATCAGACTGGCCGGAGGCCTCGGATTTAAACCCCTACTCCTGTAAATGACTCCCAGTGAAGTATTTTTCTTCCTGCCAAGGAGAGCAGTTTTGTGCCCTTCCCTCTCATCCAGCAGGTCCCCAGCCATACATCCCAGCCTCTAAACGGCGGTGCCAATCACCAGCCTCAGCTCTCCCATTCAAACAATAAAGTCACAGGCCTCTTGGATCAGGGAACAACCCCTATGGCTGGAGCTGACAACCTTGGATTCGTCGCTCTCCCAGCAATAAATGAGTTATGCAAGTACATAAATTTCAATTACTCACTGCTTTGGAAAGGGATTTCTGGATTGTATTATCTGCGGTTATATCCTTGGCAGTGGGGCCACCCAGACATTTTTCAAACAAGAGCGACACCTGGGTTGTGGCATGCACTCGAATGGGCTAGTTTATGCTTGCAACCCTTAACTGTCCCACAGAAATATGTTTCACAGATGGGATGGTCGTTGAAACAAACTGGGAAGTGAACACAATGATGGCAGTTTTATGCACTGGCAACTTGTCTGTTTTAATTTTAGACTTTCTTGATGGCTCTGTTGGCCCTTGACGGCCATGGCCCCCAGATATTGCATAACAGGATTTTTTTTTTTTTTTCAATAGTATCATTTATCCTTATTATATCATAGCCTTCTCAAAAGCAACGCATTTGCTGATGCTATTTGTGGAGAAAAATTATGACAATGAGCCTAATTGTCAATTCGCACCCATGAATCTAATCTGCTCTAGTATATTGTTTTTGTTATTTGCATTATGCCTCTCCTGGTGCAAACATACAAGGGGCAATCCACATTGAGTGGAACAGAGTACAGAGATGTGCCTCAAAGACACACAGAGACTCCCAAGCTTCAGGGTTTCCCACCCTCCTGACCTAAACACCTTGCACCCTGAGGAGACAATGCCTTCCTGTGGGAGCACATCAGCCTTTAGGGATTGTCCAGGGCTCTTGAGAAGTCACATGAACGGCCAAGAGAAATGCTGTAAGCAGAAGTGGATATAGGGAGCATGCCCAAATTTGTTTATCTGGAGATCTGGGGTCAAGTCAGCTTGGGCCCCAAAATGGTGTGAAGGCAAGTTCAGGATCTCTCCAGAACTTGAAGCTTCGAGTGTGTAGGACCTGGTAGATACCCAGAGAGAAACATTAACACTGGATGTGAGAGGCCAAGTGCCCATGGGGATTCAGTCATACATCCCAAACCCCAAGAATACTAATGAAAACCTCAGGGAGCTAAATGGACTCAAATAAATGAAGCAACCTGGTCTAGTGGGAGGTGACCCTTCCGATGGCAAGGGGGTTGGAACTCGATGATCTTTAAGGTCCCATCCAAACCCAAACCATTCAATGATTATATGATCTCTAAAGAAGAAGAAAGCGAGCAGGGCCATATTATGCCTTGTCCATCACCTATGCAGTACCTGCCAGATCTCTACCAGTCACTGCCTGGTGTTTGCTAGCTCAGCACCGCGAAGCAGGCAGCAAGGGGAGAAAGGAGATTAGCAAAGGACGCAGCAGTCTAGACAGTGCCACATTTGAGCCTCGAAGTTTAGCACTACTCAGGGAGCTACGGCATTCCTTGTGACAGGAGGAAGCCTGCAGGCTTTTTACAACAATGGTTTCAGCCAGACCAAGTCCAGAGGACAGGAAAAACGCTATGAACTGACTTTCCCACCACCTCCAGCCAAGCTTAAAAATCTGTTCAAATGGGAATTGAGTCCTGAGCCTTT
Source organism: Tringa tobata (assembly GCA_033628505.1). Taxonomy (NCBI): domain Eukaryota; kingdom Metazoa; phylum Chordata; class Aves; order Charadriiformes; family Scolopacidae; genus Tringa; species Tringa tobata. The sequence continues at coordinate 7,345,223 of JAHREE010000118.1, forward strand.
AGATAAAAACCTCTTTGAGCTGAGAGTAAACCAGAAACCGTTCTAGGGTTGTCTCTTTTTTTAGTTTGGATGTGTTACTAACACAGTATAACGCTACAGTCAGCTACACATCATCCCAACTGTAAAAATTAAAAAGAGCTGTTGAATGTCAAGTGATGAAGCACTAAGTGTCACAACTTCAAAAGTCCTGTTTTTCTGGCAATATTTACTTATTCACATGACACATTAACATATGTAATAAGTACATAAAAGAACAAATGTCATATGGAGAAGAGAAGTCAATGTGTACCCATAATATAGTGAACAGTATCAGAAAAACCTTAGAGAGTTTTAATTTCTTGACTCATATACCTGAAATATAATCCCTATGCTGCAATAGCACTTTTTTCTTCTGTGATTGTACAGCACCTCGCACTGTCAGGGTTCACAACTATTGCTCCTCTTTTCTGCCTCAACACACCTAATAGAGAAGAGTTTCCTTTTCACGGAATTTCTTCTAGAAGAGTTTATGAAAAAAAAAAGGAAAAAAAGAAAGAGATACACCTATAAAGAAGAGCTGTTCTCTAGGAAGTTATTTTGAGCATCTTTAGCTCTAACTTTGCCAGCAAAGGTTCATCTCATCAGTCCTTAACTCATATAAGCAGTGCACATTATTAAGCCGTGAGGCTGCCACAGGATTATTATGCAAGATTATGACCAGATCTTGAAAGATCGTTTTGTCTCAGCTTTTCAACTGGCATACGCTTAACTGCTTTGCTCGTTTTCAAATTATGTGCAATGTCCATTGCATGTGTCATATGGCAAACATCAGCCAGTTCTGCAAAAGCTGTTTCTAAACATGTTTGGTTAGATTTTTTTTAAGGCAAGTTCATTTCCTCTGCCAAATTTAAAGAATAGACAGCCTGACATGGATGCAGCATTTCAGCTTCACGGTCAATGGTCTTCATTCATTATTTGGGTGTGAAAATAAAGTGTAAGAAATGAAATGCTGCTACAGCCTTCCCTACATCTGATACTAGTAATCCGTTCCTCCAATAAGAATATTATGGTTTTTGGTACATATGCAAAGAAAACAGAAACACAAAGACGAGTGATGAAAATGTATGAGCCAGATCCAAAAAAAATTGCATTATATTTTAGGCTAGTACATCCTAGACCTAAACTCTTTTCTTCTCCAAAAGAATAAAGATTGTATTGCTATTCAGCTACTAAATTAGAACAGATACATGTTGCCATTTTAGACTTCTAAAGAGTGTGGAGATCTGTGGCTAAATAAATCTCCCAATTTTTAAACTAGCAGAACAGTAGCAAAGATGCTGACTATGTGCTATTCATTATATAAACTAATACATTTGACAGCTGAACTGAGACTCTCACTGTTACCTTCAAACTTGAACTTCGACTTGACTTAATCCCATATCAAATGATAACAGTTTACCATCTGTCCTTGGTCAGCCCAATGGAAGACTTCAAAGGATAGATTTAATAGCATATAGTTTGGCCTTGACATACAGACTGTATCTGTTCTTACTTAAAGAACAATAAAAGCTTGTATTTAATTTCTTTTCTTTTTTTTTTCCCTTTTTTTTTTTTTTAACAGATGGAGGGCTGGTGCCTTATTCCATTCTGTCACCCCATCTGGACGCCTTAAATGTGATACTAAGGGAAGCATGGGGTGAGCCCACCAAAAGCTCAGTTCAAGTTGAGAAACAGTGAAAAAGGAAAGAAAATAGACTGATACCTATCTTGCGTCATGGCAAATTAAAGGCATTTAAGGCTGCCATAGGGGAATGTGGAGAAAAAATCAGCACTGACTTCTGAAATAACAATGGCAGAAGATAACAATGCAGCATTAGACTGCACTGCAAGCTCTGAAAGAAGTACAGATGTTTCATCAGTGACACCTAATTGAAAATAAACATTTTTGTCAGTCAGTTTACGTGGCACTTTGCAAAGCAGCAAACCGCAAGTCTAAACATCACAGGAATCACTTTGTTCTTACTGTTCCTCCTGAGATCTCACCTGGCTGAGTTCACCACAGGAAAACCTTCTTTGGGGAATTCAGAGAATGTGTTTTACTCTCACTGCAAAATTGAAAGGGCTTTCTGTTATAATAAAGAGTTCAAAAGTTTTTTTGCGAAACACCCCAATGCATTAATACAGCGATGGCATTTTTTAACTCAGAGTAGTATATTCAGTTAACATTTTTCAAGGGATGAAGGACCAGTGAAATACTTTAGTCTGAGCTACTATCTGTTTAACATAGGGCAAAGGATTGAACACAGTAATTCCTAAAAGAAAGTGTCTTTTCCTCACTATGAAGATGTAACACTGTTGTGGTATAACAAGTATTACACCAGTGCATGCTGACTCCTTTGTCTGCAAATGCTCTGCAGAGACAACTAAAGATGAGGTCTTCTCTTTTTGCGTCTCTGAAGTAACTAGCATATTCAGCAGTGCTATAAAACAATCAATAGCAAATGGGTTTATTTTCAGTGATTATTCAGAGCTTTCTCTGGTCATTTACATATGTGGACTTCAAAATTCCCTTGAATTGCAGAACAGTGAAGCATAACCTTATCAATGGTGGGGTGCTTTCATTTAAATGTAATGCCCCTGATCCTATAAGCAAGAGCTTCAGTTCCCTGTTACCTTTAACCCAATACTTTCAACCTAGTGAGTCATGACATTAAGAAACTCAGAGGAAGAAATGAAGGATGGCAGAATAACAAAAAGGCAAATGATTAACAAATATTAGGAATTTATCCCTATCCCTTCCTGGTGTCTGTATCCCTCTGTAGGTATGAAAAAGCAATGTAATTCCCTTCACTCCTAGCAGAGTATGTTGGGTCAGTCACTATGGACAAAAATGCATCATAATGTTGTCATTTCAATCAAAACTTTGACAGACAATGCCAAGTCCAATGACTAAAGGCTTGTAAAAGTATGAACAGGTTTCTGCTCAATGAATCTCTGCACAGACCCCTTTAATCGTATTTGAGCATATTATTTACCAGATAAATGAAAATCGAAGAAGAAAGGGTAAAAAATCAAATTGATGCGGACCAAACATATTTTTGTGCTGTGACAAAGATAAAACCCTTGCATTTTGTTTGGATTGAAACAAATCATTTTGGTAACTTCTTTTTTTTAAAAAAAAACACAAAAAGGCAGAGAAAATGCAAGTCTAAATTGTTACAAAACTGCTGATGCCAACTTTCCCCATTTTCACCTCTGACTTTTATTCACAAATTGCAATGCTTAGGTAGATCACTTGGAACGGAACAGCCCTGTTTTCAGTCTCCCAGGACAGCACCCCAGCCCTGAAGCAATAAAGCTATTTAAGGTATGAATCTCTCCTATTGACACTGTTCTACTTTGGGAAATAAGCATTTCCTAGATCAAAGACTGAAACTTGAGTAGATATCTTAAACACAAGACTGCATAATTACTTTATATAAAATATATCTAGCTCGAAAGCTCCATGTAATCTCTGCTTCAAAATGCACTCTGGCTGGGGAGTTACGTACTCTTCTAACACACAGGAAGGGCTTGATTTAAATCCCTGTCGTCAGTTCCTCTGTGAGAGACCGCACGACAGCACTTCCACAGAGACCTGCTACGAGGAGTGAGTTTTTCAGGAAATAATAAACAAACATGCATCTGCGTATGTACTGCAACTTCTGTGCAGCTGAGAACAGGGAAAGGAGGGTTTGAATATAAAAAACCTTTGTCCTCTACCAGTACCTCAGGCACTTGGCATGAGGCAGGCCAGCCGGCACCTAAACACCCAAATCCCCAATCCCTGCCTGAACCATGAGGGAATGGCACCTGCCAGTGTTACACAGTGGAAATCTTCAGAACTGTGTTTGTCCATTGGTAAGGGGTGTTCCTACCTCATTTGCTTTAATGGACTTTTCTCCCATTCACTAGCACGCTTTTACTGGTGTTCTCATGGATGTAACCAAAGCAGGCTGTCTGCTTTGAGATAAAACCTGCAAAGATGCTGAGATCAGCACAAAATTGGGGGGAAAGGAAGTGTTTTAAAGCTCTTTACCAAAGATCTCGGTAGGTCTCAAAGACTCAGTTTGCAGCTCTTACATAGGAGTAAGGCTGGGGGATCCGTTTGAAAGCTCCAATAAGGTAACGAACCTGTTTTCTTAACGATCTGTCCTTTCTCATGTGCAGAGGGAAAGCAAGTCAAGTGTGTCCTTATACACTACTTTAGCAAAATGAATGTGCAGTACACACTTCATTACGACCACCACGGGGATTAAAAGTAACTCGAGCAAATGGCCCCAACTCCTTGTAATTATCTTCTGAAGACACTCGAAGACAAAAGAAAAATAAAACCCCGAACTAGCTCAAGGACAGCAGAGTTTGCTGAGGGACCAGTGAGCAATAACACAGGCCGTGGGCTCAGTGATTCCACTCCTGAGCCCACACAGTATCCCCAGACCGGTGGGTCCCATGAGACAGGGACCACACAGAGGTCCTCAAAGAAGGAGCCCTTCCATGGATATGTGGAGGACAAGGCTGAAAGGCATCCAGCTTTGTGTCTGAGCAATGCTGCCCTCCTATGGCACGTGCTCAGACCACTCACTTCTACGCTGACACCTCGTGGTCTCAAATGCTTCAACAGGCCCCAAACCCCACAGAAAAGGCAAAAGGAAGGAGTATGTGATGATCAACTGGTTAGTCTTTCTGGCCCGGGGCCTCTGAAATGTATTCCCGGGTGACTGATCCAGCTGGCAAAGCCCCACACTGTGTATAGGCCCTTGGACTAGGCTGCAGCCCTGCCCTTCCCTCTGTAGCTCATTCCCTTTTTAACCCTTTCAGAGGTAATGCAACAGAGAAGCAAGAAGCTGAGATGTTTAACTGAGAGCACAAATACTCTTTTGAAAACATACTTTCAAATCATGACCAGCACAGATCTGTAAGGAGCCCTGAATCTTACTGCACCATCCAGGGGGACCACAGCCCAGCCTGGGTCCTTAGACCAACCCAGTACAAAGGGAAGAACAAGACCTAACTTGCTTAAAGATTACTTTTATTTTGAAAACAGTCTCTAGCTCCTTTCTTACCTACTTACTAGCAAAGTTCCTCTTCTTTGTTGCCACAAAGTGGCTGCAAGTGGCCGTGGAGTTGTCTCTGCAGACCCCGCTCGATGCGCGTCTCCACAGCTTTGTGTGGACTCCCTTCAGTACAGGCCCTGATGGCCCCCTTTGGGGTTTTCTCAGCTTACTGAACCGTCTTTCCACTACACCACCAGTCTCCACCCAAGTCAGTCAGGATCTGTTGTTTACTGGTGGGACCTGGCTTTAAGTCCTGAATACGTGCGAAGATCTATTAAATTAATACGCCACTTGGCTTATCCGAAATATGGCACAGAAGGCTAAAGGTCAGCAAGTAGTTCAGCAACAATAGAGATGCCCACAGCTGAAATTACTTTATGTGGACAAAGGCCTATGGCTACATTTTTGTGAATGTGGAGAAGGAAGCTCGAACTGGGTACACCTCATGTGTTTACAAGCAGCTGCAGAAGATAAATGTATAAGGAAAAAGAAACTATTAACTGAAGGGATTTAGCATTGCAGGAAAAATGGAAATCCATGGACTCTGCTCAGATCCAGTCAGCGCCCTGGATTGTAACCACATATTTTGTGCACTTACTGAAGCTGGTTGCATTAAGGCGCTCAAATGCATGGAGCCACTTTTAGCTAGCAGGGAATACTCTTCTGCTTCTCCCTCAGTTCCCCCAAATACCTGCGAAATCATTTCTCCAGCACAGAAATAAGTCTGTCTTAAGCCATGCCAAGATGCTTGCCGTATTTAGAGCTCTGCAGTTCTGAGGCCAACCTGTAGCTTTTATATAATAAAAATGTAACTGATTCTGTGTTTGCCACATGCCTTCTCAGATGCTTCTCACATCTGGATTGTTTTCAGTGTACAAATATAGTTTATATATGTTTATAACTTTATAAAGTTTTAAAAGCTTTGGCAGTCTCTCCACCGAGCTGTGATGTAGGTCTACTGTGTGTTTATGGGGCTGAGTATCAAAATACTGGGAAGTTTCAAGCGCCTTTATGGACTTGCAGGTGGAGCTAAGCAGAAGCTGTAATCCAAAGGAAAAGGAGTTCTTCTGTGTGTAAAAACCAAAGTTTTCCTACAACAACAAATTCATGATTGACCCTTACTGTAAATACTGAAATCCCAAGCAGTGCACTCCTCCCAGGGACCTGTCTGAATGGACACACAGGCTGTCATCTCCCAGTGCCACCCCAGGTCTCATAAGCCCCCTCTGCCACCCACACTGGTTTGCACACTATGACAAGCCTGAGCTTTAAGTCTGTCCCGCCCTCCAGCATGCCTCATGTGCCATGGTCACAGCCTTCCTTTGTCAGGCAGGGGGGCTCTTTACATGACTTAACCTGAGCCTTGCTGAGCCTGAATTGCAGCAGACCCCACCGGGGAGTGGGAGAAGGGAACGTCAGCAAGTTCTGTCTACTCTCAGATGTAGAATTTATCTTTGGTCTCAGGCTTTAGTCTCACATCTCACCCCAAAACTTCCCTGGGCTCCTCCTCAGTGGGTCCAGCTGCTCTCACCCTTGCTCAGTCCTTGAGCAAAGCAATACCCAGTGATACACTTCACTCTGTGAATATGTGAATATCTGGCAATTGGATCTTAGAAGTCCATTTCTGAAAAAAACTCACCTTGCTTGACTGTACACTAGCCACTATATGGGCCACCATGTACAGTAATATTGTAGCCCTACTGGTTTTACCACCCCACTATGGCATGCTCTTGAAACCTGATAAGTAGCTTTTGATGATGGGCCTGCTTCAAGCCAGCAATCCAACAAGCAGTGGAGATTTTGCATATATAGCTATTAAAACACAAGGAAACTTGAAGGGTCAGCTTCTTTCCTTGCTGCTATAGCAAGCAGTGAGAAGATAAAGACAAAACACATTTCTGTAATGAGGTAATTACACTTAATACAAAAGAGCATGGGATGTCTACTCAGAAAGGCTGTATTCAACACTGATGGATCTAGGAATGCTGGACACTGTAGTCTGCATTCCTTACAATACCTGAGCATCTGTTTCAAACCATTTCCTGACAATCTAATTTCCCCCTTGAAATTTCAGAAGATGTAGGCACCAGTTTTGTCTCCCCTCACTACCCTCAGAAAGCAAAGCACAGCCATTTTTACTAGCATTACAAAACACCTTCCATTTAAACCAAACTTGTATAAACAACGGAAGACTTTTACTGCTTTATACATTATGCTGAGCATTGCTATTTCTCTTTTTGAGAAAACACGCACTGTGAATATATACATTGAATTCATCCCACAAACTGATGAACTGATTGCAATCATAGAGTTATTAGAAAACTGACAAATTGTAAATAATTCTTTCAAAAGCTAAATATACCTGGTCTTTTATTAATGATATGCTAACAGCTCCCTATAAAATAATAGCTACGATTTTGAAAAGACCAGATCCTCAAAATGCAAAGAAAATATATGCCAGTTCACTTTCCCTGCTAGCATGAAGTGGAAGGTTTCAGGAATGTAATGGGAGAGATGGTGCTAATTGTTGCAAATACTTAAAACAATAAGAATTTGCTTTTGCATATGGCTCTTCATCTAAAAAGGGCAAAGAACTTCTTAGAAGCAGACTATGAGTTTTCCCTGTTTCTTAAAGAGAGGTAAGAAACACTCCAAAATGAATCCATTCTCAGCAACAGGAACAGACCCGAACGCAGCAGTATGCTGACTCCCAGCACCCCACTGTAAGCATTAGGAAGTCTCCCTCAGATAAAGAGGCAGAAATGTGCTGACTTCTGCCCTCCATAACACCAGCAGAGTCCCGGCATTATAATTAAGGTGATGACAAAACCTAGTCAGTCAACCATCTCGTGTCTGCCCAGGTAATTATATTTTAACTGTTGAAGAGCTTTGGGAAATTGGCAGCCACGTGAGTGCTTCATTGGTGCAGCACATGCATTTGCCATCTTAGGATGATTAATGTAATTCCCAGCCCAGGAGAGGTCAGATGATGAGTTCAGTTCAACCCCTGGTATTTAAAAGCAACTGACCAAGAGAAACAATTGAGGACATAATGCACACTACTCTTCATTTGTGACAGATAAATAGAGTTTAGAGAAGAACCTGTATAACTTCCACTACAGATGGCTTCTTAGATTTGGCTGAATGGACTGAGGCTGTTTTACTCCATAAGACCTCCATAGGACATTAACATTGCACATAAATAATTGAGCTGGACAGTGAATCAAGAACAAATGCTTTTCAGGACTTGTATGAAGGACCAGGAGAGGAAGTGACATGTACTGGCTGGGGATTTTATATGCAGTTTAGCACCTGACCTAGCATGTGATGCTGAGCAAGGTGAACAGTGTTTCTGGTCCCCTGTTTCCCTGTCTCTGAAAGGAAGAGGGTACCTAGTTCTTAGATATGAGCTTCTCCTACTGAGGCTGTAAGTCTCAGTGTTTGTAGAATAGCTTGGGATCTTTGTAAGAAAGATGTATAAAATCATTATTGATCCCAAATGTTTTATATACTCTGTTCCTGCACTCAATAAAACAATCAAATATAGAACATGTTTCTGCAAAACCAACATGTAGAAAATTCTCTATTGTCTCTTTCTACTTTATCAAGCAGCCCATGGAAATCTTTAGAGTCCCTAGTCAATACTATTTAAAACATCAAGACTGATTTTACACTCCACATTCTTTGTAATTTCTCTTTCTCTCAAACAGGTAGTATACTTGTGGGAAGAATGCCTTTCCTTCATAATTATGACACACAAAGCTTCAGACATGCACATTTCAGGTGAAGGCCTAAAATTTTAAGCTCTCATTATCCTTCCAACACAAAGAGACTTTCATGGGGACCACTGCTTTTGTGTGAAAGGTTGTGTATTTTGTTTCCTTTCAATGTTACAGTGAAAGATAAGGTCATGACCACCTCATAGACTTACCGGTTATCCACTTCATGAACAATCAAATCTATCTATTCTATAAGCATAGCTTTATCATAATACAAGAACCCATACAGGTTGGCCTGGGAGGAAGCTGGTTCCAGCTTCTCCCTTCCAATCATTCAGCTTCCACTGCATGTCGCTCATAGCCATAGGGCTAGCGTGTGCATCTTGACAGCCCGGGAAATTATTCTAAATCAGTTCATCGTATTCAAACCCAACACTTCTTCTGATTACAAAGTTAATAGCTTGAAATGGATATTCTAGAATTAACCCTGTGACCTGCTTAATTGGGGACAAGAAGAGCAGCAAAGTGTGGCACAAGCACCAGGCTGAGAGCAACAACGCCTAGTGATGCTGGAGGCTCCACTACTAGAAACAGTGCTGGAAAACTGAGGTAATTGTAGGTTTTTAATTTCTTCTTTTGGCCTGCAAAAGTTTACTCTCCATAATTGATTTTCACATGCTACTTATTACCTGTATTTCTCAATAGGAAAATATCAGTGATGAGGCACAAAGATGTAGCTTGATCAGATACTTGGCTAATTCTCCACTGCTTGAAGGCAGAAGGGAATTTCTGAGAAAGGAGTGTAGGACTCTTAGGACAGGACAGGTATTCAGAGCTGCCCAACAACTACTTTTGGCCAGTGCCTGAATGATTTACATCCAGCCCAGTAAGAGATGGCGTTAAGGTATTAAGAGCTTAGGTAAACAGGGGCTTTAAAATTTCCTTCTGAAAACAAACAAACAAAAAAACCCCAATCCCCTGTTTTAACAAAAGGGTTGTATATTCAGCAGGTTAAGCAAGACTCAAATGAGCAGCAATATCGGCACAGCAAAGGGGGCAGAAGCACAAAACTAGGGAGCAGAAAAGGAAACAGGACTGTGCTACTGACCCCATGTACCCATTTGAGTGGCTTAGCTGTAATGTGAATCTACTCTCTGACTGATATCCAGCCTATCTATAGATACATGCGAGACAGGAATCAACCGAATGAGTCTCATTCTCCAAGTATAAGAGTTGACAGGTCTGAATGTGGGTTTTAAAAGCCTGAACAAGGAAGGAAAGAGATTCTGGTGATGAAAACTTTTGCGGAACAAAAAAATTCCAACCAGAATCCACAGTGTGCAAAGCATTAAGGATATCTTTTGAAATTATTTTACAGTTAACTGAATAACATCTCTGAAAATAAAGCTTCTTTTTATTCTCTCTCCTTGGATTTTCAATGGGAAGGATTTAAAGAACTATATTTGATCCATTAGGTTGAGGAACTCACAGTACTGTACATTGTTTTAGTGTACTAAATTTAGTTGACTTCTGTCTCTTTCAATTACCCTTCTAAAAAGGACAGGTGAAAAATAATGTCTCTCTTTATATCATTTGGTTTGCTGTTGATTAATTCTTCTCTTCTAGTGCTTGCTTATGTTTTGTAGGGTAGGGAGGACAGAACAGCTTAAGGGGGGAAAAAGCCTTAATAAAAAGCTGTTTTTCTGAATTTGAGCTTGGAGTCTTCCCTTTAATACTTATATCTCATCAATAAAATGTCAGGATTGTTGATAAGGATACAAAAGACAGATGGAGAATGGACTGAATCTTAACTTTGGTAAAATAGGTCAACTGTAAGAAATCCTGAATGTAAAAATAAATTTCTACGCACGTTACCCTCATCGTTAATGTGAAGCAAAACCAAGTACAAGTTACACATAATTAATCTACTGAATTGTCCATTTTTGCCACAGCAAAGAACTGTAAAGGAATAGCATGCCCTGGTTCTTAAAAGAATTGTGCTCTGCATCAGAGGTACTCTTAGGCATTTCAGAAATAGTTCAATTCCATTTGGTGTCACTTATGTGTATGCCCTCTGTAAGCTATGTACAACTCTTAACATCCCTCAACCTCTCAAAAGGAGGTAGAAAGTAGGCATGAATTCTGGGGCAGGTCTTGAACTCAGCTTCTTCTTTGCAAAGGATACAACAGTGAGAGGGAAAGGGTTTCTGACTGATGTCCTCCAACCATCAAATGGTAATCAAATACTTTGATGAGAAGGAAGCAAAAAGATGAATGTATTTTAGTGATCCGTTTAAATTTCCAAAATAGTTATTGCTGAACTTGACTGCTCCCAAAAACCTTGTTCTGAAAACAGAAAGAAGCAGCAATGATTTGCCCTGAGTTTCTGCAGAGTCTGAATGATCAAAGATACATCGAAGTTTTATTCCCCCACCTCGTTTCAGTGTTCAGATTGGGCTGATACCAAAGAGCAAAAAACCCCACAGGTTTCTGGAGAGGAAGGAAGTGTTCCATTCAGAAATTCACTAATTCTTTCCAACTTTCTTATTTCAAACATTAGAAAGGTCTGCCTTAAAACATTTGATAGTGTTTCATAAATTACCAGGATTAATCTACCACTAAAATCTAATGCAGATAATTCGGCAGTGATCATGTACATTTCACTGATTCCTCCAGAGAAACATGAAGCAAGAAATCCAGATCTTGTAATAAGACATGGAAGAACTTATGACAGGACTGAAAAACTTTCTAGTGCATTCTACACCAGTGCTGGTGACAGTAAAGTGCACAGTGGACTAGAATCAAAGGCAGATGTGATGATTCACAAGCCTACACAGAATTGTTGGGACTTGTGACTTCCTGGAGACAAGTATCTGTGGAGCGGATATCCTGAAATCACTCCTTCTTATCCATCCACCAGATGTTCCCTATCCTTTCTCTTGATGAATGTCTTCTTCAGACATTGGGATGACACCAGGAACCGGCAAAGAACAGATCACATCTGCACCATAGCCGGTACAAACGTAAGTACCTGGCAGTGCCTATAAACTCTGCTATAAGGTATGTAGCATGCAAGTCTGATAGTGTTTTGTGGGCTGATGGCTTAAATAACTCGCCAGCAGATTATATACTAGAAACATGTCACTGCTTGTGATACAACAGCAGGTATGTTCTTGCCCATAACTGGAATGTACCTATTAGGGCAGGGTCTGAAATTTACCAGCTCAGACAAAGATATCTTCTTTAGGTTGTGACAAAGACAACAAAAGAATGGAAATATCTCAGTAGACATAATTTTTTTCCTTTATGAACAATCTATTAATGAATGTTGTTTCTCAGTTAAAGCTCCACTTTATGAACAGGTTTATTAGGACAGAAAATGATGCAAGGCCCTTTGCCACCAGAGATTCAGATCCCTGTTTGGCTGATGTTATATAGATTTATCAAATGTTGGGCGTATAATATCTCCTAGCACTTCTTTAAAGAAGTCTTGCAGTTCAAAATAAAACTTGCAGTTTTAAGACCTTGGGCACTGTCTATTGCTTGCTGATGACCTACATGGGCCATCCATGCATTTGGGCAGGTTTCCCCAGTAAACAAGCTCCCAGTGGAATGTGATATGATATACAAAAATCTGTGTCCATCTTCCAATCTAGATACTTGAGAACTCATTGGATAATTAGGGGCTTATAATCTATGTTGTCTTTCCCATGGCAACCATTAACACATTAAGAAACTCAAACACTCCCAAGAAACCATATCAAGACAATACCTATACACAGAAAAGTATCATGCCTACGAAGTAAAGGAGTACTCTGGTAGTTGAACATCATACATCTGGACAAAATTATTTTCCAGAAGAAATCATTTCTTTGGTACAATTTCTTTCATTCCCAGTTTGATAGTCTTTCAGAGAAACTACTAGGATTGTGGAAGGCAACACCATGACATGGAAACATGGTGAAATATAGGCTTCTCTGATGAGTCTTCAGATGTGTCTTTGGGGAAAAGTAGAGGGAAAAGGGATGGAAGGGGAAGACCAATGTCTGTAGATCCTGTAAAGATCTGAGGAGATGCTACAGTGGAAGAGAGGACTAAAACGAGAGAAATTATGGGATAATGGAGAGCAAAGCCTTTTCCACTATTTGTGTGCCCTTGAAGGCTCCCTGTAATATCACAGCTCCGGCCAAGCTGTGAAACTCAGCTGATCCAGTGGGTCCCCCAGAACCTGTGCAGGACTCACACTTCTAGTCCCAGGGCTTTGAACATTGCATGCATGACTCTGATTAGAACAGTGCATCAAACAGAATTAATGTTGCCTGCACTTAAAGACCCAAGGTGAATGGTTGTGTTGCTGTTTCCAGGGAGATACGATGAAGAGGAAGCAGCAAGGCAAGAATTGTTGTAGGAATTGCCCACACCCTCTTCAATGCTCAGCAAGAAGGAGAGAGCCTGTCCAGAACAGCAATCCTAGTTCTTTAGCTGTAACACAACCGTCTGTTGTGCCCTGGCCTGCTCCAATGCCTGCCAGTGCCCTCCTCATTTTCAATGCTCCTCGGGGCAACGTAAATTACAGTAAGGCTAATAATTTGCCTAATGAAGCTAAATAATTATTCTAATAAAGCTAAACTACTTGTTGGAATAGCCCAGAAATTCCCGTGGAAGGCAGAAGGAAGAAGCATATTGACATGAAGTAAGCAAAGTAACAAAAGTTGTTTTACCATAGGAACTCAACACCTCACATTCTAGTACACCAGGTGCTATGCAGATGGGTAAGAAGACAACCACCTCTTGAAAGAGCTTAAAACAAAGCCAATGTGCAAAAACTGCAAAGAACACAGCAAAAACACACATTTCAATACATTTGTTTCTCACTCCTGCGGTTCCTCATTACCTCTGTTGCAGTACCCTTAGTTAATCAAGGAATGTCAAGTTCAAGCACAAGTTCTCTGAGTTAGCTTAACAGCTACTGCGTTGCAGTGTGCAATTTCAGTTACGAATTACTCACTCCTTGTTAGGGCCCCTCTTGCGATTTTGCTTCTATCATTACTCTCAAAGGATAATTCAGCAGTGTCCTACAGCCGAAAAGATCATTATCATTCTTGCAGGCAAGGGTTATACCTTTAGAGGAACATAAACTTGATTTTCAGAGATACTGAATACCTACAGCTCTTACTGGCTTCAAATGTTATTTTGGGCACTGCCCAAAGCACTCAGAAAAGCCAAGCTTTCCATATAAACAATTGGAATTCACCCCCAAACCAGAATGGTTTCCACACAGAGAAGAAAGTATTCTGGTCAGATTTAGAAAAAATCTTGTGCTGTGCTTATACCAGAAAATGGACAAAGAGTTTCAAAATTTCAAAGGAGGGCTTTGACTTGAGGAAAGGAAACAATCAGTGAGATAGGTCACTGCCACATATGGAACCAGCTAATGTATGAAGACAATAGAGGCAAAAAATGTTGCTAGTTTCTAAAGGAGTATATCAAGTGACACCTGGTCTGGATAAGTGATGAGTTTGAAATTCCACCTCCTTCCAGGTTTGACAACACTGAGTAAAATTACTCCAAAGCTTATAAATTACTGATGATCAGCTCTGTCAGTGACAGAGGAACTAGTTCTTAGACCATGTCCAGATATTTAAAGCACCAGATTGTCTTCTAAATTTAGTGCTGTTTGCTGTAGACCTTTGGCTATGACTATCGCCAAGCATTATTAGAAGTGAGTCAAAGATTGCACATTTGCTAGTGCAGATCCACCCTCACCATTCCAAAGGAAACAGCTCCATAATGACAGATTAGTGAGAATGTAAGAATAAAGGCATTTTTATGTTTTATAGATATATCTGTTTTCAGAAAGGAATTCAGTTTATTAGTACAATTATTTTTGTTCAGGTTGAGCAGCAGATAGACAAAATTAGCTGGAGGGCTACTTACTTTCAAGTAGATCCAGTGTTGCACTCCTCTCCTGGCAGACAGGGAAAGGAAAGTACCTTCAGGTTTTCAAGGCACAGATCGTGTATTTCTTGTGGTATGAAGTAATTTCTTTTAACATTCAGCTGTGCAATTCGCCAATTCCCAGAACTGCATGTTACAGTTTGCATTCTGAACAAAGCTAAGTACCTTCCCTTCCAGGGCTCTTTTGTCTTCTAAATGCATCCTCCTTGGTTGTATTTCATGTTATTGTGTTCTCGCTGCTTCTGTATAAATGAACATATTAATCCTTAATTTTCTAGGTTTCTTGCTCCATTTGCCAAGGAAGAATGTTTCTTCTCCCAGAAGCTGCAGATGCAGATTACCACTGTGCCAGCTTCTTCCTGTCTGGAGTGGTCTGGCAAAAGGAATTAGTTCAGGAAAGTTCATAAAAATGTTTATTTTCTTTTCACTTCTACTCTACTTCACAGCTGTCTCATTGTGTTCTCATCACTTTTCTTTCAAGTATATTTATGAAAAACCCATCACAGCAGCTAAGGTCTACAGGGTTGGAAGGCTGAGCTTCCAAGACAAGGGGTAGACATATGGGAGGCAATCCCATCAAATGACAGTTCCTCCACAACTCTTTTACCCTCTGGGGTACCCTGAGAAAATGCAAAACCTCAATTTTGGCTTGTTGCAGCATTCACGTTGGTGAAGAAGCAGTTTTCAGGATCCACTCGTCAGCAGCTTAGGCAGTTGTGGAACTTGAGGTCCATTTGAAAATGCTTCAGGTGTTTGTATGCAGTAGACCTAAATACAAGGGTGTTAAAATCTGTCATGGAAGCCTGTGTGGGCAGGATATGCTCTAGTCTGAAAGAAGACAGGTTTTGGCTGGGATAAGATGAAACACAGACCACTAGAAAGAAGTACAAGTGCAATATTGCTGGTGACTTCATATTTAAAAGCATAGCCCATCAGTGTATAAAAAACTAGTCTGCAGCATTTTTCTGAGCTGTCTGGCTTACTCTGCATCCACTCAAAGCTCAGCTCACAGAAACAGTATATTCCCTTTTCTATATATCCCTTCAGGAGAAAAGGGGAAAAAAAAAATAATCCAAACTATTGCTACAAAGGTATCGTCTGCAGAGATAAAGGAAGCCTAAAATGAAGCAAGGAATTCATGGAATCACCTTTCTAAATCTTCAGCTGCTCAAACTTGTACATACCAGGGAAGAAAACCAAAATGCATGTGAGTTAGCCTGCACCTGCATAAAGCTACACAAGAGATCCCAATTAGAACTCTAGGAACTGCCAAAATTGTTGATCCCACCATACCTGCTTCCTTCCTGCCTACCAAAAAGGACACAATGAAAATCAATCCTCAGACAGATAAAAGAGATTCCTTTTGCCTTTGAGTACTGCATCATTGCAAAGAGCCCAGCACCTCCAAAACAGCACGGGCGGTGATGGAACTGGCACTTACAGCCACAGAGCTATTCCAGTCAGTTTGCTGTTGCAGTAGAGCTACAAACAATGGGATCAAACTCATGTTCAGTGAGCACCAGCTCTACATCTTGTTTAACAATGGAACTGGTCCACTATGGAAACTCTAATGTAGATGTCCCACCATGTATGCTGGTAAAAGCATGTATATACTGGTTATGCAGACATAATTGGGGGTTTGCCTCACACCTCCTACAATGAAGCTACTGATACTTATCTATCATCACCCAGACAGGGCACTGCAAAGCATCCTTGAAACAACACATCAGCAACTGGTAGACTATTAAAACTGTAACAGTATTAATATCTGACGTCTTCACAACACTAAAGATATTATTTTTTAAAAGCAGAAAAGTCTGAAAAAGCCATTATTTGTCACAGGATGATCCAAAGGCTGTTAATCTCCTGTCTACACCTTAAGAAAGAAAAAAAGGAGAAAAATCTAATTTAAACAAGTGCTACTAGGGATAAAAAATTCAGGCTGATGCTACATTAAATTACTTGGGAGGCTGAGGTATCCAGCCATGGTCTTCAGTAAAAAAGAAAATTATAGGGTCTATCAATTAGAGAAGCGGTGCTCTGAGCCGATGTGCTGGCATGCTTACAGTTTTTTTAATGTCTGGCAGGATGTTTTACAAACTAAACTCAGCAAGATGACAATTCTACCAGAAGGTGCTTCAGATGGTTTTGCTAATAATTTTGATCAGCTGAAATTGAGAAAAACATCACTTTGTTTATTTGGCTTTTCCAGAACCTGTCAAATCTGAGCAGAACCATTAATTGCCCCCTCCCGCATCTCCCCCCTCTCTCTCCCACCTTCTTCCAGAAAAGACACACTTCGATTTTATTTCTTTCAGCATAATCAGCCTTTGTTCCCAAAACAAACTTTGGTCATTCTTTGTGCACTTCCTTTGCTAGAAGGAAGTGCCATTTCTTGGGAATATTCATTGGAGGCTGGTACCGCTACTGCTGCAAACACGTAAGTGCTAACCACCATATATTGGCTTTTGTTTAATAGCCTTTTAACCAACTTTGTTAATGGACTGAATGCAATTTAGATATGGAACTTGGCTAAAATGTAGCTTCAATTGGCTATTAAAATTTAAGAGCCAACTAAGATAGCTAATTACAAAAAAGCTCCAGTGATAATGCTAAGCAGAATTAGTAATAGCAAATGACAGTCTGTCTAGTCTTATTCCCAAAGGGAAAGAAACTCTTAACTGAGAAGTCAACCAGACAACGTGCAGAAAACCTAATTGCATTACTGGTATTATGGCATCCCAAATCTGGCAGCTCACTGGGACAAAACAGTGAGCAAAGTCTGTCAAACTACTCAGGAAAGCAACTGACCCCCTTCTTAATGCTTCCTGCAACAGACACCGCGAATTAGGTTATTATTTTATATGAATTTATTGGGAAATACTCCTGTAAAAAATTATCAAATCAGCATCATCTAAAAAATATCTCATACCCATCCTGAATTTGATTCTTTTAGATTAGGGGGAAAAAAATATAAACATTCTGTCTGCAAAATGTTCAAGCACTAAAAGAAGCATTCTGTGCTTCATTATCGATATCCTCATTACACTATCAACTGAAGTGCCGACTAGTTCTCCTGTGAAGATTTATCATGTATGGTGGCCACTTTGAAACATAGGTAGCGGAGTCTTTAACATTCCCTACTCAAGTGTCTCCCTGCTGTGCCTGTAAATGTCAGTCCAGTTTTTTCACGGCTGTGCGCACAGATTAGAAACAGCAGGAGAGCTTGGGAGTATGACTACAATACCAGTAAGGACACTTGTCTTCATGGCACTGCTCAAGTGATTCTTGGAATGCAGGACCCTGCTGTTTTCTAATATTTACACACAACTGGAGTCATCAAGAGCAGTAAATGCAGTCTAAAGGCAGCTTGCTTCTTTTGTGTTAGGGGCTTTACTTTCAAATGGGGATGTCAACAAAATCCTGCTGCAACCTCCGCCTCTTCTAAAGCGGCGTATTTCCCCATCGCTGTTTCGCAAAACAGTGAAAACACACATGTGTGAGCACAGACTGTATGCAATACATACGTTATACTGCGGGTATTATCCCAGCCCTCTGCTTGGCTCATCCCGACCGTCCCACGCTCTAAAATCATCGCAGCTTACGGGGAGCCAGAGACGTTCTTGTCTGTGAAGACTGTAGTTTTGCAGTCTCCTGTGAGCAGAGACAAGCCCTGATACAACATTCACCTAGAACGGAAAGCATCCTTTTTCTTCACAGAACACTTGGCCAGTACAAACTTTTTCCAGGACATTTTTGGGGTGGGAAGAGGTAGGGGTGGCTTATGAAATCTGCACCTCAAAACATTCTTCTCAAATATATGGAAATGTCTGTGTCTGGCTTTGGTAGTGTCAGAAGAAAACACACTCCCTGAAAACGTAGAAAAAAACTTGGGAAGTAAAGAAAGGAAGTTTACCAATAAATAAGTGACTAAAAAAATTAAAATGTCAAACAACTAAAGTACAAAAGAATGACATTAACTTTGAGTATGCAAGACAAGCAAGAGAACACCATATTCTTTCCTGACAATAGTTCTTCAGAATAGTGTAACATACTTTTTGAACAAAATGATTAAAAGAAGCCATTAAAATGATAGTCTGATTCGAGGAGTTTTAAATATGAGAGAGGCTGTAGCCATCCTATTTTTACATCTGAAACAAAGAGAATGCTATGCTTAAAGTCGTCAGCCACACTTTGCTAACACTCAGGAAAATGAGTCTGTAAAGCAGTCAGAATAGAAATGAGAACGAACTAGATCTTTTAAAAATGTTATTCCAGTTTTATTTCAAAACAATGGATTTCCTTGTTTTCAAAACATAACTCCATCATTCATTCAACAATTTATACTACAACATATTTATTTCAGTGAGTAGCTACTCAGACATTACCCAAGCAAGCAGAGCACTGGTCATCCACACAAACACACCACCCATTGGCTCATATGGATTCCTTTTGGTTTGCCAAACTTCATAAAGCAGTCTCCCTGATAAGAATGATGCTCATGCCCTCATATGCATTTTTGCAGTACGTAAAGGAAAAGTACACTGAAATGAAACACTGCATCTTTTGACTTACAACTCTGAAGACTCAAAGCCAAGCAAGGAAGTACTTTTAAGAAATGTTACAAGCTTCTTAACTGTTAAAAAAAAAAAAAATTGTTATGAAAGAAAAGCACACTTGACTCAAGCTTTCACTGGAACTAAATACTTTACAGTTGTTCATAATTATAACTTTTCTAGCCTTTTCACTAACATAAAAAGAAAGCCTGATGAGGGGAGCAGGGGGTGGTGGTGTTGAGAATAGGCATTGATTTTTGGTTGGTTTTCTTCTTTGCCCTGGGCCCAATATCTGAAATTCTGGTCTCTTCCTTTCCAGAGAAACTCTTGAGTAATTGGAAAAATGATACAAACACAAATACTATGCAAAAAAAAAAAACCTAAAATTCACTACCTGTCCTTCAAAGAAGTGTTTAAACACAGTTTATAACAAACTAGAATGGAAGGATGGGAATTTTGCCTTATGGTCTCCTTAATTCAAACACTTGAGAAATATTTAAAGAATGTCTCTAATATTTCAGACTTCATCTCAGTGTACATCTAAGTGACCTCCAATAAGACTTTACTCAAAATTAGAAGAAATTAGATGCAACACTGCTGTTCCTTACAAAGTACCCAGAACAAAACTAAGGCTTTATTTCTACATTATAAAGCAGAAAAAAGCACTTTCTTTTAGTCTGCCTTTAAGACATTAATTTTTCTATATATAAAGAATAAAAATGCACCCTCACTTCAAAGTTGGCAAAATTTTGCATAAGTATTAAAGTATACATAAATTATGTGAATATTTTAATAAAACACTTATTCTTCAAAAAAGGGTACAAACAGCAGTTCATATTTTTACAGGATTCATCATTTAAAAAGGAAAGAAGAAAACTCCAGTGCTACAGTAACTGAAAAAATACCCAGAGATGAGCTGAAGACCAAGCTCATTTGTTGCTCTGTCTATTATTTACTTTTGGACTCTCTTTCTGGTTGCTGTGCCTTTCTTGGACTTTGGTGAGGTCATCATCCGGGTTCTGGAAGATACCGCATCTGCAATTCAAACAAAAAAAGGAAAAGAATGTCTGTAAAATAAAATAATAGAAATGTATCACAAGAAAATATATGTAATCTTTAAAAGGATAGATCAACTCAACTCATTCATTTACTTATGAGTGGGGGGACAGAGGACACACGACATGGACTCAGAAATATTTACTACAATTTCTGAGCACTAATTTTCTCCTGAAAAACACAATGTACAGCTCCACTTCTCAAACAGAAGCATTACATAGAGTTGAGCTAACATAATACCTTGCCTCTACCAAAACATGAAGCATCAGATCCGCTTCAAATCCTTTCAGTTCTATGATCCCTCCCAGTATTAAGCCATGTTTGGTATTCTTTGGACCTTGTGCTAAACTGCTCCAGCTCCGTAACCTGACAAAAAACTTTTTTTTTTCAGTCTAATATTCTCATAGTTCAGTGAGTTGCAGCATCTTCGAGCATTCTGAATGGAGCTTATACAAGGGGAGGTGGAAGGCACACAGATAGGAAAGAGGAAGGTTTTTGTTTGGCAGTGTCAAGCTATTAAATCAGCTCAGCTGTCCATGCACTTTACCTACACATTTCAAGCTATTATTTGACAATATTTTATTAACAAAGGTAACGAACAGTGCCATCTAAATAAGATTCCTAACAAACCTGGCAGGCAGGTTGTTCAAAGGAACCATACTTAAACACAATAATAAAAAACTCCCTGCACTTTGATTCTTTCCTGCCCACTAGCAGGGAAAAGGGTAAAAAATCCCCACCACAGCTCATTTGCGTCAATCACATTCAACTGTAGTCACTTCGAGAAAAAATATTACACATAATAAAAACTGCTACCATTTTCACAAATGCAATAACAATGAAATGTTTTTTATTTCCTGATCACAGTATTTTTTTTTCAGTTTTTGTTTTTAATCCTGACTTCCTCCTTGAACTCAGTATGCCTAGGTTTTTAAGTTCTTGCTTGAAAAACTATATATAACTCTACTGTTCCTGTCAACTTCTTAATCTGCATTACTGACAAAGAAAAAATCAAGTTTCATTAAGTCCTTAAGAATGAAGCTGCTTGCATACGACAATGACCTTTGAGCAGCGTGAGTCACTGATCATTCAAGCCCAATGAGTAAATTTGGGGGAAAGCAAGGAGGCAGAGAACAGTGCAAAACAACCAAAATACTCTTGAAGTCTACCCAAAACCAAAACCGCACCAAGAAAAACAACAAACTATTGCAAACAGTTTTGCTTTCATGCTTGTTTAAATTTGCATAACTTAATTTGCTCTTAAAATGTTGATTTGAAATTAAAAATACCAAAAGTAACTTTGAAAATTTTTTCCATTCTTGAAAATGAAACGGAGAATGAAAAAATATTCTTGTTCCCTTTTTGTCCACCAACATTTGCTGCTTTCAGCATAAAACTACAAATAGATTTTGTCAGGCAATACATCTTTAATTAATAAATCACTTAAAAAAAAACAACCCACAAACAATGGACAGCTCTGGTGATAGTCTCTCATTGAGCAAAGCAGCTTAATCAATGAAGTATCTATCCTGGCTAAACACCACCACCTCCCCAGCTGCTATGTAAAAATCAAACCTATACTGGTATCCTTACAAGAAGTGGTAGCTAAAAGATATACAAGCAAAAATCATAAACTAAAGTAGTAACTTAACTCTGTAAATTGTTCCTTCTCCCAGCTAAATTCTGGCTTATCTGCAAGAATTAATTTATACTTTTCAAAGCCACTAAATATTTCAGCTACTATAACTGGGAATTCTAGCAACAGACATGTCTTCTGAGTTTGCAAATTGAGTAGTCTTAGTGGTACGTAGGTTAAGTTATCCTACTAGTTGCATGAACTGTACTGCTTTTCCTCTCTATCCCTTCTGAAATTTTTCCCTAGAATCTTTGTGTTGCAACAGAAAGCAACAATAACCGGATCTTCTTCCCTTTCATTAATCTTCACTGGTTTTGACTGTGATTTTTTTTCACATCAAATCCTAGACTGTACAATCAAATGCTGCAAAGACAGGTCAAATTCTTGTTTTATTATCAGAAAGACCGTCAATATGAAAATGATGACATTAGGTAAAGAAATACTACAAGTGCTTGTTTATAGAGAAAAAATAAATGGGTAATCAGATTTTCACATTTGTATTTCAGGAATGTAGCATTTCATGGTTGTCACAAACAATACAAACAGCTGAAGGTTACTAATTCCTAATTCAGGAAGAGCTGGAACACCAAACAGGAGAATAGAGCCACCCTGTCTCTGACTTTACCTTTATTGCATTAATGAGTTCTGCACGATCATGGAGAATCTCTAAGTGAATCATAACAAAAAGGAAAAAAATCCTTGTCACGGTTCTTTTATTCATAATTCCAAACTTAAGCAGCATGAATATTCTCTTAAACTATCTGATTGAGTTAATTATGTTAAACTCAGAATGACTGCTCTCAACCCATGTTTAGTTTCAAAGTTTGTGGGTATTTCACAACTGAAGATCATCTGTACTGAAAAGCTTGTCTGCATTTTCAAAATTAGTTATCCTGATCACGTATATTGCCCCCTCCTCACAAACTTCTCTTGTGGCTGAAATGTCAGTCCTGTTTCTGAAATCAGGAGAAGTCTTGTGTGGGCAGCACCAAATGGGGACACAAACAAAGCTATTACAAGCAGAGGAGAGGGGTTTTACAAAGCAGATTAAACTGAATTACGTTGAAACAGCAAGTTAAATAATGAAGAATTATATAGGCAAAAATAAACCAGATGGTGTCACTGCACAGCTTGTTTTGAGACTGGAACAAAGTTCAGCAGAGGCATAAAGAGTCCCACAGGCTCTAGAGGAATTATTAGACAAGTTGACTGTGATATCTGATTCTCTCCATGAAATCAGTACTGTAAAGCAACTTTACAAAAGAAACCCAGCACAGTACTGTGTATAGTTTTGGGCTCTATCCTTCAAGAAAGTCCTGAGAAAAATGGCAAAAAAAAAAAAAAAAATCAGGAGTGGTGATCCTGGTTTCTAGCTCTCTAACAAAATAAAATATAAAAAACTGAATTTAACTAGTTTATCTGAAGAAAGAAAGATATGTCATGGTGAAGCCTTTTGTACTCATCAAATGTTCAAAAGGCTGCTGCATAACATGAGAACAATTTTCATGTCCACAGTAGAAAAGACAACTAATAAACTTAAGGGAAATTTGTATTAGGTATAGAAATATCAAAAGAAAATACTCTGCCTTATCAAACCCCTTTTAGAATTAAGGATAGCTGAGTAACACAAGTGGTGCTGACCAGTGATGTTTTAGAATCTTAATCATAGAGGTTTTAAAAAAAAATATTGGCATGTATCAAGATTAACAGATATAGATGGACAAGCCTGTGCTTAGGCTGGTGTACGGGGCAGATCTACCTCCTGATGACCCTTCTCACCTTGTTTTCCAATTCTACATAGACCATTTTAGAAACACACCTAAGTCTTACGCGTAAGAGAAATAAAACTGTACTTGAGTCTAAAAATGACAGTTTCCACAAAATGACAAAGGTTCCTTTGGAAAAAATAAGCAGACGCCAGAGTACCAAATTTCTCACTGTTTCCCACTTAATTGCCTGCTTTGATGAGAACGGGGACAGCGAG
Source organism: Tringa tobata (assembly GCA_033628505.1). NCBI lineage: Eukaryota > Metazoa > Chordata > Aves > Charadriiformes > Scolopacidae > Tringa > Tringa tobata. Next base: position 7,369,207 of record JAHREE010000118.1, read on the forward strand.
ATATTCTGAGCATGAAAGCACAGATAACCAGCAGATGAAATCAGGTATGATTTAGGTGTTAATGGTGACTTGTAAGTTACATCATAGGCTAGAATATTGGAAAACAGACCTACGTACAGATTTTATACACCAGGTAACCATCAGGTAAGTGAAGAATATCTAGCAGCAGGCATGCTGCAGGACAGCAACTGCATCACTTGTGTATGCTGAATTTACACCTGACAAAGGCTGCACACACGCCAATCTGTATGATTTCCAAAGAGTTCCAGCAATTCAAGTCTATGCAAACTCTCCAACTAGACTTGTAGTAACCATCATTAAACACCACAGCTAACATGTTTTGCCCTCAAACAAAGCACATGCAGCCAAGTACATTAATCAAACAGAGCAAGGTTTCCTTTCTTAAAAAAACCCCACAATTTAATGTGTGTGTACATGATGCATAACCCCAACCCACACATGCTTTGCTATATGGTTTACCACTTTAAGAAACAAAGGTCAATAAACCTGGAGTGCTGGACCATGTGGTGGAGAGTTCTCAAGTGGTTTCTCTCAGACTAGTCTCCACATAGATAGAGACAACATCATGCCACACATTCTGAATTGCCACAGTTAAGCTGGGAAGTGATGAAGTAGGAATGAGAGAGCCAATGACCTAACAAAACCCTCCATAGTCAACTAGATATGATCTTGCATATGCCACTATATCAGATCTTGGTGCAATGAATTAATCCAAGAATATGTTTTGTTACTAATTTAATAACTAATTGCAGACTTGTAATTTCCAAAGGAGGCAAGTTTAGGACTGTTGGTTCTTCAAAATTCTTCCACTGACCACAGTATCACTTGTCTTTGATCACATAAAATAATAAAGTCATTTTGGTGGATGACGCCCTAGGAGATTTTTTTTTTTCCTTCAACTGCCCCTTAAAAGGCTTCTACAACCATCAAACTGAAAAGGGGAAACAAGAGAATGGAACCCTTAAAATTGTTTTTTACATATGGAAGGAATAAGGAAAAAAAACAAACAAAACAGCACTGGAAGCTGAAAGACTCCAGCTACAAACACAAATAGGGAGTGAAGCCAGGCTGTGCAGCATTTAATGAGAGTTAAGCATCACACTTGTCTACCATTCTCAAATCAGCTTGGGCAGTTTGAACATGGTGCCAAGGAAGAACTACATTTCAGAGGATGAAATAATGAAGAGTACGTAGCCCTCTGACAAGCCCTTTCCCAACTCTGCCATGGAACCCTGCATAGTTGATAAAACCTTGTAATGTAACACTTCTCAACCAAGAACTTTCAGTACTTTGAAAGTAGAAATTCAGAAATATGAAGCATGGAAATATGGACTTGAATTCCAGGACAGATATGCTCACAGGGTGGGAACGAGAAAGAAGAAAGAAAATTTGTAGAGTTGTGGATGCGGTTTGGCTTTAGGTACTCTGTTCTTCCAAGTCCTCTGTTTCCTTTAACAAATGAAGCCAATACCTTTTTGTATAATAATACGAAAAAACATCAGGACACAAGAATGTATTATCTGATAACTTTTCGCCTGTGTATTTCCCAAAAGATGACATCAAATCTAAGAGTGTTCTTTTAAAAATTTTAGTATAAAATTGTTCCAGATAAAACTGAAACTGATTTGCTTAGATTTGTAAAAATTGCTTTACTGAAGACATTCCAAGCCACAATTGCATATACACACTTAAATCAGTAGTGATATGCAGCATGTGTTTAGAAATAGCCCTCCTCTCCAGCACACAGCGATTTGCAGGAGGAATAAAGTTTAATTCAAATATATTACTTGTAATCTTGAAAAAGGTTAGTTCCCTGTAAAAATCTGAGTCACTGAAGTACAGGGTTTTTTTCTTTCCTGTAGAAAAATTTGACTTACAAATTTTGTATCTGAGTTTGAATTGCAACACTTGTTCAGTGCACTGCAATACATCTTCAGGTCACAGAAGAACAAAAAAGCTGACATCACCTTTATTCTTAAATGATTTTGTTCTACAGGTAAAGTCATTACACAATACCCTACCTCATGGAAAAATCTTCCTCAGAAGGCTTTTGTTTTGTTTCAACTTAATATCTTTTAGTAGCAGCAAACACAAGAAAGTCCCAATAAGTATAAAAAGGAACTTAAATGTATTTACATTTTAAATGTGTTTAAGTGCTAGGAGTGTTCTGAAGAAATTTTACAGAAATGAGCTTAAAATATAAAGGAAAACTTAGTAGAAAACAGTGTTGCAAGCAGACACAGGAGTAAACAGGAACACTCCCATACTTTACATCTTGGACATTAATTTTGTCTCTTTATTATTGTAAGCAACACGTGTTCAAGGTTCTTCTCAGACAATGTCACCTGCAAATTGTCATGGAAAACCATTATTCAGGAAGAACCACAAAGATATATTTGTTTTATATTTCATTTCTTTTAACCTTCCTATCCATAATTTAAGGCTATTTATACTTAGAAATCACCTCCTAGCACACATCTTCCAATTTCAATAGCTTTTGAAGATCCTCAAACAATTTTGGGGCAGGCCATAAAAAGACGGATCACTTCATGTCATCTTTGAATAAACTTAATGCAAAATACAGAATCGAATTTGTCAGTATTTCTGACAACTGAGAGCAGTATTTCTCTGCTCTGAAAACCTGAATCTTCCTGCTAATTTCTAGATACAGCATAGCAGCACATACTTCTAACTTCTAAAACCAGATCACGTTAAGTCTCGTATTTTTAACTTGCAACATTCCTGAGACAGGGAAAGGAAGATTAAGAATGGCAGAGAAAGGGAGAAAGGGACGGATCTTTCGGTGACCAGCCACAGAGACAGATACACTGTTTTAAGACTAGTACCTGCTTACTCCTGGAATCTGTTACAGATAACAGCCAACACCAAATCTATCACAAGAATGAAAAGATGAATAACAATTACAGCTATTGTACAGTACAGGTTTTGCTGCAAATGTTTGTATTTGGGTATAAAATTAAGAGGCAGAAATCACCTATAATGTGGGCATTGGTTTGGAGTAGTAACAAGTGGCACCATAAACAAGCTCAAAAATGATTTGCTCTCCCCTAATGCTTGACGACAAGCCCAGTAATTCTCTAAATATAAAACTAAGCCTAAGTGTACATTCAATCCAACATTAAGTAATAAATCTTGCTTGAATAAAGCAAAAAAAAAAGACTTCTAAGACAATAACGCGGATACTGATTTATGCAAAGCCATCCAATGTAAATAAACATAAAGCTAAGTACCTATTAATTGAGAAATACTATTAAACCTCCATTTTGAAATGCCTTCTAACCAATCCATCAGTATGACTGTTTCCATATCAGAGCTGTTCACATAGTTCTTTATTTATACTGCAAGAGTAACCAAAGACCCACTAAGGTTTCACTGTGCTAGATGCTATCCAGCAATACAAACATGCCCAATTCCTACCCCTAGCAGTACTATTAAAAAAGTATATTAAAAAAATCAAAACAGTACTTTGTCATTGTCACATCTACTTTAGTATTTCTCTCTATACTGTCCCAATTAAAAAAACCCTTTTTTTTTAAAAAAAAAAAAGGTGTAAAAAAATTCTATTCTAAAAAAAGTCTGTATTTCTATAACCCAATCTTGATCAACTCTAAGATTAAAGAAAACTGCCAGTGGTAGAGGTTTTATCTCTATTGGTAGCTTTGAACCTAGGATTATCTACAAATTCTGAAACTCTTATTTTTCCAGTATTTATGCCATTTCACCAAAGTTCCCCATAGCGCCTGCCTATTCCATACAAACTGATTAAAAATAAGCATATTAGTCCTATTAACATTATACAGTACACCCCTGCAGAAGTGTGGATATGTACAGTGTATGCCAAAATTTGGTATTCTGCTTTAACAGTATCATCACTTATAAGCCTGTCTATTTTACTATCATACATGAAAGGCAGCTAATACCAAAAATAGAGCTGTAACAGTCTGAAAAAAACACTTTTAACTTAAATAGAAATCATCTTCTCTGATAGCATTTTTCCTGGTGGAGAGACATTGACTAATATAATACTTCAGCATCATCCATATTACCTTAAAAAGGAAACCTCTTAAAATTCCAGCTTTCAGGAAAGCATATGGGGTCCAGTTATCACAGCCAAAAAAAAGGAAATTGCCAATGTGCTAATTTCAATAAAAGACAATTTAAGAATTCCACAAAATTTTGTGCGTCTTATTTTGGAAGCACAATACAGCTTGTTTCTTGAGAGCTTTCTGAAATTCTGTTTTTCAAAAGACGAGTCTAACACTCTTATTTGACAGCTCCAGAAACACTGATGGCTGACACGATTGAAAGAGTTGGTCTTTACTGAACTCACCTGAAGTGGCCACTCTTATGCTGGGAACAACCAAGGAGAGTAGACACAAGAAGCAAGAATTTTAAGATGCCTGTGCTTTCCCTGTGCCATTTATTCTTCCTCCTCCACCAAGCCTTGGGGGCTCCCCAGCCTCAGCGGCAGCAGATTTGGTTACTGGCAGAGCCCCTGTGGCAACTGAACACCCTGGTGTACTCAAACTGCTGCACAGCTCATCAGAAGCTTTTTGGAATGACTTATCTTAGACTGGATTAGCCAAACTGCACAGTCAGATGGGGTTAATGCTGATCAGATCAATAGCAAAAGGCTGCATGGATCTTCTTGCCACTGTTTTATATCCAAATACTCATAAGACGTTGTTTGAATACCTGAAGGGCAGCCCCTGTCTGGCCATATTTATGCCATTTAGAAACAAATAAAATAGCATTTTAAGAACTTTTTACATGTTCCTGTATGACTAAACTTCAATTTCTACAATTAAGAGCTATAAAGAAATGATCCGTTTTATTGGACAGGAAACTTTAGGACATTTTTTTAGTCACAGGACTAAACACATAATAGAGAAACACGTCCGTGGTAACATAAAACAAGTCAGATTTGGAAATGGTTTAAAGTATTTCTATAATAACCAGCTATTTTTAATTTATCAAAAGCATCAAAATTGTAAGATTATGAAACAGTTGCCCTTCAACAAAGATTTATGAATCATGTAAAGTTCTTAATTCCAAATTTGGAGACAACAAAACGACTAAGTACATGTATCACTTTTCACCTGAAATTGTTTGATATACTGCCCCCACTTGGTATTCATTAAATTGGGTAGTATAAAGAAATGAAATTAGAAGCATTTCACCTGTAACTGTTGACTTAGCAAGAGGAGGTTTAAATTTAAGCTTATGTCCATCACTCATTTTAACCAGTAGAGACTGAAAATATATATAGCCTCCCAAATAGCTTTACTTAGGCTGATGCAACCACTGGGATCGCAATGCTTTAACTTCCTTTTTCACCTCTATGTATGAGAATTTCAATTTACAGTCCCAGGAAAAAAAAAAAGAAAGTATATTTTGCTCATGTGTACCAAATCACAACCAAAAAATAGTCAGCTGTATTAAATATTTTGTTAGAAAGTCTTAAATAAAATCTAAAATGTTAAAACTATGAATAAACATCAGTATCATATCAGATAATTGTATTCCCTTGAAAGAAAGTATAATCTAATTAACACTTTTTCAGCCCCTAACAGACAAGAAAATCCATAATAAATTGAAGTCAACAATTCAAAAGGCAAAAGAGAAATAATCACTCATTGTAATGATCAAAATTCTATAATGTGAACAGCTGAAAATGAACAGAGTAGTGTCACCTTCTGGGATAACATTTGGGGCCTACAAGAAAGCTGAGGAGGGACTTTTTACAAGGGCATGAAGTGATAGGATGAGGGGTAACAGCTTCGAACTGGAAGAGGGGAGATTCAGATAAGGTATCAGGAAGAAATTCTTTACTATGAGGGTGCTGAGACACTGGAACAGGTTGCCCAGAGAAGCTGTGGATACTCCTTCCCTGGAGGTGTTCGAGGCTTTGAGCAACCTGCTCTAGTGGGAGGTGTCCCCGCCCGTGGCAGAGGGATTGGAACTGGATGATCTTTAAGGTTGCTTCCAACCCGAACCATTCTATGAACATTAGCTTAATTACTGCTATTTATCTCACACTCTTTGAGTAAATATACTAGGACAAATCCATAGTTTTCCAATAATATTACAGTGTGTGAAATGTTATGTTTTCCAATCCTGCCATACTCCTTCATCAAAACTTTTTTTAAACAAGAGGATTTGTTTTAGAGTAGACTCCAGTGCTACTGTTATATTATTTTCAGACTACTTCACCAGGGACAACATCTGGTCTTTTCTTAAAAGTCTAAATTAAAAATTCTTTAGGAAAAATATCTTTGCAATTACTTGAATTCAGTTCATATGAAGGAGTTAGGAGGTTAGATCCAGAAAACAGTTTGACTGGACACTCACCAATAAGCTTACCCTGTACAGATCTACTGAAGATTTCTGATCTTGGACTTAAAATAATCCTACTTTGTCTACCTGTTCATGACTTTTTCCAGACAACACTGCAACTATGCCAAATTATCTGAAATGTAGCATCAGCACTTTCTGTCCTTATAGCTGATCCTTTCCTCAACTTTAAATACACTCAGTTTTGGAAGCTGCTGCTGTTAGTGCCTGGCTTTAACAAACTGTGATGAAGAAGCCTTGAGGAGTCAGCATACTCTGACAGTGAATGGGACAATACAGGAGGACAAAAATGAGAGTGGAAGAGAGAATAAATGACGGCAAAAGAACAGGGCGCAACCACCAATTTTTATCATCTAGCATTTCTACCAGCTTTAGGCAGCATAAAATTGGAGAGTATACGTTTCTTACACAAAAAGTTTAAATGTTTCAATTTAATTATTATTAATTTAAAAAGAAATTATGAAAGATAAAAAGCATTTGAACTCCTAAAGGTGAACGGATGTATTGGGTATATGTGTTTTGGTAAGCTGGGGTCAGTTACAGGGGTGGCACCATAAACTCTTTGGGAAGAGACCAGGTACTGTCCTGTGCCTGATGGCCCATTCCAGCTGGATCCAAACCAAACCCACTGTAGGCAAAAGTTTAGCCCAATTTGTTTGTGGCACCTCCGTGAAAACATTTAAAAGAAGGCAAAACCCACTGGACAGGCAGGGTGGTGGTACAGGAAAGAGAGTGAAAAACAGCAGAGGGAACACCAAGGTAAGAGGAGGAGGTGGTGCTCCACGGCACTGGAGCAGAAATTCCGTGTAGCTCATGGAGGACCCAGGATGGAGCAGATATTCCCTGCAACTCATAGAAGAGTCCACATTGGATCAGACTGATATTTCCTGAAGGAATTAGAGCACGCTTGTTTCCCTGAAGGACTGCAGCCCAAGCGAGAGAGCCCACACTGGAGCAGGGGAAGCATGAGGAGGAAGAAGAAAATGCTATGTACTGACCACAACACACTTCTACTCCATGATCCTGCACCACTCAGGGAGTGGGGCAGAAGAGTGTAGAAGTAAGGAAGTTGAACTTGGGAGAAGGGGAAGGAAAGATTTTGGTTTAACGTTTAACTTTGTCACTACCCAGATTTATTTTAATTGCCAATAAATTAAATTAGTTTTCCCTAAGTTGAGTCTGTTTTGTCTGCAACAGTAAGTGCTAAGCAATTTCCCCATCTTCATATCGACCCATAAGTGTTCTCATCCTATTTTCTCCTTCTATCCCACTGAGGAGGGGAGCAAGTGGCTGGGTGGGAGTGTGGCCCTTAGCCAGGGTTAACCTACCACACCAGTGGTCCCAGTAGTGACTGGGAGAACCATCTTTTGACTTACTAGAAGAAGTACGTTTCTTTTTTTCTGGACTTCCTGTATCTTCCATTTCTGCTTCAGTGCTTTCATTGGTGGCAGCTGCTGCCTTTCCTTTTCTCTGGAGAAAAAAAAAAAGAGTCAACTGAACTCAAGAGGAGAAGAGACCACACAAAGTAGAAAGTATCCTCACAAGGTATTCCCCAATTCTAAGCATTATTTCTTCCCACATTATAAAATGCCTCCAGTTGTAGAAAAAAAATTATTCATATATTAATGCAAGAATACTAGGCAATAGACAATGTAAAAGTTCAGTTCCCTTATCTGTAGATCACATTAGAAGTTGAAATTTTAATGTATGAAAACAGAAGTTTTTATGATCAAACCCTATTTTTTTATTTACATTGAATAACTGTTACAAAAGGAGCAATCTGAAAAATCTTAAACAACACAGAAAAACATTTTACCCAAAGTTGATGTTAATTGCTTTTTGAAAAGCAATTACACCTCATTAAATTCAAGTTTATCTGGATCCTTGCTTCTGAAGGCTTTCTTTGCACAGCTTAAAAGTAGCTAACACCCACTGCCAGTACATTATTATTTTTTTCTAATAGCAACTATGGGTTCTGTTCCAAAGAGAGGTACTTGGGAAATCTGAACTCCATTCAAGGTACATTATCTTAAAACCTCTAAATGGATAGAAATGTTATTATCTGTGTATTACAATTAATCTTACTATTGCAAAGTATTCTTAAGGTGGTTATGGAAAGAGTATTTTTTTAAAGCCATGTGATTTTTGCAAAGGATGAGTTGACCTGTATCTGTATCAGTCACAGATGATAACTTTGATGAACACTGGAAGAGTTTACCTTTCCCTTTTTAATTTTTTTTTTTAATTGTATGAGACTAGAGCTTTACTAATACACCTTTAAAAGTGGCTACAACTTCACATAGCTCATAAGAGAAGGGGAGAGTGCATTACATCTTTCCTTTCCAAAGTGTTGCTTCATGATTACCATCTAAACCCTGCTGGGCTGAACAGATTGGTTCGATAATTACATACAATAACTGCAGTGGGCAGGTAACCCTCAGCTGGCACAGGGCAGCTCCCCTGTGAGAACTTCCATATGCAAACTGCACTGATGGAGTGCATTAGGTACATCTTTCCTGCCGGTGCACAGGCCTGATTACCGCCAGCCAAGACTCCAAGGTTAGCATGTCAGCAGATTTGTGATGCATTAGGCAGGAATAAACACAGACACTTTTGTTCATTCCGACCAAAATTAAGGAGGACTATTTCAGCACTGTACTGCTTTTATATGAGAGATAATGCATTCCTCCCAATTGTACTAGAAAACATTTTAAATGCTCATCAGAAAAACAGATATCCAATACACGCCACACAAAAGCAAAATACATTTATCTTGTTTCCAAGCTTATTTAATAAAAAGTGGTTTCTTAATCTTGATGCAGGTGAATTACATAGCAGTAGAAATCAGGCAGCATTCATCTGACAAAAGCAACACCTGCGCATCTGAAGCTGAACGTTAGAAGGAACCACAAATCACTAAGATCCATATTTTTCCAGTTTAGTTTACTCCCAATATTTCCCAGCAACTCCGCATCACTAAACAAAAGCAACATGTGGTCCTTACCCTAAATAATTTAGTCAAGAGCTCCAGATATTTCCTTCAACACATGGTCCTGTTAGCTTCTTGTTTTGCTAGAACTATTACAAAATACCACACAGAGAAACCAACATGCATCTGCTATACAGAAAACAAAACAAAACAAAATCCTCCAGCAGAATTGTGGACTGTGTTTAATTTACTTATACATCTGGGGAAACTTGAGTCATGATATAGAAAATAAAATGTTAACTTTTAATATAGCAGACATCTGTGAGTTTTAGCTAGATACCAGTACTGGAGAGTGACTGAGATTCCAGAACAACCATGCTTATGTACAACATATAATGCACATCATGGCTCAATTAGCTCTTCAAGCTGAAAGCACTGGAGAATCCTACGTTCTAAGAATTTATTTGCACAGAAGCTAAAAATACTGTTTCCTAGCTATGAAAATACCATATCTTCAAAACACCAAATAACACCGTTTTAAGAAAATATTATGGTAGATTGCCCCAAAGGAACTGAATAGTAGGTATCTTAAGACCTGTTGTGATTAGAACATCAGTACAGCCAGAATGCCATAAATACTTTATATTAGAGGTCACCATCTTCTCAAGGGTGGATGCCAGACTGCATTTTTCTTTTCTAAATTAGATGCTAAGCATGCCAAAATAAATTCAGCATGTGCTAGAAGATACTGGCTTTTCAGAGGCAAGATGCTACTGATCAATGGGAAATATCTTTATGGAAAACAATTTCTAAGAGAGTTTGGAATTTGGAGCTTATCTTTAAAACAGTCATCAAGTTGAGCTTCCTATCACAGCTGAAAGTACATAAAATTTTAATTGGCATTCTATGTTCTTCCTTTCTTCCTCTATGTATCTAGGTGTCCTGCCATTCTCAACTGGAACTATTCTCCTAGCCTTTCATTAACGGCTGATACCCTAAGAAGAAAAACCTAGCAGGATAAATTCCCAAACATATATTCTGGGAAGGGAGATGTCCTACTTAAGACCCTCTTTCCATTCATTCTTGCACTTAAAGAAGTGCAAGATATGCCCTTGGAATGAGGACTGACACAATCTGCTGTTATACCCTTGCATCCACCACTGCTTTTACAAGGCCTAGAAAATCCAACACGGAAGAATCATCTGTCCTGATATGTGGTCAAAAAGCAAGCAGGTTATGTCAACCAGATTTCAAGCAATCAATCTTATCCTGTTCTGGACACTCCAGCAGTAGCTGGCATGAAGTCCACTGCAATATGAAGCGGGCAGCTGCAAGCACTTATTCAAACAGGCCAGTAACAGTCCTTGTTTTATATAAGTGCTTAAACATATTTGTGACAACTGAGCAAGCTGACCATGCATATGGTTCCTCAAAGTGAAAAAAAATAAAATAAAGCTAAAAAAAAAGCAAGAGACCCAATGTGAAAACTAATTCCTAATTGACACTAATAGGTAAGAACCTATGGAAAAGTATTATCCCACCCTTTAGGAATGGTCTGGACTGATATTGTCTAAAGAAACAAGATTTGTGAAGTTTTATTCCATTGGAAATATACACCAGCCATCTCTGCTGGACAAGGACGTTAAAGGTCACAGATGCTGGCTCTGCAGCAGGCCAACTTACTCAGCAAAGAAACCAGCCAACCATTAAAAACAGACTTTTTTTTTTTCCCAAAACACAGGTCTCAAGCCATGTCAATCCACAGGGGGAACAGAAGAATTTATGCTAATGAACACTCCTTTTGGACAGATCTTTACACTCAGATCAGCAGAAAATATTAGTATAAAAACTGTGGCTGCAAAATTTTCACCAAAGTAGTATTTACTGGGCAACATGAAGTAAGAAAAGGTGGATGTATACCCTCAGAAGACTTCAAAATCCTACAGCTTTTTTTCTTTCATGTGTTTTGCCCATCTTTAACACAGTGCTGATCATGTCAGTAAGCAGGCAGAATTCTTGTACTATTATGCTGTATTATAATTCTCAGTCCCCTGGTTCATGCTAAAGGAATCAATAAACTGCCCACCTGTTATTAACAAATGCAAGTAAACAAGTAATAAATGCAGTTTGAAGCAAGGGATAATATTTATTGTTCCATTATTGGCCCATTTTTTATTGTTATTATAAACTGTTTTACCATACTCTTTCCCTAAGGCTTAAAAAGTCCTTACGCTATATTCAAATGGAAGTCCAAACCTAGAGTTTAAGGCTTCTTAAATACAAGAAATAAAATACCTCTAAGCCTACCACTATAGTTAAGACTCATAAATAACATATTCGATTACAGTGAATTCAATATGTGAATTCCAGAATCAAATACTTGGCATAAAGATGTATACTTACAACTAAGCTTTGAACTAGTCATGGAAAGAAAAATGATATGAAACAAAAACTAGACTTATTTTACCTTACATGTATTTTGACCCATCTGTAGTTTTACCAGTTTAAGGAAAACAAGTTAACTGAATGTTCACCAGTTCAAATGTCATTACAACTACACATAGACATTCTGTTATCCAAGGTATTATCTATTATGAAAGTACAACTATGAACACAATTCTGTATTAAGCTTTAATAACAATTAGTGAAGTTAAATTAGACAAATAATGCATAAGAGTAGGACTTAATCAAACAAACATTCCACTATTTGCTTATTTCCTACTAGATGCAATTATATCACCTACTTCCAATACCACTTTAACTCTTACTTAGCTCAAAAAAATGCGTTAAAAGCTAACATAAATTTTTAGAGTAAAACCTTTTGCTTGGGGTTTGTTTGCAAGTCTCCATTCTCTGACAAGCCAAAGTCAAGTACTCCATCATCTTTCTGCCCAATGGCCTTAAGACCTTGCAGAAGTATTTCTCGGAAATGCTGATAAACAGGTTTCTCTTCATAGCTCAGTAGCTTCACCTTTTCCATATATTTGGCTATTTCATCTAAAGAAATAGTACCTCCAATTAATTTCTATTTAAAAACATTTTAATCATTCACTTTTACCACAAAAGAGTCAGAAATTATACATGCACTACTTATGCTATTTTTTAAATGGTTATTTATAAACTCATAATTATGACTTTACTACAACACGTTTTAGAAAAAAAATTATACCAAGGTTCATTACCCAGTGATGACAGCATCACTGTTTTTTTACACATTCATTGCAATAAAGAAAACAGTCAGTTATAAAAAAATGTAATAGGCCAGTCTTCACCAATGAATGCTTGTTTACATAGTATTTCTTATGTCTACATTTCAATGTTGAAAAAGAAATTCGACGTTATCTCAGAATTTCACCAGTTCAAGACTAAAACATACATTAAAAAAACCACCATGAAATAATTGACCGCTGAAAAAACAGACAAGTCACACTTGACCAAAAAACTCTCTTCTGATCACCAGGAGTAGGTGGAAATAACTAAATATTTAAGTTTAAGATCCCAAGAAAGTGTATTTCTAATAGAGTCAGATTTAAAAAGAAAAAAAATCCGCTTAGCAAATCGCCAATGCCAAATAGAAATAACCAACACTTCTAGTTTGCGTTACTTTGTATTTTGAATCTCTGGAGTTCAGTTGTGCAAAACCAATTTACACATCTCATGTTTGCAAATACTTAATATTGTCTTTAGTCAGAAGCAACAGAGTGTCTGCAGTTCATATAACTGCAGCCAAAACGAAGAGTCTAAACTTCTCTTAATCAGCAAGCTAATTCATGCCACTTTGTGGCTGATAAAAGTAAGAAGAAAAATAGGTACAAATTTAAGTAACCAAGGAAGACTTAGAGAAGCAACAGCACAATGCCCAAGACACACTTCTCAGCAAAAAAAGCTGCTGACAGTCTGATAACTCCTCACCTTTTGAAACAACTGAACTGATCTGTTTTTATTTGAATACAGAGTAGCACAGCCTTCCCTTGTACGCACTCAACACATAAATATGAATTTCAGAGCTTCTACTCATTGTCTAAAGTTGTCTGCAATTTGGTGATGGCCCCCAAACAGACTGATGAATTTTATTATTTTAGAGAAAAAGGACATTAAAACAAGTTATTAGAGAATGCTTGCCACATGGTACAAACCAAAGTGTTTTAATTTAAAATAGTTCCTCTTACCTGGTTTATTTTTCCCGGGAAAGCATTTGTCCATCAAAATTGAAATATTGTCTCTACATCTGAAAAACAAAATTATTCAAAAACTACTGTTTCTTTCAAAGTTTNTTGCAATAAAGAAAACAGTCAGTTATAAAAAATGTAATAGGCCAGTCTTCACCAATGAATGCTTGTTTACATAGTATTTCTTATGTCTATATTTCAATGTTGAAAAAGAAATTCAACGTTATCTCAGAATTTCACCAGTTCAAGACTAAAACATACATTAAAAAAACCACCATGAAATAATTGACCGCTGAAAAAACAGACAAGTCACACTTGACCAAAAAACTCTCTTCTGATCACCAGGAGTAGGTGGAAATAACTAAATACTTAAGTTTAAGATCCCAAGAAAGTGTATTTCTAATAGAGTCAGATTTAAAAAGAAAAAAAATCCACTTAGCAAATCGCCAATGCCAAATAGAAATAACCAACACTTCTAGTTTGCGTTACTTTGTATTTTGAATCTCTGGAGTTCAGTTCTGCAAAACCAATTTACACATCTCATGTTTGCAAATACTTAATATTGTCTTTAGTCAGAAGCAACAGAGTGTCTGCAGTTCATATAACTGCAGCCAAAATGAAGAGTCTAAACTTCTCTTAATCAGCAAGCTAATTCATGCCACTTTGTGGCTGATAAAAGAAGAAAGATAGATACAAATTTAAGTAACCAAGGAAGACTTAGAGAAGCAACAGTACAATGCCCAAGACACACTTCTCAGCAAAAAAAGCTGCTGACAGTCTGATAACTCCTCACCTTTTGAAACAACTGAACTGATCTGTTTTTATTTGAATACAGAGTAGCACAGCCTTCCCTTGTACGCACTCAACACATAAATATGAATTTCAGAGCTTCTACTCATTGTCTAAAGTTGTCTGCAATTTGGTGATGGCCCCCAAACAGACTGATGAATTTTATTATTTTAGAGAAAAAGGACATTAAAACAAGTTATTAGAGAATGCTTGCCACATGGTACAAACCAAAGTGTTTTAATTTAAAATAGTTCCTCTTACCTGGTTTATTTTTCCCGGGAAAGCATTTGTCCATCAAAATTGAAATATTGTCTCTACATCTGAAAAACAAAATTATTCAAAAACTACTGTTTCTTTCAAAGTTTGAATCTTGCCCCGTTCCGATAAGCTTCCTAAGTACCTGGCTTGGGCCACTGTCAGAGACAGGAAACACTACAAGATTAACCTTTCATATGGCTCAGTACAGCCACCTTTAGGAGTGTCGTACATTTGAGAGCCTGATGAACGCCAGACAGGCTACCTGAAACATGGTAAGTTTTTGTTCAGCAGTTTTTGATTCTTATAAAAACAAGCAAGTAGAAGAGTGAGAGAAAAGAACTGGTCCATTTTAAACCCTCCCACACCAATGCTCTCTCACCGCTTCCTCCTAGAGGACTCTTTTTCTTAGCTGATATTATTCACAGCAGATCCCCTGCCAAAATAATAACTGGGGGAAAGGAGGCTTTTGCTAACATTGATGGAGGCCAAAGTGTTAAAAGTAGATATAAGGACGACAGATAATGAATACCTGGTAATAAGACAATGAGACAGAAACTGCTGTGCTGTTACAGCTTTCTTCATATTAAATATTTGACAAGAGAGGGTGGGGGGAAGACAAAGGAATATAACAGGGAGAGAGACAAAAAAATAACTAAAAAATCCCATATTAGTAGTCCTCTAGCCAGAATGATGCTCACAGACATTTAAGATCCATCTTTTGCTCTTGTCTCTGCCATTCAGAGCACGGTGTTATAAAGGCTACTCATACTCTATGCTTCTCTTTCTGTAAAGCAGGACTAATGGTTACCTGCATACTGCTAAGAGTGCTTTTTGGCTTAACCATGGCAGTATTCTAAAGTGACAATACTGTGGTGCATAAATAAGCATCTCACATATGCAGAAGAAGACAGTAGTGCAGCAGAAGTAAAGTTAAGTTACAAGCTAAGGATACATTAGACTCCACGAAGGGAAACTGAGGGGTATACAAACCAGTAGCCTACTTGCCAGAAGGAAACATACCGAATGTATAAAGCGTTTCTACACTAAGACGTTTTCACTCCTCTCTTCAATTTCAAAAGGGAAAGAACACAAGTAGTTTCTCACCTGATTTTTGAGTCTCTGACAAAATTTGGATCTTTCAGATTATCCTCCCACGGTAAATGGCCACTAAGCCAATGAATCATACAGTAACCCAAGATCTCCAGATCACCACGTCTCGATGGGGCTAAATACATATGCACACATAAAAAAAGATCTGTAAGAGCAGCTAATAAAAACACACACAGTTTAGCAACAGTTAAAATTTGTAAATGTGTTAAGAAAAAAGAAAGATAATGCTAACAACGTAACACTACTGTATCTGTTACCTATTTCAGCATGAAAGCAAGGAAGGAAAAATATTGTTCCTACATCTGGAAGGCTAACTTCATTTTCAAGTCCTTTATCAATCTCTTTCTTCTACTCAAGGACATGACATGCTACAGTTACCCAATTTGGGAAGCTTTTTAAGTACTCAGATTGTGGAAAAAATAGAGCAAGTTAGTGAAGTGATTGACTTTCTGTTCAAAACAGTTTTTACTTCCCTTCTATAAAAAGGTAATAGGGCTGAAACCCCACCTCCCGAAAAAAATAATCCGCCATGCTGAAATATTTTGTGGCCTGAAAACTGAACAGAGGACAACAACAGATCAGATCCCTAAGCCTTGCAAAAAAATAAAAACCACTCCAAAAACCCCAACTACCTACATGTACGTTCACCACAGACTACACTTTAAATGGGCAGATCAAATCATGTTTGTCCACGTTCAGTTTTAAGCATAGGTGCAACAGTTCACCCTGAAGTAAATAATTTTCAACAACTAATATTTTTGCAGGACACACTTTTATGCTAATAAAACCAAATTTAAGAATGAAAGTAAATTCACTATAAAATCTAAATGTTTAATCAGACATAGACCCATCAAGTTCAACTTTTTCTCACTTCTCCCTTTGATGTTCAGTGACTACAGGCATAATTATGAAACAATATTTCATAATTAATAATTCATAATTATGAAACAATATTTCATAATTAAATAAGTTTTGTTTTAAAATCTTCTAAATATTAAGCCATAAACAAGATAAAGAATATTGTGCATCTTTTCCAAATACAAAGGAATAACGTGAACATTGATAACAGGAACTATTTATCTCCTGAAAATAGGCCCTGTTTTTCTATCAAGATCTCATAAGCACTATTCCATTTCTACTCAGTGAATAAAAAGCAATACACTAAACATCTTAAGAGTTTTTATAAATTAAGGTTCTCAATTTAAGAAAGTTACATTAAAAATACAGTAAATTAATATCAAAGTAAAAGTTAGTAAAAAAAAAAAAAAATGCCAGCATAGTCCATAGAGAAGAAAAGATATATTTTTATAGATTCAGAAACCTGATTGTTTACAGAACTCAATGCAGCAAATAAAGTCTTCTGTATTCATAAAAAGGATGCCCAAATGCCTATTGCTAAGAACAGTTTTACATCCTTACCCACACCCTTGTGTGCATCAATACTGGTATATTCAATAGTTCCATCATGACACCTTTTAGGATCTTCTTTATATACTTTGTGAACTCCTTCAGGACAGTATCGGTAGGCAAGTCCATAATCCACCAAGTACACCTAGTATTTTCCACAAAGAATAAATAAATACAAAAAAATACGCAAAAAATAAATGTAGCTCCTGACGATCCTCATAACTTCTTAAAAAGTATTAAAAACAGTGAGGTTTTTGACTTTAAATAATCCTCAGTGCTTTATTGAGATTACTACACATGATTTGAAAACATGTCAGATAGGCTTTGTTATTTTCCATATAGCAGTCTGATCTAGAAGTAATTTCTTGCTGATGCAGAGGACAAGTACAATAAAACAGTTAGTTACTACCAGTAACATTAAATGAAAAAAGAAATTAAAAGAAAAGAGTTCATGGAATTATAGATACACTTACTGTCCTGCCCTCTTTAAAGTCTGCTGTCCCATTTGAACATTACTAGGGACTATGACTTCTCAGTAACCCCACAGTTACTTTAAGAGAACTGAGATTATTTTACTTATTTTATGAGCTAAAACATTTGGGCAAGATGACATACATAATTCTGAAACTGTAATATGCAGTTTGAATAGTAAAGAGAGCTAAAAATGCAGAAAAATGAAAGACTTCCATAAATCAAGTGGAACAATCAACACTTTAAAAACCAATTTTTCCAAGTAACAGAACACTTATCTGATGGATTTCTTGAACAAAGGAATAAGGTAACAATGCAGACAGGCAAACATAATTTACCACTGTACTATATAATTTTAGAGCTTCCACCTGCAAACACCTATTTGTGAATCACTTTTTTTTAATCTTGAGAATTTCTCTAGAATATTATTTAGGCCAAATAGTCAATTTGATAACTGTCCAGCAAAATGCATAAAAAAAATTGTAGAATATTAACTAGATACAAATGTCAAGCAGAAATAATGTTACCATATACATTCTTAAAAATGAGCTTCTGCTAGATTTCACAGGTTCAAAGCACTTGTGTTGTCAAATAGAAGGTTTAAAACATGAGGAATAAAATGCATCAGAAATACCTGATTAGGGTTCTTGTAACTCATAAGAAGGTTTGATGCCTTGATGTCTCCATGCACATATTCATGCTCATGGACGTATTCCAGAATATCAAGCTAACAAAACAAAATGCAGTCATATAAATGCAGTACCCGGCTCCACCCAGCAGAGGACCTGTACTCAGCACAGAAGTGTGATTTAACCAAAAGACTTAGACGGGGAAAGCAGGTTGTAAAAACATATTATTTAAACTTACTATTCTCAAGCCTAATTGTAGTACAGTTTTATGGGGAAATAGCTTTGCATTCTCTTCAAACATTTTCTGAAGATCTCTGCCAAATCGGTCCATTATCATAAATCGGTAACTAAATTCAAGGAAAAAAAAAAAAAAAAACAAAACAAGAAAACCAGGAAACTTACTGAATTGTACTTAGCAAAGTAGTTTATCTATGTGTTAATTGTACAAATTACTGACTGAAAACATTTCTCTCAAAAGATAAACTGCAGATACAAGGAAAACAAGTATGTGTGAAATACTTGACTTTTTTTTAATATTGGACATCAATTCTTAACTTTTTTACATCAGCTAGTCAAAAGTTGGTCCATCTAAAGAACTGTTTATTCCTGGCTATTTATGCAAGTATAACAAGTACCCTGACCTACTATAAGCTGCCAGGGAACTACTAAAAAACTTTGCAGCATAGGTATTTAGAGAGAGCCCACAAGGAATCAAGTACTGTTATATTAACAGACATAACACTCAAGTAACAGAACCTCTTCCTGACTAGAACAATACTAAAAACTATACCTAGACTGAAGACAAATTTAACTAGCGATTTTAGCTACTGAGTTAGATTTTAGCTCACAGATTAAGTAAAAAAAAAAAAAACCCTAGGGAAAATAAAATAGATTTAGAGAGAGCACTAATTCCTTTTTATGTGTGAGTGAAAATACTCTTTAAGTGCACATCGTACCAGAAGAAAAACTTTAAAGGTAGCCATATTATTCAAGGATTTATACATTATAAGTCGACTTTATTTTAATTTAAATATGAAACGCTGCTAACCCACATATGTATAGCATCACTGTGTTACAGCCATGCTGGAGACAAATAAAAACTAACTCACAAAGAATACAGTAGATACAGAGTAAAAAACTGAGTAGTGATAAATGTACCTATTCAGTAAACACACACTTTTATAAACATGAAACTCTGTAGCAGAAATTAAGATAGGTGGAAAAAACATCTTACAAAGTAATCAGTTAAAGGGGACAGTGGTTATGGATGACATAAATCCCAGTATATGCCAACAAAAGAATATTCACCTGTTTCCATTTTTTGCATGTAAGCCGGAACCCCAATATCTTGGTACACCTAAGTATTTCAGTTTATGGGACTTAGTCCAACTCTGAACTGAAAATACAAATAAAGGCTAGTTAATGAATTTGCACCCATAGAGAGGAAGTACTCACATTGCTAACAGTTTCTGCATACATGTGAGCTGCTTACTTAATGGAAACTTGTATGCAAAGTACACTGGAAATTTAATGATGCATCCACTGTAGGGACAGAGATGCAACTGACATTTCAGTTTAGACAATACCATCAACACAACTCTAAACAACATCTTACCTAATACCCTAATTTTACTATATATCTGAATCAGATTTCAATAATTCAAAAATAATTTTTAAAATTACCTAAACAGATTCTCTTAAAGTTTGACCTGTAGGCTCTATTTTCCTAAATGCTTGTAATTCATTAAAAACATTTTAATAGACTGCTTACTTTCATCTGGCTTAGCAGCTCGCATGTAGAACTTTAACTCAGTAAAAAGAGGTCCATTCTGGCTGGGTTCCTTTAAGACAATTTAAAATTAGTTAAATTAAAACTGCTGTGTTAGTGCCTAGTAATTATTAAAAGCTCAAAAACTGTAACATCCGCCCTATAAAAACATATTTTCCCTCAAATGCTCTACCCAGTGCTGATAAACACAAAGAAAGGTTGGCTCTAAAAAATTATTCTTATTATAAATATCTTAACATTAAGGGTGTCAAATAATCCTTTCCCATAACAAAAAATTAAAGAATCACAAATTAACTGAAAAGTATAGAAATATTACCAATAATTGGCAGCAAACGTTTAGCGGAGAACATTAAACAACAGTCACTATCTCAGATTTTCCAGATTATAGCTGGATTGCATAAATTGTAATAGCCATTAGTGAGCCCAAAATAACACCTGAACTGATTTGATGGGAAAATCTTAACAAAAGTTAAATTCTTGCTGAACTTAAGGTATTTTGTTCTCTTCATACATTAGTTGATTAAGGTAAAAATGACAAAGGATTTCACAATTTCTCTTAAGCTAAATTATAAGAACTACACCTATCCTGACCTCAGACTCCACCTTGTATTTAAGCTAACAGAAGATATTTCAGTTCTATTTTCTAGGGACAAATCTATGGTAACCATGTATTACAAGTAAACTGCAAGAGAGAGATTGGTTTGAAAACAGCAAAGCTTTGAAATACTGCAAGAATTGCAAATGGGCAAGTACCCTGACTCTGCATTTCCAGATCTTAGCACAGAAAAAAAAAAAAAAAAGAGATTTTAACTCTTGCAATTTCTGATTGACTTTGAGATAAGTTTAAGCAATTTATTTTAGTCTAGTTACTCATATATGTCCAAATTCATTTTATCACAGTGAAATACCCATTTTGGAATATTCTATGCTTTAAAAAAAACTAACCAAAACAAATATATATGATACCTTGCAAAGAAACCCAGAAAGAATATGATCACATGATATTAGCAAAAGTTCCAAGATATGTAGCATCAATCTTTAATATTTTTAATTATAACTTTTAAATGCATATGTAGTGACCCAGAAAATTGCTAAAGGCCAGACTGTACCATTCAGCTAACAGCGGTTTTCTGTCGTCTGACATTAAGGAAGCAATGTAAAGAAATCAAACACACAGATGAACATGGGCTTTCGTGTGCATCTGACGTATTGGCTCAGAGGCAGAGCAGGAGGAGCGGTGAGAATGAGAGCAGACACCAGCTTCGGCACCATTCCTGGGCCTGGACACTTGATTACACAGCTACTGCCTATCTCCACCTCCCTTTCTCCAGCAGCACTGCCCTGATAAACAAGGAGCCAAGACAACGGTTTTCGGGCCCCTCCTTGTGGAACCAATGTTTGGACTTAAGCCATGAACCAGACAAAAAAAAAACCCAACTAGACCAACTGATCAGTGCACATAAACTTTGGTACATGTATATTTACTTTCAGTTAGTTTATTTATCCATTATGGACAACAAATTAGATTATATATACAGAGAAGGGTTAAATAGCTCAATTCTTGTACTGCAGTTATCTCAAACAAACATTACTTAACCTATTCACTTGTTCTTGTGTAGCGTGATCCATTAATACTCTAATTTAATTAGAATATAAATTATACATGTTATTTTGATTCAATTTACATCAGTTTGAAAAATGTTATTGTCGTACTAAAATATAGCAAAAACTGTAGGTGTTAAAAATTCTTAAAATATTTATCTTTACATAAATTATTCCACCAAAAACTGTCTCAGCGCTGAAAAAAAGATGTATCTTTCTCAAGTCGGAGCAAATGCTGAAAATCTGGTATCTTTTCATACTTGAGCGGGTGGATAAATGATTTAACCACAAAACAGATCTTCATATTGACTATGAAGCTGTTTCCCCATAATAATAGTAACTCTACATGCAGATAAATAAATGCATACGCTATGTTAAAAAGGCTCTTGTAATGATGTCCAATATTTGCCATACTAGTCATCCTATAAGATGCTAAAACCAGAAAGACTTCAAACAAATTTCTACAACTTTATGCCTCGGGTCATTCTAAACACATGATTTGCAAAACTGAAATTAAAGTCTAATTAGAAAAGATATCGTAATGAAAGAGATTATGGAGTACGTGTCAAAACCCAACAAATTTCTTCAAGTAGTATTTTAAGAATTCTGATCTTTTTCAGTCAGCAATTTAATGAAGTGTTATTAAACTCTGTATCCACTCCTGAACAAAGACACCTGAAAGGTCCACATGTTAAAAAGCATTTCCTTTTTTACTAAAAACTGTGATTCATTTCATACTGCTCAGACATCAATACTATGAGGATATGTCAAAGACTAAGCCAATTTCCATCCCACTTTAATAGCTTAATTTGAAGAACATTACTATAGAAGCACATATTTTGTTAAACACTAATAATTGTTCAAAGCTGTTAACCACTTTGCTTCAGCTGATGGATCAACTAGAATTCACCCAGGCATCAGAAAATAGGCCCTTATCTGTGGTTGCGTTATACTAGACTGTAGAGGCATAATATGTTATGGGTCATTTGTGAGGGCAGCACAAAGACTGGGGCTACTCTTTATTGCCATAAAGACAAAATTATAAAAGACAAATTAAAAGCAAGTAGTCATCTGGGAAATTAGTAATGGAGGTATTTACAAACTGCTGCAACAAAGTGAGTCTAGCATAAAAGCAACCCAGAAGTTATGGCAACTCTTCTGATATTCAGAGCCTAGAGTGGAAGAGAAGCAGATGGACAGGTTTCAAACTCAGGCAAAGAGGAGGATAACAATTACACACAGCATAAAATAATGCATATCTGATGATTTGCCAAGCAAGTCAAACTGGATTCTTCCATGAAAGTTAAATGGAGCTCTACTTCCTGATCAGTCCAAACTCATCAGGAGCCAGTAATTAGGAGCCATTGCCTCTTGTAGGCAAGCCACTGCTGGCAACTTGAAGGTCTATCATCTACCTCTAACAGGCCACAGCTCCTGCATAACGGACACCCCCTGCCCACGATGGCACAGCTTGGTCGTATAAAAGCAGGTTGCCACCATGCAGCAGCTGCAGGCTGGGACGCCCTGTCTGTGTGGAATTCCTCCCCACAAACACCCAAGGAAGCAGCAGTCTGCTGATGTTCAGCGTGTGGTTGGTTGATATTTCCATCGTCAGCAACGCTCTTTTCAGAAGTGGCAACGTTTCGGAAAGAGGGTCGTCACCAACAGTATCTTGGGGTGTCTGAACAGTATCAAAACTAGTACTCTAGAATTTCCCTATAGTCAGCAGATATAAATATCAAGATTAAAGGCACACACTAGCTAAAATGTATTTTATTTTAAATTAACTTGATCTTTTACTTTCAGGAACAAATGTTAAAAGTATAAACACTTTTACATAAGTGGCCATCTACTGCGGTAAAGCATTTCTCAGTATCACCATGTAGTTTAACAAAATAAAAGATTAAAACATTGCAGTTCTGAACTGTGCTGAAGAACTAATTTTTTTACAATGTGAAGTTCTTGTACAGTTTTCTGGTATTTGCTTTTGTCCCAGGACCAGAAGTACCACCATGATAATGAATGCTCTGGATCTACTATGGATATTCCCATGCTCCCGCTTTATTTTTACTAGGAATTTACCAGGGAATCATATATAATAATAGGATCTATACAAAATAATACAGCAAAATTTCAGAAAAAATACTGCATACCTGAGGAAGAGGACATTACAGCCAAATCAAGTTAAATAAATCTTTTTTTATTTTATGATTAAAAACATAAAAAAATTTCAACTAATAAAAACAATTTGCTGATTTGCTACAATGGGCTAAAAATGAGCTATCGACAATGTTTTTTCTTCTCCCTAATCATTATGTTAAAAAAAAATGATATGTTAATGTCATTTTAATTCAGTAGAAATTAGAATACGTATGTGTTTTATGTTAAAACATTTAAAGGACTTTATATCTGTGGGGACGTCAGGAATCAAAGTTTTGCTGTTTGTACTCCCGAGCCATCTGTCAGCTTACCAACATCCAGCGGTGAGCGACAGTTCAGACAGACTCACTGTTGAATCACAGAAATTCTCCAAAAGCTAGCCAGATTTCATTCACTTGGTGATATTTGGACTGATCTATTTCATGAACCTTTATCAACTTATGATGTTCCACCCTCATACATGAGTCCCAATTCTCTTCAGTGTTCCTCTGTATCACCACGCTTACTTTTATTTTAAACAGCACTATGAAACTGCATTATTTTTAGTCCAAAGATGTTTTAAATTACATATGCTATTCTAGAACAAACATTTTCAAGTTGTGAAGTAAAGATTCAAATGCTCTCTTACCACTTTTGCAACATAAGGTGCATCACTGCCAACCGACTTTGAAGAATTAACATCAGCTGTTAAAAAGGAAGTGTTTATTATTAGTAGGAGGGGGAACTGTCACAAAACATACACTTATTTACTATGCAGCATGGACAAACAAACAACAAAGCTATTAAGTACTGATGTGAGCATATATCAGTACCTTGGACTTTGGTAAGAGAACTACTCTATATGGCAAGACTACTCTACATAGATATGGTCTTGCATTTCCCTTCTGTTTGAGGAGTACAGGCAGTTTACTAAATAAAGGAGCTCCTTTTTATAATTCCACAACTTTTTCCTAGTCAACAGCATTTCTTTCATTTTCTAGGACTGTGATGAACATACACAGTTGCAGACATAAAGATGAAAAACACATTCTCTCTACTCTTTTGCCATGTCACATATCCAAAACTGACTTTCTGTTACTACTAAGCTGTTGCTATTTGTGACAGAAGATACAGGTATGAAGGGCATCAAGTCAGGCAAGCTGGAAGTACAGGAACAGTCAGAGGCACAGCTTTGTGCAACTGACGGGGAAACAAACAGACAGCAAGCTTTGGCTTGAACAAAGCAGGAATTCTTACCACGAAGGACTACACAATTTGAGTGAGCTGGAACTCCAGCCTCAGTAAATTTAGTAGCTCATTGAGCAAGGCTGAGTAAGTACTAGAGAGCTTCTTTGGCAAGAAGCCACCCCACTGGTCCTGTTTTTCTTCTTAATCCACTTATGCTGCAGCCTGTTCATTTTGAAAGCAGGACGGCTTATTAATTATTTTTTTTTCAACTCAGTATGAATTCAGTGCAACTTTTTCCACCAAGAGGAGGAAGACCATAAATGCATACCAAAAGAAAATCTTATTATCATGATCACTTTAACTTTCATACCTTCAAAATTGTTTGGAACATGACTAGGGGCAATCAAGGTTTTTAATTCCCTGAGGTATTCTCAAGATCTCTCTTATCCATTCATCTGTTCAAATAACAGAAATACTAAGTACAGAACACAATCCACTAAAAGTCTTCCTTGGATTCAATAAACAACATTGCAAAACAAGAGCAGTTCTGAGGCTTTAAACTGTGAAGTACAAGATTTCAACTCATTTTTAGCATTGGTTACATAAAAAGAAGTATATGACACACCTCAGAAGTTCATGAGGCAATGAAAAAGTCAAAAGCAGCACCAACGTGAAAACCAGCCAAAATACTGGCTAATCAGTAGCCTCCATAGAATATGCTTAGAGAGTTTCAGTTCAGAATGTGTGATATAACGACACTCATGCAAAAAATCCCTTCTTTCAGCCAGACCAAAAATCAAATTTAAATAAATTCTAAGCTATACATTCACTCCTAAAAAGTAATAAAGATTTTGGTTTAAAAAAGTGAATGAACTACCACCAGAATCTCAAAGAACCACAGTTCCTAAAATGACAATTTGTCCACTCTTGTCATTTTTTTCCAAGACTATAAACCAAGCTAAGGTTCTAGTAAAAAATACCACTTGAAGACACTGCGTTTCTAACTTTGGGTCAATTTTTCATTGCTTTGAATAAGGATAAACATCTCACTCTTCATTCTGAAGCATTATCAAAGATAATTACACTTACCAAGGTATAGGCGTCCAAACCCTCCTTGCCCTATAGGGACACCTAATTTCCACTCTTTTCTTGATGTATCTGCTAGAACCTCCCCCACAGCAAACACTTCAGCAAGTTTCCTTTTTGCAGGGGCTCTTTTTCTAGCAGTCTTATTATATGGCATTTTTCCTAGAGGGAGAGAGAGGAAGGGAAGGAAAAATAATAATAAAAAAGCATATGCTTACATGCTTACCAGATATATTTTATGTAGAAATCTGTTAGAAGCATGAAAAAGTATGGACTGTTTAAGTTTTAATTTGTTACTACAATGATACTCTAAAAGAAATGCAGTAGTTTCATTGCATGAATTCTAAGTAAAAGACAACTAATTTTTCCAGGCATCACAAAAAAAATTGAGAGCAAAAATCTTCACACAAAAAAAAACAACCCCAAAACAAACCCACGAACCTATAAGGAGACTTTGTATGCTAGAAAAAAAAATCAGAATCTATTGTACTTAATTACAACCAATCATAGGTCTAAACATAGAAAAAAGTAACCTAATGAAATAAAGCTCATCAGTTTTCCTGATGAAAATACAAACAACAGTTAAGCCATTCAAACAATTGTTTTTATCTCTAATATACCTGCAAGCAACAAAAATGAAAGTCTGCTTATTGTTCACAGAGCAGCATTTAGTGGGTCATGAACAAACTAGTACATAACTACCTATTTTGAGATCATAAATGTAAAAGTACTGCCGTTGCCTTCTCCCAACCTCAGGTCTCAGGTAAGCAATGTTTCCAGAAATAACGTTAACAGCCCACTGGAACCAAATACGTGCATCTTTGTGCAGAACAGGTCTCATTTTGAGCAAATAAATTTTTTCAGTTTTTAGGAGAGCCAGATCTTGATTCAATAAGAACTTACTGAATATGCGGCCACGATATGGCAAAGAGTGCACTAGATCTCTTTACATGCAAGGCCTTCATGACATGCTTTACAAGGAACTGATCTTTCCCTCTACCCTACGAAGATACAAGGCATACAAATAGAGCCACAGTTATTTTCTAAAAGATACCGTTCTGACTGGTAGGATTTTATTACTAGTATTTTATTTTGCTTGGGGAAGCAGAAGGAATATTAATACACAATTCAGGATGTTTCTGGATAGCAAAGTATCTTTTTTCCTAGTCTAGATACTCAACACAATAACCCTAAGCCAAATGCAGTTACATAACATCAATCTTCCTCTTTTAGTTTTCATGTTCCTCTTGGACCTTTTTTTTTAATTTCCCAAAGAGAAAACTACATAACTATGACAGCTGTTCCAAAAGTGCTCCTCCTTCTTCAAGCCTCTTTTCTGACTGGGTAGTATCTTCAGGAAATTTTCTTCCCCAAGTAATGTCTGTCACTCAACTAACATCTGGAGAGAGAGAAGCCTATACCCTCTTCTCTACATTTCTCCCATTAATAAACGCAAGAATAACTGTCAAGTTTCCTGAAAATGTTATTCTGTCTACTGATACTCAAGTCTGCAGCTGTGACTGACTAAATCCCTAGGAGTGGAACGTGACAATGGATGGACTACTCCATGGTGATGGAATGTGCCCAAAGAGCTCACTCAACAGAAAAGGGACTGGTAGGTGACCTTTGTTTTAGGTAAACAGCTGAACAACAGTTGAGTGGAGCTCAAAATTGTTAAGTGAATAAAACAGTAGTGTAAATGTCTCCCGCAGTTAGCCAGGCCAATGAGGTGGGAGTGAATAGGAGGCTCAGCCCAACATAAGAGTATAAAAACTAAACAACTAGCAAAAGAATTCTGAAGAGAGCAATGGGCTTGAACTGGTTTCAACCCAGGTGTTCCTTCCCAGAGGCTGGGGACACCAGCAGCATGACAGTAAGTACATTATAGAGATCAATAATGGCAATCACATTGGTATTGTGACTGAACTGCATATTGGAATTGCTATACATTGCAAAGTGTAATTTACATTTGTATTGTTTTCAGCATATTTTATATCACTCCTAAATCAGGAATCCCATATAACATCAACTATCTTCACATATGTAAATTAGATATTACATATTATGTCCCCCATGCGTGGAAGAGCTGAAAGAAGCTGGTCAGAGAGTACTGGACTCTGCCAGCAAGCTGTCTGCAGACACCAGAGTCATTCAATATAGGAATAAACAGGGAAGAGGTGGTGTATGATTCCACGGTTCTTACTAACCTCAGAAGTACCTTTGTGTCATAGAACCACTTCTGAATATGTACTGCAGTTAAACAAGTAACTTCAATGAAACAGTGTTAAGAAATACCAGTCTCTTCCTGCGATGTGGGCACTTACCAATACCCACATTGCACAAGCTTCCTCACTATCACAAAAGAGGATGTTTTAATTCTGCATTTCTTTCACACATTTCCACTTACTTCTATACAGTAACATTCTTCCCTATAATCAAGATAAAATTTAAGTATAAAATGCCAAAACTGTAAGATTAACTTTACCCACAGCTTTTTCCACACCCTATCTTCAAGAAACTCCTCTCTTTACACCTCTTCATCTTTTTTTTTTATTATTATTATTATCTTCAAGTACTGTTCTTCAAGTAAGGTTCTTTCTCCAGATTTTCTCCAGGAGAAAAATGGGACTTCCAAGCACCAAATCCAAGTCCAGCTATCTCAGCTAAGACCACACCAACGAGAACATAATGGTGTCAAAGCTCCAGAAGGAACATAGAGTAGTGGGAATGGCTATCCGTTGATATCACAAGACCAGGCCAAAAAGATCACAACAGACCTTTAAGTAGCTTCTCAGGACACCCTGATCAGGAAAATAACTGAAACAAAGGACGGACCTGAAACCATAAGTAGCAGCAATGGGAAAATAAACCAGAAGCCTGGAGCCCTAAGACTGACTCAGATAAGGAGAAAAAGAAAGTGCAAAAATCGGCAGTGTTACTAATGACTCAGATATGGGACAAGATCACTCACACTGTCGTCCAAAGTGTACAAAAATGTATGCAAAACTAGCATACCATCCTCAAGCTAAGAACAATGTAAGAGACATGAAGAGGGCTTGAAGGACTGCATCTCTTGACCTCAAAGTTACTACAAATAATTCCAGTGAGACTTGGACACATGCACTTAGGTGCCCGAATGCTGGAACAGGCTGCTCTCCAGTAAAAGAAAAATTTGTACTCTCCTTTTCAATAAAGCTAGTTTTATTTCATTGGCTTTCTATTGATATCTTCACATCTTTGACATTCACAGTGAGTGTCTTGATATTAGCCTCCCTTAAAAGGGAATTAAGTTTACTTAAAATAGCTCCTCAAGAGCGTTAAAGAAGGAGCTGGTGTTTCCATCTTTCCCCCCTCCCTCTTTTTTTTTGTTTAACATGGTCAATAATTGTATGCCTGAAGGTATTTAGTTGAAAAAAAAATATTAATGACAACTTCCCTTTATCCATAAAAGCAAAAATTCAAATCGGACATAAGTTTGAACATCCCCAGCTGGGAACCCTGCCCTTAACAAATACACTAGATACACATACATGGTTTCTTGGCTGTCTATATTCATATCCATCTGTTAAGATGGCATTGTGCCTACTTACAAGTTGGTCAAACTATCAGTAGGCCATAGGTGCCAAACACTGATCGCTTTCAATGGGCAGCATGCACAATACTAAGCACTCACTCTTTTACAAAAAAGCTGTTATCCATGGAAATATTTAAGCAATGGCTGCACATGCTCTCACATTTATTTGGATAAATCCATTCAAGGACCTTCTATTGATTGAAACTAATAACACTTGGAGACAGCAAAAAATTTCTACATGAAAATATAGAACTAGGGGAAAAAAGACAAAAATAATGAAAAAAAAAATGACATTTTAGTGCAAATTCTATCATTTTGTGTACTTTTCAACTTCCGATACATGCAAAACATGGGTTTGTCAGGAAACTTACGAACAAGCAAACACGACGCAGAGCTGCATACTGTACATTGCACAACTGGAATAAAGTCATCTACTTCTCCCTAAAATCAACTTCTAAAATCCACATACACACACACGAAAATAAAATAAATAAAAAAAAAA